>CM040427.1:27867467-28412059 GCA_022702705.1 Papilionanthe hookeriana x Papilionanthe teres
AAAATTTTTTATCCAACTCATGCTGTCTATGTCTTTGAGGAAATGGAGGTGGTGGTCTTTCAAAACTGATTTTAGTTGGAGATATTAATTTTTCCAGATCCTTAGAATCATGTTTTTCAGGTCTTTTAGTTTCTCTTATTTCTCTCACAACATCTTTCTCTTTTCTAACCACATCCTCTATTTCTCTTCCACTTTTTAATTGGACAGCTTCTACTTGTTCATTAGTGCTCTCTTTAGGGTTGATCTCAATGTTGCTAGGAAGTGTTCCTTGGGGTCTATTGCTAAGTGAATTAGCAATTTCTCATAGTTAATTCTCTATGTTTCTAATCGCAGCATTTTAACTTTGCAACTGGTTTCCCATTTGCAATACCACTTCTTCCATAAACATCTTCTTATACATAAATTTTTGTTGATCATTGTTAGAGTTCGGTGGATATGAAGGTCTATAGTTTGTGTTACCCCGCCTATTCCAACTTCCATTAGGATTTATATGATTATTTTCCCACTTTTGGTTTCCACCATCAGTAGTATGATTCCAGTTAAATTTAGGATGGTTCTCCCAACCTGGATTGTAAAAGTTAGAGTACGGGTTCTTTATGGTATTTAAAATCTCATATGATAATTTAGAATCAATCATATGCTCTAATGAACTTTCCTCACTTATAGGAGTAAATTGAGGTTGGTTCATTCCAAATTAGTCTAACTTCCTTGATATTGCAGCAACCTAAGATGCAAGAATTGTAATCATATCTGTATCATGAACACTAGCAACCTAGGTTGCAAAAGTTAGAGTACGGGTTGTTTATGGTATTTAAAATCTCATATGATAATTTAGAATCAATCATATGCTCTAATGAACTTTCCTCACTTACAGGAGTAAATTGAGGTTGGTTCATTCTAAATTAGTCTAAATTCCTTGATATTGCAGCAACCTGAGATGCAAGAATTGTAATCATATCTGTATCATGAACACTAGCTACATTTTTATGGTTTACCCTTGTAGAGGGCCATTGAAATTCATTTGTAGCCATTTCTTCAATTAATACATACGCTTCATCAAATGGTTTTGACATTAATGATCCATCAGCGGCAGTATCATTTATAGACCTAAGGGATCCTACTAACCCATTGTAAAAAGTTTGAATGATTAACCAATCGGGCAGAACATGGTGTGGACACTTTCTTAGGAGTTCCCTAAATATTTCCCAGGCTTCGTATATTGATTCTCCTTCATATTGACAAAATGAGATAATATCGTTTCTAAGTTTAGTTGTCCTTGAAGGTGGAAAATACTTTGCTAAGAATTTCTTAGTTAACTCATCCCAATTTTTAATAGAGCCAGGTGCTAATGAGTATAACCACATTTTAGCCTTATCCCTTAGTGAGAAAGGAAAAAAGCCATAGCCTAACAGCGTCTGATATGCCATTATAATGAAATGTAGCATAAAGTTCTAGAAAATTTGATAAGTGTAAATAGGGATCCTCCAAAAGAGTTCCCCCAAACTGATTGTTCTGCACCAGTTGGATAATCTCAGGATTTATTTCAAACGAATCAGCTTCTACGACAGGGTTTTATATACTTAAGTGAATTTTATCTGTCATAGGATTTATGTAATCCCTCAATGAAATATGATGATTTTCTAAGTTATTATCTTGAAAGTTTTCCATCTCCATTTCTAGTTTTTCGAGTCCATCCTGTATTTTTATTTTTTTATTTTCTTCAAACTCGGGATCATAAGGTACAAGTCTTGCAGACCCTTTGTTTCGCATATGTAATACAACAAAAAATACATTAAAAATTAAATAAATTAAATGAAAAAATATATTCAACACAACAAAACATTTTCACGAACACCATATTTTTTCACACAAACAATTTTCTTACGACACTACAGTTTTCCATGTCTAAGCCTTATTGCTTCAACTAAAATTCTCCTAAAGTTCTTACCGAAGCTTCCCTGGCAACGGAGCCAAAAACTTGATGCGACTTTTTTATATGTAAGAATTTATGACCTCAGATTTAAATATTTATAATGATTTTTGTAAAGTCACAATTTCAAACGCAAGTATACGTATCGTATCAAGTAATACAGGACTCTAATGGAGTTCCATTTATCGATCCCACAGAGAAGCGAGGTAAGATATTCTTAGTCAAATTCTAGTCTACTACTAACAACCTTAGTTTGGAAGGGTGATATAAGTGGTTTTTCTAACAACTACTCCTAAATTCAGATGATTATATGTAAGGATAATAACTACTCCTAAATGCAAATATTACTTCTAAAGATAATCCTTTTTGGATAAATTAGTTTGGTGAATTTTTGAGATAATAAAAACTACTATTCTCATGTAATGAAGTAGATAATGTAAAGGAATGAGATGCATTAAATATTTCATGTGCAAATAGGAGCATAAATACTTCTTTACCCTCAAAAGAGTACCTCCTCTTCCAAGCATGTAAAGAACATTGACATATCAAAAGTTCAGTCACTAAATCTAAGGCTAGGCTGGGAGGATACCGGTTGTCACTACGGAGCTCCCACTCACCCTTCACCTGAAGGCTAACCCTCGCTTTAGTTACCAAACTTAGGACCAAATTGGGGATCTCAGCCAGTCACCCTGAGACCTTCAATTTGACGCTCATGAAACCAGATTTCCCTATTTATTTGCACTCAATCCCTATGAACTACACAATTCATTCACGGACATTGAATGTGGTTCCACTTTGTTAAGAATTACACCGCCCTTTCGGGTCAATGCAATTACAATGAATTTTAACACTACAATGGGCCCTTATTGTAACGTAAATGAAGTGCAAGTAAAAACCATCACATTTATAATCAAAACTTATTCTTGCATGCATCCCAATATCCTAAACATGAATCCTACTCAATGTAAAAGAAAAGTAGAATGAAAACAATGACATAATCTTCTTATGTCACTATTTCTAAAGAAGAAGAAAGAGTAAGAGAAAGATATCGCAAAGCACAAAGAAAATACAACGGAAAACTTCATTTCAAAGCAAATCCACAAAATAAGCGTTTAAAAATTCATAAGATAATGAAGAACACAACACTTAGCTTTTTCCCCTTGAAAGAAAGATGAAAGTCTCTCCCAAAAAGTCTCTCGTCGATCCATGCAATGTTAGAACAATCTCTTACGTATTCTCTCAAAATCCCCTCTCCAATCTCTCCAAAAGGGTAGAAATCTACATTTCTACTCCTATTCTAAGATCTCTAATCATTCTCTACATTTTTCTAACTTCTCCTCTCTTTTTTGGCTTCAAATTCGGTTTAAAATGGTATAGGGACGAATTTCCCAAGAGGTGCATGAAGAAACATTCCAAAAAGCGTCCAGGTTCAATGTATTTGGCCAATAACCGCTCCTGGCACAGCCGGCGCCATACTTGGGTGCTGTCGGAGCCCAGAAATAGTGGTCGCGGGTTCCTGGCGCCGCCGGCTCCCGATAGGGCTCCGCCGGTGCCCTATTCTGCACAGCTCCACCATTTTGCTCCGTTTGGCTCCGTTTTAGCTCTGATTCCCCCCGTTTCAGTTGCGTTGCATTCCTAACATATAGTCATACAAAATAAGCATAAAAACAACATTTCTTTAAAGTGTAATCTCATTCAAAAAATATGCAAGAAGTGTAAAAGAGATTATGCATAGAAAGACTTATCGAAAGGTGTTAGGACAAAATTTGCTTTCTTGCTCGTTTTTGCTCCAAATTGCACCGTTTTTTCTTATTTTTCTCCAATCAACATTTTTTGTACCTAAAACCAAAAAACATACAAAATACCTTTCCTTTAAAGTGTAATATCATAAAAAATAAGTAAAATTATATAGCAAAAAGCGTATATATTTTAGGTGCATCAAGAGCCTAAATAAAAACCATAGCATAGGTTCAATCTAACTTGAACCCAAGTTAACCTAAACACTAGGCTCAACCCATAATGAACCTAAATCAAACCCAAACATAGGTTCAATCTACCTTAAACCCAAGTTAACTCAAACTTTAGGTTCAAACTAAATTGAACCTAACTCAAACAGACTTTAGGTTGAATCCAAATTGAACCTAACTCAACCAAACTTTAGGTTTAACCCAAATTGAACCTAACTCAACAAAATTTTAGGATCAACTTAAATCAGTCTGAACCCTGGACTCAACTCAAATATTAATTTTGATCCTACTTAATAAAAAATCCATTAGATTCAAAGAATATTGAATCTAAAACCTTAAGTCTAATTTATGTTAGACATAACACAATTTTAAAGTCTAGTTAAGCTTAAACAAATCTAATCAACATTAGATTTAAAACTTTAAGCCTAATATAAACTAGACTTAACAAAACTCCTATAGGACTAATTTACATTCGACCTAAAATTCTAAGTCTAACCTACATTAGACTTAAAACTAAACTTCTTAACCTAAACGACTTTAGATTCAAAAGACATTGAATATAAAACCCTAAAGTCTAACTTATGTTAGATTTTACCCAATTTTAAGTCTAATTTATATTAGGCTTACTCTAAATATTTTAGATTCAAAAGTCATTGAATCTAAAATCCTAAAATGTAACTTATGTTAGATTATACCCAATTTTAAATCTTATTTTTGTTAGGCTTACCCTAAATATTTTAGATTCAAAAGAGATTGAATCTAAAATCTTAAAACTTATGTTAGATTTTATCCCATTTTAAGTCTAATTTATATTAGGCTTACCCTAAATATTTTATATTCAAAAGTCATTGAATCTAAAATCCTAAAATCTAACTTATGTTAGATTTTACCTAATTTTAAGTTTAATTTATATGAGGCTTACCCTAAAAACTTTAGATTCAAAAGACATTGAATCTAAAATCTTAAAGTCTAACTTATGTTAGATTTTACCCAATTTTAAGTCTAATTTATATTATGCTTACCCCAAATATTTTTAGATTCAAAAGACATTGAATCTAAAATCCTAAAGTCTAACTTATGTTAGATTTTACTTAATTTTAAGTCTAATTTATATTAGGCTTACCCCAAATATTTTAAATTCAAAAGACATTGAATCTAAAAAATACTAAAATCTAACTTATGTTAGGTTTTACCCAACTATAAGTCTAATTCATAATAGGCTTAACCCAAATATCTTTAGATTCAAAAGACATTGAATATAAATCCTAAATTCTAACTTATGTTATATTCAAACACAAACTTAATGATCCTAAATAGTGGAACCTTAAAAAAATAAATAATAAAAACCACAAAAATTAATCGATTAATAAATTGTAAACAACCTAAAATTTTTCAACCTCTTAAAATCCGAAAAGACATTAAAACTTAAACAAAACCTTAATGACAAAGCTCGCCGATGGCAATTTGAACCTCAGTGTTCTTGATCTACGAAGATTTCTTGGATGATTCAATCCTAGTTATTGACAAGAGTCTTTAGATACTGGTTTAAAAACCTTTCAGACAAAGTAGATCAAGGCAAATGACGACCTAGGACGACGGAACCATGGACATTCTGACCAGGTTGTCTAAAAATTAAAATTTATCCTGCTAATTTAACAATTAAGAAATAAAATAGACATCATTTCTTTTATAAATCTAACATTTTTTTTCTTTGCAGGTTGAAGACAAGTTCTATTTTAGATTGACTTTGCACGTTATTAGGGTGTGCTAACTTTATTTTGCAAGACAAAATTCTGAAGACGGGACAACAAACTTTAAAACAAAATCAAAATGACAATAAAATAAAACCAAAATGCTATCAAAATAATGACATTAAAAATAAAAAAAAATCGAAATGATATCAAAATAAAAACATTAAAAATAAATAAAACCAAAATGATATCAAAACAATGAATTCAAAAATAAAATAAAACAAATAAACAAAAAAAAACAAAATTAAAACCTTTACGGTTGCACGTGAAACTTAGAAACTTAATACCCCTATGATTGAACATTAATGTTTCTTTTCTTGATCTTGACATTTAAAAATATCTCTTAGAGAGCGAGTATTAACATTAATTGGGACTTTTCTTAGGCATCTTAATTGCATAAAATGTAATTAACTTTAGGAGCTTACACCTATATGATAATAAAGAACTCAGAATATGAATTACACCTAAAATCTCTAGTTATTAGATTTTCCATGTGGTCATCCATATATAAAAATATCCACAATAAGGCATTTTGGAATCTTCTACGTAAGGATTACCACTAAGATTTCCTTGTTCTACTATTTTTTATTTTATCATACCTTATCTTTCTTCTTCAAGATTCTTAATATCTAAAGATCCTTTACATGATCCAAAAGAATAGGATTACTTGAAGATTAAGGTATTACGATAGATAAATAGACTGGAGACTCCTAAACAATGACATCGATAGACATTTAGACATTCACAATGACTCGAGAGAACTGATGGCACCAATGGTGATGAGCTGGTCCTGGATGCCATCATCGAACAGAAAAGGATTGTCTATTAAACTTGATTATGCTTTGTGGGTTTATAGAACTGCATAAAAATCTCCTATAGGAATTTCCCCATATAGGCTAATATTTAGGAAAGCTTGTCACTTACCAGTTGAACTTGAGCACAAAGCATATTGGGTTATTAAAGAATTTAATTACAATTTAAAAGATGGTGGTGAGAGAAGACTTTTACAATTAAATGAGCTCGATAAGGAATGAATCTTATGAAAGTGCTAAGATTTATAATGAAATGATGAATATGTGGTATGATCAGAGGATTCTTACTAAAAATTTTGAGCCATGGCTTCAAGTTTTGTTATAAATGCAAGATTAAGATTATTTCCAGTAATACTTAAGTCCAGATGGATGGGGTCATTTTTTGTGATAAAGATTTATCTCTATGGAGCTACGGATATCAAAGATCCTAAAACTGAAAAAAAATTTAAAGTAAATGGTCACATACTGAAACCATACTTTTTGGGGGACAAACATAAACTTAGTGATCTTATGATGTTGGGTCGACCAGAATAAGCACTGATTACGTCAGAATGAAGATAGAAAATAAAGCGCTTTGTGGGAGGTAACCCATACTTATCAGTGTGTGTTTATTTTAATTGATATGTTGTTGTGTGTGATTAAGAAAAATGTGGTATTATTTTGAATTTATAATGATATAGTAATGATTCTAAGACCTTAATTGATGATTTAAATGAGATAGAGTGCATATTTGGACGTTAAGTAGACATGTGCTAAATTAAGCACGTGCTTAAGCACCAACATATGGCACTTAAGCGTGAACATGTGACGCTTATGCATGAGCATGTGGTGCTTAAGTGTGGTAGTTCTAATTTAATCTTCTAGAAGGATTGAACATGATTTAGTTGCTTTAACGGTGATTTGGCGTTTGTAGATGTGAATAGTGGGTCTAGGCTTCATCTAAAGCCTATAAATAGATTGGGATTGAAGAGTGTGTTTGTCCCACTCCAAATTTTAATTCTATAGTCTAAGTGAAGAGAAAAAGAGTGAGAGAGTTTGAAAAAATATCTTCTTGAGAGAGTGAAATGAAGGAGAAAGAAGAAGTCATTAAGAAGAAGTTTGTAAGTCTAAGTGCGCAAGAGTTTTACAACTGATTACTATTCGTTAGTATCAAAGTTATAGCGGAAAAGATTGCAAAGTTTGAGGAAGATGTGGCTTCAATCAAAGAAAAATTGAATGAGATTAATGCACACTTGGAGCATATCGGATGGCAACTGAAAATGAAATTTAGCAATGCAATTTATGTATAAGAAGCGAACAAGAAGATGTATTTGAAAAATAAGAGGATTGAGGAAGACTCGATGATAGTTCTTCATTGCCATCTGTTCTATCAAATTTATATGTCGAATGCCCCAGGTGAAACAAGTGAAAGGCCAGGATACATTCCAACGGAAGAATAATGAAATTAAGTTCATGAGTTTAGTTAGTGTTTGTTTAATCTATATGTTTGATGTTTAGTGTGTTTTAGTATTAAAATTGATGTATTTTATGTGATTTGATGCTTATCGTAGGATCTTTGGTTTGGAGAGAATATGTGTAAATTGTATTTGCACTTGTTTTAAAAAAAAAATAATGTTGGTGTTTGTTTGTGTGAAAAATTTTGTGTTATTTAGGGTGAATCAAATTTGCAAAATTTTGCAAAATTTTAAGAATTTTGAGAGAGAGGAAGATAAAAGGGGTTAAAAATATTTATTAATATTTATAAAACCATTTATGGGTGGATGACGTAGACTAGATGTGCATTTAAATAAAAAACTAAAAATATTAAAATTTGTGCAGTGATGTACCTATAATATATAATACTTTTATACACATATACCTATTTTTTATGATATTGCACTTTAATAGAAGTTAATTGTGTGTTTTTCTTTTAGGTACAATTAAATGGACTAAATATGTCAAAAGGACTGAAATAGAATCAAATTTGGAGCAAAAATGAAGAAGATATTAAATTGAACTAGGGCACTTAAACCCCCAGATCTGGCGTCTAAGTGCCAGAAGATAGAAAAAGCCACGCCTAAGTGCCAGAGGCTACGCGCTTAACCACAGGTAGTTACTTTACAATTTCAAGAAATTTTTGGTGAATTTTGAAAGGGTATTTGAGGCAGCCTTTGGAACAAAGGTGGGTGGGATGCATCTTTTGGATAGATTCATTGAATATGGACACATTTTGAAGAAACACTAAGTCACCTTTAGAGAAAATATAAATGAATGAACTTAAAAAGAGTTTAGAGAGGCTGTTAGAAAGTGGAATTAGAGTGTTTAGGTAAAGTTGCTATAGTAAGGAGTTGTAGGATTCTTACTTAGTGTTTCTTCACATGTATCTCATTCCTACTGAAAGGGAAGGTGGGTAGAGATTCCTAAGTAAAACTTCATTGTTTTAGAGAGATTTTAACCCTCTATGGTTGGGCGACCAGTCCTAGGCAGTTTTGTAAAAGAAAGGAAGAGATTCAAAAAAACTTCAAGAGTTTGGTCGAGAGGAACTTGAGATAAGTCTTTATCTTTGTACTTCAAGTGGTTTTAATTGAGACCTCTTGTGTTTTCTACACGATTTCTATGTTTAAAATTACTTATTATTGTGTTTTCTTCATAGATTCTGAGTAGTTTTCTTTATCTTTTTCATTAAAATGAAAAGTGATTTAGTGTTGGATGGAATTTGTGGAAGTATTGATCCTTAATGTTGGAAGAAGTTGTGTTGATTTAAACCTTACACTTCATTTACTTCTTGATTTGGCCAATTAAGATGTTAACTTTTGTTGTGAGAACATGTAAGATCCTTGTAGGTATTGTCTCAATCAATAATTGGTAGAAATCACATGAGATTGAATGGATGAGAAATTAATTTATATAATTTTGTGCAAATAAATAAAGAAATATACTTTAATGAGTGTAAAATTAAAGGACTTTAGGGTGGAAGACTAAAGCCCCCAATTTGGTTTGTTGTTTTAGGTTTGATACGAGATGTTAGCCCCCAGGTGAAGGGAATGAAAGAACTCTACAGTGAGAGCTAGTATCATCCCTACCTAACCCGTCTTAAAAAATATTCAAACTTTAAACTAGCTATTGTTGTTTAAAGCAGCTCTAGTAAGGGTAAAGAATAATATTGCACTTATTTGACACAACACAATCTTGAATACTTTCACAATAGAACTACAGAAATTATTACTTATTAATGATAAGGAAAAATATATCTTCATTCAAACTTATTTAATCTTACAAAAATCTCGTTATAGTTTTAATTGTTCATTTTATTTCATAATATAAAAAAATACCAAAAAGAATCGCATTTTCAAGTTTTCTATTATCTTAAACTGTTTAAGTAAGTTTCTTTTTTTAAATAGACTTTTGTGATCTAAATCCTTTTTTAACAATTCATTTAAAAAAAATTTTCTATGGGATCGATAAGTCATATATTACTTGATAACGATACGTATACTTGCGTAGAATCCTTAAATTTAAATATAACTGTTTAATTTATATTTATATTGGAATTAAGTTTTTGGTGCCATTTTAAAGAAGGATATTTTATTAAAATATATAACTATATCATAAATATAATTATAAATTATATTACCAGAAGTATAAATATCAAGAGGATTCAAGTTTTTGGCGTCGTTGCCGAGGAAAATTTTCTTTTAATTGGATTTGAATTAAAAATAAAAACTAAAATGAATTTTTAGAAAAAAAATTTTTCTATTTTTAAAATGTCTTATTTAAACTTTATCTGTTTATGTGTGTTATATTTTATTTTTATTGTTCTGTTGTAATGGTTTATGCATAAGTTAGGTTCTAAAGGACTTGTGCCCTACGATTCTGAATTAGAACGAACTATTAAAAAAATTAAAAAAATTAAAAATACTAAAAAAATTCAAAAATTTAAATTAAAATAATCAAAATGCTGAAATTCATCAAGAGTTTAAACTTTTAAGAGATTATGCAAACCCTACAGTAGATGAACTTCATGGTAGTATTTAAAATCCTTTTGTAGCTGCTAATTCATTTGAAATTAAACCCGTTATTATCCAAATGGTAACAAATAATCATTTTGTGGGAGCACCAACTGAATATCAAAAATTAAATCTTGTCAATTTCTAGAATTATGCACTACAGTTAAATATGATGGTGTTTCTGATGATGCTATTATACTTAAGCTTTTTCTATTCTCACTTAGGGATAAGGCTAAAATATGATTGAATTCATTGGCACTTGGATCTATCAAAACTTGGGGTGATTTAGCACTGAAATTCCTTGCTAAATTTTTTCCACCAAAAAAAACTACGAAGCTTAGAAATGATATTACAACTTTTTGTCAGTTTGAAGGGGATTCTGTTTGTGAAGCTTGGGAATTATTTAAAGAACTCTTAAGAAAGTATCCACACCATGTTGTGCAAGTTAGTTAATTATTCAAACTTTTTATAATGGATTAGCTGGATCACTTAGATCTATTATTGATGCCGCTGCTGGTGGTTCATTAATGTTGAAACCATTTCAAGAAGCTTATGCTTTAATTAAATAAGTGAATACTAATAATTTTTTAATGGCCTTCTAAAAGAATAATCCTAAAATGGTAACCAATACTCATGAATATGAAGCTTTTGCAATGTCAGTAAATCAAGTTGCTACAATTTCAAGGAAGATAGACCAAATTGGAATGAATTGTTTTCAACCAATTCTAATGATTGAAGAGGATTCATTAGGCCAAATGGTGGATTTTCAAACATCAATTGAGACTTTAAATTATATAAATAATAAGTTAAATAACCCATATTCATACTATTATAACCCAGGTTGGAAAAATCATCCTAACTTTAATTGGAATAACAATTTGGGTGGTACAAATCAGTAATGAGGGAACAACCAAGTAAACTCATTGGTAAACTAAAACAACCAAGTTCATATTAATTATAAACCTACCTATCCTCCTAGTTTTAATAATAATCCACAATTTAAGGAAATGAAGTTGTCTATAGAAGAAGTGGTGTTATAAATGGGAAATCAGTTACAAAGTCAAGGAGCTGCAATTAGAAAAATTGAGAATCAGTTGGGACAAATTAAAATTCATTAAGTAAAAGAACCCAATGAACACTTCCTAGTAATACAAAAGTAAATCCAAAAGACCAAAATAAAGAGCAAGTAAAGGCTGTTCAACTTACAAGTGGAAGACAGTTGGAAGGTAGACTTTAAAAAGAGATTGAAGTAGAGAAAGAAAAAATTAAAGAACCTAAAGAGGATGCTCCAGAAGGTTTTCAGGGACCTATTTCTCCACTCAAAATTAATTTAGAAAAACCACCACCACCTCCATTTCCTTAGAGATTTCTTCAACAAAATTTGGCTAAAAAATTTTCAAAATTTTTGGAAATCTTTAAAAAGCATATAATTAATATTCATTTTGCTGAAGTTTTAGAACAAATGCCAAGCTATGTGAAGTTTATGAAGGATATTCTTATCAGAAAAACAAAGTTTGAAGATAATGAGACAGTTACACTTAGTGAAGAGTGGAGTGCTTTAATTTCAAATAAACTTTCTAAAAATCTTAGAGATCTTGGAAGCTTCACAATTTCATGTGCAATTGGAGACAGATTTTTTTGGAAAAGCTTTATGTGATTTGGGTGCAAGCATTAACCTTATGTCATTATCTATATTAAAAGATTAGGATTACAAGAAATTACTCCTGCAACAGTAATGTTTCAACTAGCATATTGTTACAACATATCCTAATGGAGTTTTAGAATATGTTTTGGTGAAAGTGGATCGATTTATCTTTCCTGTTGATTTCATTGTGCTAGATATGGAGGAAGATAAAGAGATAACTATCATTTTGAGAGACCATTCATAGCTACATGAAGAACAATGATAGATGTGCAAAAAGAGGAATTAACTATGAACGTCAATGATCAAACGGTTACTTTTAATATTTTAAAATCAATGAAATACCCTACAAAAGGTAAAGATGATGAATGATTCAGCATGGATGCAATGATATATCTTAGTAAATGCTATTTCAAAACATATTATGAAGAGAATTCAGAAATGAATGAACTGGAGCACAGGTTAGAAGAGGAATTAGAACATTTTAATGATATTATTGAAGATGATTAAAATTTTGTTCGAGAAAGTTTTGAAGTTTTGAACATGACGAAAAAAGATAAATCTTTTTGTCCATTAATTGAGAAACCTCCTGAACTTAAATTGAAGTTACATCTGAAACATTTAAAATATGTATTTTTAGGTGATTCCTCAACTTTATCAATTATTATTTCCTCGAACTTAACTTCAGAAGAAGAAGAGTGTTTATTGAAATTTTTGAAGAAATATAAGAAAGCCTTTGGATAGACAATTGCTGATATTAAAGGAACTATACCTTCAATTTGTATGCATAGAATTCTGATGGAAGAAAACTGCAAACACAGGGCTGATCCTCAAAGGAGATTAAATTCCATTATGAAAGAAATTATTAAGAAAGAAATTTTAATGAGGTTAGATGCTGGGATAATCTATCTTATTTTAGATAGTGCATGTGTTAATACAATACACTGTGTTCCTAAGAAAGGATGAGTGACTGTAACTGTTAATGAACAGAATAAATTAATACCAATAAGATAAGTTACATGATGTGAATATGCATTGATTATAGAAAATTAAACCTTGCCACAAGGAAAGAACTTTTTCCATTACCCTTTCTGGATCAAATGTTGGATAGACTAGCTGGGCATAAATATTTTTATTTTATGGATGACTATATTGGTTATCACCAAATACAAATTGCTCTAGAGGATTAAGAGAAAACAACATTTACCAGTCCTTATAGTAAATTTGCTTTTAGAAGAATGTCATTTGGTTTATGTAATGCCCCTGCTACATTTCAAAGATGTATAATGACTATTTTATGTGATTTAATTGAAAAAGAAATTGAAGCTTTTATGAATGATTTTTTAGTGTTTGGAACTTCATTTAAATCATGTTTAGAACAATTATCAGAAGTTTTTAAACATAGTGAAGAAATAAATTTAGTCCTTAATTGGGAAAAATGTCAGTTTATGGTAGATGGAGGAATTATTTTAGGACATCACATTTCAGAGAAAGATATAGAGGTTGATCCTGCAGAAATTTAAGTGATCACTAATTTACCTCACCCAATAAATGTGATGGAAATTAGGAGTATTTTAAGACATGCTGGATTCTACAGCCGATATATTAAAAACTTCTCAAAAATTGCTAAGCCACTATGTCATCTCGAAAAAGATGTGATTTTTAATTTTAATAAGGATTACCAAAATGCTTTTGAGCTTTTAAATGAAAAATTAGTTATTGCACAGGTTATTGTTTCACAAGATTGGAAAAAACTATTTGAATTAATGTGTGATGCAAGAGATTAAGTTATTGGAGTTGTTTTGGGACAGAAATATGATAAAGTTTTCAAAGTAATTTACTATGCTAGTAAAAGTCTTAATGAAGCTCAAATTAATTATAAACTGAGAATGATTTATTAGCAATATTATTTGCCTTTTCTAAATTCATATCATATTTAATTAGAACCAAATGTTTGATGCATACAGATCATTCTGTTATTAAGTATTTAATGAAAAAGAAGGATGCAAAACCAAGACTGATAAGATGATTCTTCTTTTTGCAAGAATTTAACTTTTAAATAGTAGATAGAAAGGGAGCTGATAATCAAATAGCTGATCAACTATCTAGGCTTGAATATGAAAAATCACCTAATTATGAAAAAGAAATTAATGAATATTTTCCAGTTGAAAAATTGTTCAATGTTAATTAATGGTGTATTTCATGGTATGCAGACATTGTGAACTTTATTGTTAGTAACATTTTACCTTATGGTCTGACACACCAACAAAAGAGAAAATTTTTATTTGAAGCTAAGACTTATTTTTTGGACGACCCATTTCTATATAAACAGGGGAAGGATCTAATTATTTGAAGATGTGTGCCTTTTGAAGAAACTTTTGAAATTATCTAAAAATGTCATGATTCTGATTTTGGGGGACATTTTGGTGTTGATAAAACAGCATAAAAATTTTTACAATCTGGATTTTATTGGTCTACTATCTTTTAAGATGTTAATGCTTATACTAAAAATTATGATCGGTGTCATTTTGTAGAAAATATTACTAAAAGAGATGAGATACCCCTCAATTATATTTTAGAAGTTGAAATATTTGACGTATGGGGATTAGATTTCATGGGACCATTTAAATCATCTTTCAGAAATTTATATATACTGTTAGTAGTAGACTATGTGTCTAAATGGATATAAGATGTTGCTTTACCTCGATGTGATGCTTAAAGTGTTGCAAAGTTTTTAAAAACAACAATATTTTGTAGATTTGGAATGCCGAGATGATCATAACTGATGGGGGAAGTCATTTAAAAACGTGATAATTGAAAAATTATTGAAGAAATATCATATCAATCATCAAATTTCTACTTCTTCTCATCCTCAGACAAGCAGTTTGGCTAAAGTTTCCAATCGAGAAATCAAAAGAATTTTGGAAAATTCTATAAATTTCCATAAACCACTTCCAGGAGTTAGTATTAATTTTCCATAGACCTCTTCCAGGAGTTGTTGAAGAGGACTTAGATGAGATCATTTCTTCGTTAACTGATGGAAGAGGTCTATGGAAAATTACTAGTGGTAGAAGAGTGAATTTTCCTACATCGAAGATGGATGCCACTGCGAAAGCATAACATTAATTTATTTCTGCTCATCTACTCCCTACAAATCATGTTAACAAAGTGACATGAGAAAGGGTTACACTGAACTACTACATTCAGCAGTATAAGCTGATTAATATTTGATCTCTGATTTATCAAGTTATCACCAATTCTGCCAGAGCTGCCACTTCTGCAGGTTTGGGATTTCCATCCTTAATCTTTTCTTTATATGAGCAAGCTGGTGTTAGATTTGATAGTTAAAAGGATATTCTATAACCTTTTAAGCCATTACTACTGTAAGTGCAAAGACATATTCTGAGCATTTAATTTTTGACTTGAGAGGGGAATTTTCTAGAAGTTCTGATGCTTTTACGTGACATGCTTCTACATCTTGTGCATCTACATCACATGGCAATCTAATCTAGATTCACAGACTCAATTGCTGCAAAAAATGATGGATAACATCGACTATGCTATGGATAAGGTATCGAATATTGAAAACTATGTAGATCATATTTATTCTTACTTAAGGAGGCATATTGATTATGAAGAGAAATACAACACATCTCTGGAGAAAGTCATTAGAGGTGATCACATTGTAGTATTTCCTCCATATCCACGATACCCTCATTATGAATCTACCAGTTTCTGGGATGATGATGATGGTGAAGAGGATGAGTAAAGATTGGGTTATGATGGTTTTTATTTGAACTTTTATTTGTATTGTTGTTTGGACTATTGTGGTGTTTTGTTGTTGTGTTGAACATTGTTGTTGTGGTTCATTGAGATGTGTATTTATGTGTTGTTGATGTGGTAGTAATTATGTGAACTTTATTATTTTAATGTTCTTTGTTTGTTTTGTTGAACTTATTCTTACTACTTTAGGAAGTTTAGAATAGAGCTAACATTCATCTAAAATTTTATGTTTAAGTTTCAGTTCACTACCATATATTTTCTTTCTGTTGAGATTGTGATATTATGTTAGTTTTTGTTATTTACATTTATGTTAGCCCCCACTACATATAAGTTTTTTGAATCTCATATATGTTAAAGTCAAATGAACTTTGATCATTGTTACTCATGTTTTAAAATTTTTTTACTTGCATACTTAGAATATGAAAATTCATGTAAGCATAATGATTAAAATTTTCATTTTTTTCTTTATATATGATATGCTTAAATGTTTAATCATTGTAAAAATTGAAGTTTTGGGGGGATGAAAAATCAATTTTCAAAACTTAAAATTTATTTGTCCTCAAATATGCTACAAATAAATTTTATTTTTGATTTGACAAATGATTTTGTCTATGAAGTTATAATAGGTTAATAAGATTTTGAATATAGAAATGTGTAAGAGAATTTGGTTAAAAATTTATAATGATGAAGAAAATTTTCAAGTTAAAAATTTTCTTAGTGAAGAGATGTTAAATATGTTGTGACTATCTTTAGTAAAAGAATTTGTACTT
This sequence comes from Papilionanthe hookeriana x Papilionanthe teres, assembly GCA_022702705.1. Lineage (NCBI taxonomy): Eukaryota > Viridiplantae > Streptophyta > Magnoliopsida > Asparagales > Orchidaceae > Papilionanthe > Papilionanthe hookeriana x Papilionanthe teres. The sequence goes on from CM040427.1 coordinate 27,884,109, forward strand.
TTGAAAAATATAGAAGAATTAGACTTTTATTTTCAATACTTAAATTTCTTTTCTTAAAAGTAGTTTTCAAAACTATTATTATATTTTTAAGTAAAAGATTTATATCAAACCTTTGCTTTAGGAAAGGAAGAGTGTAATTCCAAATCATTAAAGGCCTATCTAGGTATATTAATCCTTGCCAAAAAAATGGTAGGAGAAGCTTGAGAATTAGCGCCTAATCAAAAATTGCTTCCACATCTGATCTTTTTAATGCATAAGATTTGAGAAACTCATATGCTTAAGGATATAATATAGTGAGTATAATTATTTTTAATGAAAATTTTGATGTAAAGAATATAGAATGCCTAAACTCTATATTTGGAAAATCTACAAGTATTTCTGAATTAGATAAGAGCTCATATTTTCATACTTTTTCACTTTAGAAATTTAAATTGGTCTCATTTACTAAATTATTTTCTAAATTGGAATACTACATTTCTAGAACAAAATTTTATAATCTCCTAAAGAAACTCATTCACATAATTTGCTTATGTTGGTTTTGAAAGATTGTAATGTCACTTGAACAAGTAACACTTTAAGTTTGGCGAAATTTGATATACCTATAATATATAATATTTTTATACACATTTTTATACCTATTTTTGATGATATTGCACTTTAATGGAAGGTGTTCGTGTGATTTTCTTTCAGGTACAATTAAATGAACTAAATATGTTAAAATGAGTGAAAAAAGATCAATTTTAGAGCAAAAATGAAGAAAGTGTTAAATTGAAATGGGGTGCCCAGATGTGGCACCTAAGCGCCAGCAGACAGAGAAGGCCTTGCCTAAGCGCCAGAAGCCTCATGCTCAAGCACAAGGTACTTTTCAATTTTAAGAAATTTTTGGCAAATTTTGATGTGGTGTTTAAGGCAACCTTTGGTACAAATGTGGGTAACCGATCAAGGATGCCAAAAGACATTCAAATTTCACTTGAAAGGATGCATCTCTTGGGTGGATTCATTGAATTTGAACACATTTTGAAGAGACACCAAGGCACCTTTTGAGAAAATATAAAAGAATGGACCTGAAAAGATTTTAGAGAGGCTATTAGAAAGTGTAATCAAAGTGTTTAAGGAGAGTATTTATAGTAAGGAGTTGTGAGATTCTTAGTTACGGTTTCTTCACACTTATCTCATTCCTAGTGAAAGGGAAAGTGGGTAGAGATTCCTAAGTAAAAATTCATTATTTTAGAGAGCTTTTAACCCTTTAGGGTTGGGCGACCAGTCCTGGGGATTCTTGTAAGAGAAAGGAAGAGATTCAAAGAAACTACAAGTGTTTGGTGGAGATGAACTTAAGATAAGTCTTTATATTTGTACTTCATTTGATTTTAATTGAGACTTCTTGTGTTTTCTAAATAATTTCTACTTTTAAAATTACTTGTTGTTGTGTTTTCTACATGGAATCCGAGTAGTTTTCTTTATCTTTTTCCTTAAAATGAAAAATGATTGTGTTGGATGGAACTTGTGGAAGTATTGATCTTTAATGTTGGAAGAAGTTGTGCTGATTTAATCCTTCCACTTCATTTACTTCTTGATTTGGCAAATTAAGATGTTAATAATTGTTTTTAGAACATGTAAGATCCTTGTAGGTATTTTCTCAATCAACAATTGGTAGAAATCAAATGGGATTGTATGGATGAGAAATTAATTCATATAATTTTGTGCAAATAAATAGGGAAATATACTTTGATGGGTGTAGAATTAGAGGACTTTAGGGAGACAGACTAAAGCCCCCAATTTGGTTTATTGTTTTAGGTTTTGATATGAGATATTAGCCCCTAGGAGGAGGGAAAGAAGGGAACTCTAGAGTGAGAGCCAGTATCTTCCCTACCTAACCTGTCTTCAAAACTATTCAAACTTTAAACTAGTCAATGTTCTTTATAACATTCTAGTAAGGGTAATGAATAATATTGCGCCTATTTAGCACAACATAATCTTGAATACTTTTACAAAAAAACTCATGTACTTATTACTTACTCATTATAAGGAAAAGTATATCTTCATTTATATTTCTTTAATCTTAAAAAAATCTTGTTATAGTTAGTTAATTGTTCAATTTATTTCATAATATAAGAAAATATCAAAAAGAAATGCATTTTCAGGTTTTCTATTATCTTAAACTGGTTAAATAAGTGTCTTTTTTAAATAGATTTTTGTGATCTAAATCCTTTTTTATTTTTAAACTATCCATTTAAAAAATTTTCCTCATGGGATCAATATTTTGGGGCTTAATTAAAAATTCCTATATTACTTGATAATGATACGTATACTTGCATAGAATCCCTAAATTTAAATATAACAGTTGAATTCTTATTTACATTGGAATTAATATTTTGGTGTCATTGCAAAGAAAGATATTTTATTAAAATATATAAAATACTACATCATAAATATAATTATAAATCATATTACCATAAGTATAAATATCACCAGGGATCATGCACCTATGCTTAAGCACCAAAACCTTGCGCTAAGCGCAACTTACCCGAGAGGTAGGCACCTAAGTGTTGAACCATTCGTGCTTAAGCGCTGGTTCACGAAAACCAATTTGCGAATGATTTTAAGTGAAAATTTTAACCCAAAAAAACCCCATTTTTAACCTGGCCATCTACTTCTTCCTTGAGATTTTGCAATCTTTAACCTAGGGCTACACCAAACTTGAAGATTTCTTGGTGGAACCGAATCAAATTTGTTAGATTTATTCTTCTCAATGTGAGAGCCTTACTTCTATGTAAAATTTTTTTATTTTCACCATATATTTGGAGCACATTATGGAAAATATGAAAAATTACTAATCATGGTGAAAATTTGAGGAAACTTTATGAAAAATACATGGAAATGATAGTTTAAGCTTTTGGAAGTGAAGTTTTGTGATTTAGACTTGAGTTTAGAATTTATTGTGATTTTCATGTAATTTTTAGAAATGGCACTAAAAATGAAAAAAAGAAATGGGATTTCTAAATTTGATTCAAGCAAGTTCGTTCATTCTACGGCTCAAGATAGATATATACAAGCGATGCAGATGAAAAAGTTGATTCCTGAGAAGTGTTTCAAAAATCCGCCCGGAGCTGTGGAAGAATTGATAGTTGACCGACAGTGGGAACATTTGTGTTACTTTTCTACTATATCGGTCATTTTTGCACTTCGGGAGTTTTATGCTAATCTCCTTGAGGTAGAAGAAGATCAGGTTATGGTAAGAGGGAAATCAATAGCTTTCTCCCATGAGGTAAACAATTTGTTTTACCAGCTGACCCCAATTTTTATGTGTTTTTATTCAAATTATAATCTTGTTGAGGAGGAGCTAGATGAGATTATTTCTCCATTAACTGCGAGAAGAGGATTGTGGAAAATAACAAATGAAAGAAGAGTAAATTTTCCTGCCTCAAAGCTTGATGCCACTGTAAAAGCGTGGCACTATTTTATTTCTGCTCACCTACTCCCCACAAATCATCTGAGTGAAGTGACAGCGGAGAGAGCCACTCTGAACTATTGCATTCAATATTTTAAGCCGATTGATATTGGATCCCTGATTTATCAGACGATCATTAGTTATGTCAAAGCTACCACTACTGCAGGTTTGGGATTTTCATTCTTAATCTTTTCTTTATGTGAGCAGGCTAGTATGAAATTTGATAGTTGGAAAGAGATTCTACAGCTATTAAAGCCTTTTATGAGTGTGAATGTTAAATCTTATTCTGAGCATTCAATATTTGGCTGAAGAAGGGGATTTTCTAGAAGTTTAGGTGCTTCTACTTCACGGGCATCCTCATCACAAGGTCAGTCTGATAGTCCTGATTTGCAGTCAAAGTTAATGTAGATGATGTTAGATAACATCATCTACACTGCAGATAAGGTACTAAATTTAGAAAACTTTGTAGGACATATTGATACATGTATGTGAAGGCACATTGATTATGAAGAAATATATCACACATCTTTAGAAAATCTTATCAGGGGTGACCAGAGTGTGGTGTTTCCTTCATATCCACAGTACCCTCACTATGAGCCTACAAATTTTTGGAACGATGATAATGATGGTAATGAGGAAGAGGAGGAAATATTTGATGATGTGATTATGTTGTTATGTTTTGTAGTAATTTGGACTGCTACTATTTGTGTGTTGTTTGTTTATTACACACTATTATGCATTTGTGTTGTTATGAGTAGTTATATTTTGTTTTGAGTTATTAGTGTGTAGAATTCTTGTTTGGTTGTATTTTGTTGATTTGTGTTGAACTTATTCCTAATATATTAGGAAGTTTTAGAATATTGCTAACTTTCACTTAAGAATTTCATGTTTAAAGTTTCAAATTACTACCTTACATTTTCTTTATGTTGTCGTTCTGAATTTAGGTTGGTTTGTATTTATTTGCTTTTATGTTATCCTACATTGCATAGAAGTCTGTTGAATCTCATAAATGTTAAAAATTAAGTTGAAATTTTATCACTTTATTTTTATTCTTGCTTTTATCACTGCATAGAAGTCTGTTGAATCTCATGAATGTTAAAAATTTTTTAATGATGAAGGTTAATTCTAGAGATAAGATATTTAGTATGAAGGGATAAGACTATGTTTTTTTATTAAAAGTAAAGAAAGTTGTATTTTTGAAGTATTAAAAATCTTAGAGTTTTATGTAATAAGAAAAGAATGAGACTTTATGAAAACTTTTCAAAGCAAATAGGAATTTATAAAGTGAAGAATAGTAAGGAGTTTTTAACTTCAAGAAGAGGATAGTAAAGTATATATATATATATATATATATATATATATATATATATATATATATATATATATATATATATATAAGAAAATAAAAATAAGTGAGGAAAAGCTTAAGGAGATGCCTAATCAAAAATTGGCTTCACTTGAATCAAATTGAGGAAAAAGACTTTATTACATTTTCTAAACTTATATTTAAGTATTTGCATCTTTACTCATAAATTTCTCAAGAATTTCTTTTTCATATGAATATTCTAAGTGTTTATAATATGACAAATTGAAAATCTTTTTTAAATAAATAGAAAATCAAAAATCTTAGACTTGATTACTAAGTGTTCTTATACTTTTATTATTAACTTAGGTTGTTAAAAATTTTACTTAAGTTGTGTTATTATATTTAGTAAACCAAATTATAGAAATTTAGAAGTTAAACTCACTGCCATAAGTCATATTTTATATGTAGTAAAAGAGTTACTTGAGGACAAGTAACATTTTAAGTTTGAGGATTTTGATACACCTATAATATATAGCATTTTTATACATATTTTTATATCTATTTTTGAGGATATTGCGATTTAATGGAAGGTATTTGTGTGTTTTTTCTTTTAGGTACAATTAAATGGATAAATATGATGAAAAGAGTGAAAAAATGATCAAATTTGGAGCAAAAATGAAAGTTTGAAAATGAATTGAGGCGCATAAGTGCCTAGATTTGGCGCTTAAGCGCCAGCAGACAAAGAAGGTTGCGCCGAAGATCTCACGCTTAAGTGTTGAGGAGTTATTTGGAAGTTCAATCAATTTTGCATGAAGTTTGTGGGGGTGTTTGAAGCAACACTTGGTGAAAATGTGAATTTCAGTTAATGGGAATGAAACTACATTGAAATGACTCTTAAAAAGAGGCAACTCTTGGAAGATTCATTGAATGTGGACACATTTTGAAGAGACACCAAAGCACCTTTTGGAAAACTTTAAAAGGAAGAACTTGAAATGAAGCAAGGAGAGCAGATTAGAAGAGATTTGAAGAGTAGATTTAGAGTGTTTTAAAGAAAGGAATTGTAGGATTTTTACTTAGTGTTACTTATCACTTATCTCATTCTCAGTGAAGTTGAAGGTGGGTAGATAGTTCTAAGTAAGAGTTCATTATTTGTTAGTGATTTTGAGAGATTTTAACCCTCTAGGATTGGGCAACTAGTCCTAGGGAGCATTGTAAGAGAAAGGAAGAGATTCAAAAGAACTTCAAGAGTTTGGTGGAGAGGAACTTGAGATAAGTCTTTATCTTTGTGACTACATTTGGTTTTAATTTAGACTGCTTGTGTTTTACATGATTTCTACTTTTAATATCAATTGCTATTATGTTTTCTCCATGAATTCTGAGTATTTCTCTTTATCTTTTTTCCTTAACATGATAAGTAATTAAGTATTGGAAGGAATTTTTGTGAAGTATAAATCTTTAATGTTGGAATAAGTTGTGATGATTATAACCTTGTATTTCATTTATTTCTTGATTTGGGCAATTAAGATGTTAATATTTGTTGTGATAACATGTAAAATTCGTGATGGTTTTGTCTCAGTCAACTTTTAGTAAGAATCACATGAGATTGTATGGATGATAATGTAATTCATATAAATAGTGCAAATAAATAGAGAGATAAAATTTAAAGGGTGTAGAGTAAGAGGACTTTAGGGTGACAGACTAAAGCACCTAATTCGGTCTGATGTTTTAACTTTTGATGCGATAAGTTAGCCTCCAGGTGGAGGGATTGCAGAAAACTTTAGAGTGAGAGCTAGTATCTTCCTCGCCTAGCTCGTCTTCAGGACTATTGAAACTTTAGATTAACCAATGTTTTTTATAGCATCTCTAGTAAGGGTAAAGAATAATATTGCTCATATTTAACACAACATAATTTATATACTTCCACAACATAATTCCTATACTTGTTACTTATTCATGATAAGGAAAAATATATTTTAGTTATATTACTTTCATCTTACAAAAATCTCTTTAAATTTAGTTAGTTGTTACTTTATTTTAAATTATCAAAATTACCAAAAAGAATCAAACTTTTATTAGTATCCATAGTTTAAGTAAAAATCTTTTTCCAAAGTAGAATTTGTATCCAATTTCTATAAAGAGTTAATTTTTTTCCTGTAGGATCGATATTTCGGGGTTTAATCACAAAGTCCTATATTACTTGATAACAATATGTATACTTGCGTAGAATCTTTATATTAAATAAAGAGAATTGAGAATATAATTACATACATATAAAAGCATATATATATATATATAAGAAGTCGGGATCAAGTAACACAACTAAAAGATCTCAAGACAAATCTAAATAAAAATTCAAAGCAAATTTCAAACGAATTATAAAAAGTAAAAATATGCTCAACACATATCAATTGAGTTGCCTCCCAAGATAGCACGTTGTTTAACGTCCTTAGCTTGATCAAAAAATCTTTCTCTAAGAAAAGAATTCTAGTTTTGCAATGCCCGGTCAATTGTCCAATCTTTTGTTGGCCCTAGAATTTTTACTAAATCCTCAAAATTTAATTTTTCTTTCAAATTTTCACTCTCAATTCGATAGCAATCATTTAGAGGGTATGTAGATGGTTTATTCAGATTATCATTCATAAAGGTATTTTCTATATATGTAGTTATCCTAATTAATTCATCTACCTTCATATCAATATTTTCCTTATTAGTTGCAAGAAATGGATACCTAGAAGTTAAATCAAGGTTTTCTAAATTTTGGGTTGGTTTCTTCCCACGTTTTTCATATCCTGAATCTAACTATAATGGGTTACTCTCCTACCTAGACCAATCTTCCAACTCTTTCCCATGGGAAATTTCTATGGGTGGTTCTATAGGCTCATCTATCTTCCTCACAATCTAAGGGGGTGCCTTGAATAAACGAGCACATTCTTCCTCATTTATTGTCCAACCATAATCATTCAACTTAGTATGCTCGTTGGGGACCAAATCTTCATATTCAAAGTTATGGATATCCATTACCCCTAACATATTTTGGATTTCTTGGCTAAATACTACTTAACTTGACTTTATATGTTTCTTAATGCTAAAGTTTGGATTTATAATTGATTCAAAGGTTTATTGATAATTCATTCAAATTCCCATTTTCTTCAGAACAGTCACTCTATTGATTATTCCAATAATCTACTAGATTACTCTAGGGCTCCACCAGTACTAATTTTCTACACATGGGTCATTACTGGTCTAATGAAAGTTCTAGTAAGTTGAAAACATGAGTTGTAGGTGTTGGAATATGGGTCATCAAACCTAGTTCCTATGAGAGGGTATTTAAAACTCATGTGACTGCTAGACATACTAAAAAGCTATAAACTAGTTTTTTTGAAAGTGTCGTTGGGTGTTCAAAATTCATATGAAAGCTACTCATCAATGGGTTGCCATACTCCTAAAAAGATATAAATTAATTTTCTTAAGGGTTTTCCATTCGAATTGTTGAAACTTTTTTTCTCTTTTTTAATTTTTATTTTGATAAAAAAAATAAACATAAATACAAAATGGAAGAAAATTAAAAAAAAGATAAAAATCATTAAATTTTCAAACTTAGACTCTGAGTGCTTCAATTAAAATTCTCTTAAAGTTACAAATTTGTGACAACTTCATTGGTAACATCGCATAAAACTTGATGGCCAAAAATATACTACGGAGTAAGTTGACCAATCATGTAAGCATAAGTGTCAAGTACTATGCGATATTAGAGTCCATGTATCAATCTCATGAGGATAGTGTCAAAATATTTCTAATATGTGAATTTTTGATTTACTAAACCACTAAGTCAAGTTTGAAGTGATCAAATTCAAGAGAAGAATTTATCAGTCCTAAAATGTTGTAAATAAAAGTAGTAGGAGAAAGTGTTGAATTTTTCAGATATGCAAGATATGTACTCCTATGATACAAGTAAGTTAGCTTCATGAAGTTTTTCTATTGAACCCACACTATCATTGACAACCGAGGATAAAAGGTTTCTTCATGTGCCTATGCATAGGTTAAAAGAGGAATACAAAATCTATACAGTTATGATGTTTCATAGGATTCTTCTAATCCCTTAGATAGGTTGCAAAACCCTAATATAATATGCCCTTTCTTACAGGTTTTTATGGTTAATCTACTTATTCCACTATGCAATGAATAAAAGTCATAGTTCATGAGAGATTTTAACATTCTTATCACATCCGAGAGAAAGTAAATTACGATCAGAATGTTAGTATATCAACATCTGAAAACATGAAAACCATAAGAAATCCATAAGACTTGCATTGTAGGAGTACAAAAAAAAATTATTTACAATGCATGATGAAAGAAAACAATAACCTTTTTTTTGCAAGCATCAAAAAGAGACAACACAAGAAGTACAAGAAACTCAATATAGAGCCAATTGGTCATTGTAATACATCATTATCCTCTTCGATCAATACAAATATCTATGGAACCCTCTCACATATATATGCACACATTTTCTCCTTACAATATCATAAAACTCCTCAAAATACTATGAAATAAAAAGAAAACATACTATTCCAAGTGAACTCGATGAAGAAAACTCTAAGAGTTCTTGAAGACTTCCCTAAGCCTTAGAGGTACAACCCGTAGGCAATATGTTTTCCCATAATTATAAAAATATGTATTTACTCTTAAGGTAAGCATTAGAGATCCAAAACAGGCATCTAAACTCTTCAAAGCAGTCAAAATATGAAATTTGGTGTCTTTTACGAGTTGGCACATGAAGCTGGGTGGCATTTTTTTTTACGCGGATGCACTGAAGCTGGGTGCAGGTGCGCCTGGTCTGAAAGTGGGCGTGTGCACTGTGATTCAGATGTGGGTGTTATAGTCTAGTGCAAGCGCACTTTGTTTTAGGTGCGGGCGAGCTATTCCGGCGCAGGTGCACTGTGAAATTGCCACGGTTGCGTTAGGCCCAAATCAGCTCTTAATTGCTGAAATCATCCTTTTTAGCTCTGAAATCATATCCAACTTGTCACATGAATAAAAAAGGCAAAAATACATGTCTCATGCATAATATAATGAAATATATGAGAATTAACATGATATTTAATGCAAAATAATTACACAAATTTACCTTGTATCAGAACACACTGAGCTATTTACTTGTCCTATTCATTTGGGTTACGTAGTCGATGCATCACCATGTGTAGTGCAACAAATGTGGGGTATTTTTTCAATTGGTTATGGTTTTTACCAAACCATATGAGTCCCTTAGTCTTTTATAGACCATGTAGACTCAAAGGTTTTTGCCATGGGTCGTTGGTACACCCTTCTATGAGTGTGGCATTTTTTTTTCCAGCTTTTCTATGTTAGTTAAGTTTGGTTGTTATGAATAGTTTGCTCCTTGGGCTTCATAAAACATTTGTCTTGGGATTTTTATTTTGAACCATTGGTACACCCCTATGTATGGGTAGCGGTTCTCAATGTTTAACTAATCAACATAACTTACATCACTCATATCATGGTTGGCATGATAATATGTAAATTCATTTTCTTTCATTTTTGACTTTCTTTTACCACGTATGTGAGGTGTACATGATACTGATCGAGTCCAACTAATAGCTAAGTATAGGTTGAATTAGACATTTAGAATGTCAGCACAAACCACTTCCTATTCTAGAAATAAAAGTTGCTAACACCTCGGCATCGTTCTCCGGCAGCAAGACACAAACTCCTTTTTTCCACACTTTAGGGGTTATATGTTATAGAACTCTCCCTATGGTGATGGTAGAAGAACTTTTGCATTCATGCATAGTTTTGTGTGTGTTCTTTTTTGATCAACCTATTAATCAAAATAGAGGATCCCTCTATCATTTGTGTATTGTGTGTTCTACTTGAATTTCTGTGCATTTGTTGCATTTCTTCTTTTTCATGAAAGTAGACTTTGAGTCAGAGCTTTCAGGATTTAGTCCCTCTCCAAAGTCCTTGCTTGAGCATCTTAAATGCATAACTTAATTTCCTTTCTTGTGGAGTTTTTACCTAGTGTTCTTTTCTTTTGGTTTAGGTCCCAACGAACATACCTTTTATAAGTTTATGCATTTTTTCGTGTGTGTACGTCAATACACCTAGAGGTTTTTTCCTTTGGCTAAGACCACATGTCTTTTTGCACCAAATATGTCTAGATTTTGTGAGTCAGCACCCTAGTGGTAATACTCGAGTGACTCTCAGTTTGACCAATGAGGACAATAGGGAAACAAGCATTACTCGTTGGTTTGTCTAAACCAGTAATGCGAGTTAACTGATTATCATCAGATCTTATAGAGTCATTCTTAACATAGGTTTAAGGTATCATTAATCACTTAGGCTGATATTTGTTAACTTATTGGGATGTTAGAGGAGGGGGCAGCTTGGTGACCCCACCGAGGTCATATAGTTATCCACTTTTAACCTTGAGTTGCACATCGTGCACATTGATGCTAGTTTGGTAATACCTTGTAGTTCATTTTTAAAACTAGGGTTAGGGTACAGTTAGGGATTTTTTTTTACAAAAATATAATTTCTTTGTTTTATGTTGGTTGGTGTATACTTTATGTGCCTTTTTACATATTTTATTAGGTTCGAGACTTGCACGCTAGTATATTAAGGTGGTCCTCCTTGTAGAGCATTGAATCTAATAGAGAGGTGCTTAATAATACTTTAAACTAACACATTTTCTATAGATATTGAGTAGCACTCCTCCCACCATATAAGGTCTTTTATATGATGCATGAAATGTACCATACTGACCAAGTTCTATAGGATCAATCTTTTTTTTATACTTCGATTATGTACTTTTAGGGTTTAAGAGACTTTATACTAGAAATAAGGTGTGAGCATAAGTTTCTGATGTGTTTGATTTGTTGAACCATGTGGAGAGGACCAAGAGTTGATGGTCGTGCCTCATAGCTTATTCTAGATTATACATATATAGATTTAGAATTATATGCATATATGTGTAGCCCCACCGCCATTTTAATTTTTTGGGATATGTTGCTGACCCAACAATACCTAGTTTATTTTATTAGTTATTAAGCGCTTACTTTATTACATGTACATGTGCTCACTCTTTCTTTTGAACTTGTGGTTTGTGTGGATGCACTTTCACATTTAGGGTCTTCTGATAAAATATTTTCTATAAAGTTTAACTTTAAAAGATTTATTCTAATAAAATTTAGTACTATAATTTTATAAGATTTTAAAAAAAAATTATTTCTTGTAATTTATTTGCTTGATGGCTTTTGGGACTGTTTTAAAATAATCATAAGTACATGAATATATCCCTTTTCATATTAATAAATCATCTATACTTAGGATGTCTTAGATAATAACATACATATTAAATGTCCCAAGAGGAAGTGCTCTAAAGTTTTCATCGCGATTGACCCAGCATATATTTTATAAGCTCATACGGTTGTTTACATGGTATAGAGCGTTGGAGGTTTTTTCGATTTATATGAGATTGTAAACCCTTTGTGGGGTGACTTGGCTCTATAGATGAGTCGTCCATCCCTCTTTTCTGTGTAGGTTTTCCATTCAAACTCTTGATAGGTATAAACCTTACTTTACCTTTTTAGTTTAGTTAGAGCCTTAAAAGCTTAATATTTCATTCCTTTGACTTTAGGCCTACTTGATTGCGCCGGAATATGTAATGCATAGGTTATTGATAATGTGATCCCCATCAGGTTGGTTCGACTACATTCATGGCTTAGTAGATATAGAATCCTAATAATTTGGAATGACGGTTCCATGGAGGCCCAATCACACAATTTCTACTCATTTTTGTTTTCCTTTGACATATCTATTGATCGACCCTCTTTTATGCACATTAATTTCCTTCGTCGAGTGTCATAGTAGGCGCATTTTGTAGACCCTCTTGGCCATGTGGTGACTACCCGTTAGGTTATGGTGATTCACTATCTACCTGGTAGCCTAGTTTCACCTTTACGACCGTAGGTTTTACCTACAGGTACTGCCAAAAATCTCCTTGGTTATCTACACTCCAGCACTTATTAAGAAAATAAAACACTATATTATCATATTAGTTACATCAAAATAAATTTACATGTAATTACTTAAATAGCTAATTATTGCATAAAAAACATATTAAAATTTAAATTATTTAACAAAATTCTAAGTACTTCTTAGTTAATATAATATTTAACTAACTAATTAATAATTGATTATTATTAAACTATTTCTTACAAATTAATTAGTTTAATAAGTTTTTATTAACAATTATTTTGTTTAGTGAATACTTAATAATTAATTAGTATAATTATCAACTTTTAAATTAAATTTAACTAAATTAAATAATTAATTTCTTTATCACATTAATAAAATAATTTAAATTTAATAATATTTTTTTTGTTCTAGCAAACATTAAAAAATCTACTCTGAACAATTTTTGGCATTTAATCATTATAGTATTTAATAAATTTGAATTTACAAGATTTACTAAGTTCTCCTAACTTAAGTCTCATGCACTGCCATACAACCCCATAAAGCTTGGATCATACTCCACTCATAATGTATGCAACTTTACTCCCTCTAATTTTTGGGCAGACTGATCACTCGAATCCAACCTTTTAAGATTTTTCGTTTCTAAGTGTTCGAGATTTTGACCCCTCTATTGCTTTGGAGTTTTTTTTATAGCAAAAAATAATAATAATAATATACATATACATATCACTTAATTCTTGTGTATTTATATATCTAATGTCCCAACTTCAGCTATTGCATATATATATATATATATATATATATGTATGTATATATATATATATATATGTATGATATTATGCATCTCAATTTTAAAAAGATTAAAATAATAATATTTTTGATGTTTTCATATTTGAATGATATTAATATATAAAATAAAATTTAGGTGTTTGAGTTGTAAATGCGTTGGAGTTGAGTGGTATGCATGTAAACACCTTTTTCTTTTCCCCATGAGGCCAGGGTGTCACCGTGTTGCAAACGTGTGGTCATCCACGATTAAGGGAAGAATACAAATAATAATAAAAATAAAAAAATTGATCTTTTTCAGTACGAAAAACATAAATCCATCAAACTTTTTTAGTACGGAAAACTTAAATCCATCCAACCTTTGGATGCCAAAAAAATATATATATATATATATATATATTATTTTAAAATGAATATATAATTATTGAGAGAGAGAACGAGGAAGATTCATAGAAAGATTTAGGAGCATTTATATACATATCACTCCATTCTTATGTATTTACATATCTAACACTTAACTTTTAATTTTTACATTTCTATCTTTTACATTTATAAATGTTTTAATTTTTTATTTTTAGATTTTTACATTTATAATTTTTGCATTTTAATTTAAATTTTTACATTTTTACATTTATAATTTTTACATTTATAACACCTAAATTAAAATTAATTTCGGGTGTTATAAATCTAAAAATTAATTTAGGGTGCTACAAATGTAAAAAGTATAAATGTAAATTATAATGTAAAAATGTAAAAATTAATATTTAGGTGTTACATATGTAAATACTTAGAGTAGCAATAATAATATTCATTTTAAAATAAAGCTTTTTTATTTCCTTTTCATTCAAAGGTTAGATGGATTTAAGCTTCTCATACTAAAAAAAAAAATTAAAAGAAATTTAATTTTTTATTTTCTTCTTTAAAATAGAGCAGATTTTTTTTCTATATTGAAATTTATTTTCTTCCAGCAGACGTGAATAAAATCGCGATATAGCGACTTGTTGATTTTAATAATTTATTTTTTGAAAAGGCTATTTTAAAAATAAAAATTTAAAAATGCCATTTTATAAATTCTTGCTCCACAAGGGACCGGTGTTTCTACAATACCGGATCTATCCCTGACCGCTGCCGCGGTGTATGACTGCTTCGCCAATACTAATCAGAGGGGAAGGGCATTTCTATAATTTTATCTCTGTGGGGCGTGTGGCGGCGAATTTTTAAAGGAAGTTCATTGGAAAAGAACGATCCCGCCTCCCAGGTGTGTCGGAAACGGTCGGAACCCTAATTCCTGGTTCGATTAGCAGTTTCAGTAGCGCTGTACAAAAGCAGGAATGGCGTCGTTTTCGGAAGCTCCACCAGGCGACTCGAAAGCCGGCGAGAAGATCTTCAAGACAAAGTGCGCGCAATGCCACACGGTGGAGAAAGGCGCAGGGCACAAGCAAGGTCTGTTTCTATCTATCGTCTGATCTCTGTCTGTCTCTTTGTTTTTTTTTTTCCTATCCTTCAATCACCGAAATAATTCTATGAGATTTGTTTATCACCTCTGGTAGTATGGAATCTTGATGATTCATTTTCTTGCAATTATTAAAGTTGAGAGCTTGCGTGTTGAGTTTTTATTCTGATTAGATTCGTGGTTTTTAGCCACAGTTTATCAGTTTACTTTTTCGTCTGATTTTCCTTTCATAAGCCACAACTTTTCCTTTTAAGATTTACCGGATTTTTTCGATAATTCTTGTTTTCTATGCTTAGTTTCTTCTAAACTGTTTCTCTTAAGTATGGAATATGATGGTTTTATCTTCCTTCCTATATCTTAAGATCTAATTAGGAATGAGTTTTGTTTCCTAGACTTTTTCCATGTGGCCCTTATGTAAAATGCACGCATCCTAATGTTCTAGTTAAAGAATTAAGTCGATTTTAAATTTTATCTGAATATACTGTGATTTTTCACAGTAATTTGACTTAAACTTTTAATGTATCTTTTGTAAAGTGGGAATAAAAAAGTTTTGTAAAAGCAGGTCAGAAAATAAGTTGAGATTGAAATGAGTTAAATTAGATTTATTTAATTATAGGAAGATTAATTTTATTTTAGACTTGAAAGTTAATATGGATTTCAAAGTGAAGTTCTGAACTGAAAAGTTATAAATTCTAAACAATTTAATAATTTTCTGTAGAAGTCTAAACTAAGAATTTAAATTTTAGCTTTTTGGCATAATTTTTGAAACTTTCGGTTATGTGTGTCAATGATATTGCTTTTAGTTTTTGGTTCTAATTTATTTGAGCTTTGAATGTTTAATCATTATAGAGAAAGTGTTTAATTAATCTAAATCATTTAAGTTAAACAGGTATTAGTTTTTAAATGGTTTTTTTAATTTATATTCAAAAGATGATTTAAATCGATTTTGTTATGAAATTGTAAACTGATTGAAACTTAATTGTAAATGGACAAAGCCAAAAGTATAAAAATCAAAATATTACATATTAGTCTTATATAATTAAAAGATTAGGTGGTTTATATTTAATAACATATAAAAGAATGAATATCTATGTTCTAGGATAAATAAATATATTGGTTTCTTTATAATACTTTTAAATTTATTTCCAACTAGGTTGTGAAATTATTTGAAACTTTCTTCTAAAATAAAACAAAACCAATCTGCATAAATAAATTGTGTTATTTAGAACTTAAAATGTCTAATTTAGCTGCATTGACAATCTTTCATGTTATATTTAAAACTCCCTACATTTTAAAATTAAATAAAGATTTATTTTCTAGACATTAACTTCTTTTAGATTTTAAATTTTCAATGTTTAAGGAGTTGGAACTTAATACAAAATATAGAACTTTCGAAATCCTTGCTTCCTCTTCTTGGCTTCATCGTTTCCTTTTCCGACTGTTCATTTCCTCTTACCCGAAGTAGCAGAACGGTTACAAACAAGTTCTCCAAACTTTCTATGTTTGCATCCACACCATGCAAATTTGTATCTAAGCAATTCTTGTCTAAAAAGAGTCGTTGCAAATAACCTACCACTATTTACTAGTCATCTCATTTTTGTCTCATAGTTTAGGTTGTTAAAGATCTCTCTGTCATCATCTATTAAAGATTAAATCTGATATTTCTTTTATCAGTCAAAATATTGTTGAAATCTTTTCTTTTCTCAACTATAATTTTCTCCTTGCATATTACAACAATTTTAGAGGGTGAGATCATAAGATTGAAGATTCTAATGCAACTTTCAAATTAATTTAAAAACATTTGTTTAAGAAAAGAGTATCCTCATCTTCTAATTCATGTTTCTTGAAGCTTTCTCGTTTTCTTCTTTGGGTCCTCAATCAAAGGATTCATCCAAATTTAGATTGGAAGTTCTTGCAATCTGATACAAGGAGGATGGAGGTCAGTAACATTGAAAGGGATCAACTAAGATATGATAGATTGATTATGCTATCCATTTGCTTCAATTTCAGTGTTGAGGATTGAAGATTTAACTTCCTATTGTGGAACGTTTGAGCCTTCTATGTTCCATTTGGTGTATCTTTTAACAACATATTTTACATTGAAGACTCCACTTAATATTGTGTTACCATCAGTTCTAACAACATCAGAGATTGAGCAGAAATTATAAATGAAGTCACATTCAATCTTTCGGCTCAATAAATATATGTCCAATTTGATAGCTTGACCATCCGCTATCATAAGTCTCTTGACTAGTAAACTCTACTGAGTTGCTCTTGATTTCTTAGATAACTACTAAAATCAATAGTCTTTAGAGGAGAGATCTGTTTACCTCGAGTGAATTGACAAAACCAAATACTAATTTTTTCATTATTTATCATGCCAATATTTCCTCTACATTAAAAGGTGGTTTTAAAGCTATTGTGGTGAAACTGTAGTGGGATTTATAAATATAAATAATAAGACAACAAATTTGTTACAACCAATGCGCTTAAATATTTCAGGTTTAAAAAAAGAAAAAAACATCTTCCCACCATAGATATATTTAGAAAACCGTTCCTAAAATATAGTTGTGGTGGTGGTCTGAAAGTTAAAGCAGACAGAAAGTTGTCTCAAACACACCCTAGAAGACAAGGAACTTGATGCCTTTTTATTTTCAATTCGTGATCTGATATGTGGATCTCAAGCTATAGGTGATTTAATTGATCAGGACGATTGATAATTTAGAATATTTAATTATTAATTTTAGTATTTATTTAAAATTTAATTATTGCATGATTTTTTTTTATTTGAATTTTACGATGAATGCTTTATGGATAATCCCTTAACCTAAGATCAATTTAGGGTCTGTTTCGGACAACTATCTGTCTGCTTTGTGTTTCAAACCGCCAACATAACTCCGTTTGGGGTATTGTTTGCTTGTTATTTTTTAGAAATTTCTATGGTGGGAAGTTAATTTTTTCAACCTGATCTGTTTAAGTGCGGTGACTGTAAATAAATTGTTTAATTTTTTGGAAATATATATATTTATAAATCTCACGGCATCTACTTAAGAATTTATTTTCTCCATCACAACTTTACAATCATCTTTTTAAAAAACCTCAACCACTCCAAACAGACCCTTATTTAGGTTATATTTTTTTATATCATCTTTTCTTGATCTCCTTGACTTTTTGTTCATCTACATCTCTTTCCTAATTATCCATTACTCTTTATTTCGTCGTATCCTCTAACCTTCGTATTATCTCTCTCTCTCTCTCTCTCTCTCTCTCTCTCTCTCTCTCTCTCTCTCTCTCTTTCTCTCTCTCTCTCTCTTGTTATTGAAACTCTAATCGTGGAAGTCCCTTTAGCTACCACTTAGTTTTTTTGGCTTCTCTTTTCTTTCTCATCGAAGTTGTGTGATTTTTTTATTAGGCTTTTTTGGTAATTAATTTTTCTTTTTGTGCTTACCATTTTGTTTAATTTGAAATACATGCGATTCAAATTTCTCACCGTATGATGGTTTTGATTTGCCTTCTATCTTATGCATCGTCTTCTAAGCCGTCTTTACTTATAAACCTTAAAACTAAGGTTGCCAATTGGTATTAACAAGTCTGGTTCAATTGTGATACGAGGTGTCCTGTCTCGAAATTGTTTAACCCGAAACTCACTCATTTATCATAAGGGTCATAATATTTACCTCAAATTCAACTCAACACAACCATGATTGACACAACTTAATTAACCTGAATTTGACTAATGAACTTAGCCAAAACTTTTAGATTGGGAGAGGAAACTCTCCTAATGACTAGTCAGGTTGACGTGAAACTAGCATTTTTTTTTTATTTACAAGGATAAATTTGTGATCTTAAAAGGCAATTGCTAGGTTTTTTTTAATCGATTTCAGGTATTTGGGTAAACTCGAATCCTAATAAAAAGTTAACCAATATTGTGGACTTGAACCCAACTTTTATATTATTCGAGTCAACTTGAACTTGAATTTTTTGAGTTCAGGCCTGTCGGCCGCTTTAGGAGCTTTGAGCTTGAGGATTTAATTTAATTTATATATATGTATTGATTTTTTAAAATAACATTTTAAGTTTTAAAATATGAGAGTGAGGAAGGACGAATCTCATTCGTTTGGCAGTTTGAATGAACGAGCGTAATATCGCGAGTAACGCATCTATTCCGAAGAATAGACACCCTACTCGACAATATCGCTCGATCAAATAAACCACAAAATTCATGACATCCGTTCTGGTCTGCGAACCTCTATGTGGACCGACAAATTCCCCTATTTAATACAAAAGAATTAAATAGGGTTTATATTATCTGGGGTCTTTAAAACTCCCTATAGAGGCAAGCCCATATAGTTAATTACCCCTCAGATGACCGAAATCACCTGAGAGAACTCTCGATTTAGATCTCAGGTTTCTACCTTCACGAAGTCAGAAGGTAGGGTTTTCCAACGAAATTTGAGAGTAGGAAATCCAATAGGTGAAGGGCGCAAGGAGGAACAGTTATTTCTTGAGTCAAAGGAGAGAAGGGTAGGGGATGTCACAGATCTCGAGGAGGACCTCGAGGACGTCCCAGACTATCCTAAGGTTGGGTTTTAAATTTTAGAAAGAGATTTTATTTTGATTTCAATCCTGCAAATTAATTATAGGGATTACGTTTGCATAATGTCTGACTATGCAAACTACCTGAAAGACAGGAGGGTTTACGTCGTATAAGGCGACAACCCTGGAACCTAGCAGATTAGGGGCTTATATTGCACGAAGGGGTGTGCTGAGGCCTAAAAGAAAAGGTGAGGGTTTATGTCGCACGGGCGTGACTACCTCGAAACCTAAGGCTCATTGTTTAAAGCTAAGGAATGGGTTTCATTGATGTCGACACGGGTTTCTTCGAAGAGATGGCCGTCTTGCTCACCGTGCTCCAAGCTCCACGTCGTAGCAGGAACCGCAGCTTAGATTTCAAGTCTTAAGTTAAAGCTGAGCATGCAAGTCATTTATTTATTTTTATCAGCAACAGTGAGTGTGTACAGACGATGGCATAAGTGCAAAAAGAAGTAAGAACAAGTGAGCATGCTTAGTTATGCAGGAAGTAACATGCTTATAACGGTGTATATCGAAAGTAATGTAATCTATACTAGCAGTGAAAGAGTGCGAAGAAAGTAAAGACGCTGCTAAGCGAGTTAAGTACGGAAACGTAAAACATGCCAAGCGAGTATAAACCGAAAGTAAGCAAACTAAGCCTAGCAGAGTGCATACTAAAAGTAGAGCGAGTACGACGATAAAAGAAAAGAGGTAGAGAGCATGTCGTAGAGAGTACTCGTATGTCCCCGCTTATCCTCTGCGTACCGTCGCTTATTTATTGTTATTTTTTATATATTTTTTTTATCTCCTGCAGAAGATTTATTAGCCCAGAGAAAGAAGCAGGAGTAGTAGTAGGTGAAAACAACCTAGCTAAACAGGGGTGCTATGGTGTGTACACAGAAAGTAAAGTCTGAAAACTCAATAGAAAAAACGAAGGAAAATGCCGAGAAAGCGAGGAAAACCGCAGAAGAAAAGCAAGAAAGTCGGGAAAGAAAGAAAAGAAACGTCCGTAGAAAACTTTTAGAAAAGTCACGAACGAAAACAAAACAAAGTCGTAGAAACCGCAAAAGCACGTGAGAAACCCACAGACGACCCGCTAAACTCATGGCGAACCATAAGAAAGCCATAGGCCTCTGGAAAGAAAGACCAGTAAGCACGTTGGTGTTTCGGACTCGGAACTGTGCTAATATCCGGACTTGAGTGCTCGACTACTATCCCAACTTTCGCATAAGCGACCTAATCCGACTCGAATAGCCAACCGTGGACTTTTATAAGTTTTCACACATTTCATTTTTTTTTGTTTTCATGCAAGCAAAAGCTGTAGGTAGGTAGGCTGTGTAGCGGTGGAGGCAATTTTGTATTTTTCAAACATATGTATTTTTGTTTTAAAGTATTTCGATCACGAGTCGACTACCCAATAGGATCGAGACTACGAACTTTAGACTGTCGACGAGAGAACCCCAGAGACGGCCGAATCGTTCCGCGACTCCGCTCTACTCTCTGCAGTCTTCGAGACAGGCGGCCCCATTCTATGGCTCTCGTAATTTTTCTCGTTTTGCAACCGCATCATCTGTCCCCACCGCACTTCTAGCACTGTTGATGGCTCATATATAACCTAAGGAGGTTATATATGCACACCTACATGTCCCCTGTATGTGTGTGGGTTAAGCAAGAACAATGTGAAAACTAGGGACAGGGTCGAGGAAAAGGAGAGAAAGACAAGTAAATCACCCCGGACTCCCGACCGACCTTACATGTCCTATAAAAAAAAAACTAAAGGCACATCGACACTCTCGGAGAAGGTAAGGACTAGACCCCTAAGAACACACTCCCTGTTTTCCCAAATTGCGGAAAAATCATAAATAAAGATTAAAAAAAAATGAAGTAAAATAAAGAAAAGACAAGTTCATTACTGTCCTGGATATCGAACCCTAGCTCACTAAACTATGAGAGGCTATCACAAATTCCAAGATTTTGCCCTTTACTTTCTTTCTTTCTTCTTCTTTTTTTCTTATTTCAATTTCATAGAACTCGAGGCCCTATACGAGTGTGGAACAAGGCCTACCAATTCCGATATCAACTTATCACATGATTGCACACAATTCCAACTTTGCATAACTTCATCAATTTCAACATGTAACCATCAAATATTGGTTGAGGCAAATAAGAAACATGCTCTACATGTATCCAAATCATCTCACAAATAGACGTAGTAAGAAATAAGGAAGAAGGAGCATCCCCACACCTATTAAAGCTCTCGGCGAGATACATACCAAGCCAGAAACCCACGACCCAAAATCACAAAGATGAGAACCATAAGAGGTAAAGCCCCCTCCCACCAAACTCCAATTTCACAAAGAAACTCACGGCTAGGCCTGAGGAGCCGAATACATCAAGCCCGGCTCGCCACAAAAATGCTCGAGATTAAAATCACTAGACGACAAGCGAATCATCCCAAACAAAGCCCGACCAAACTCACACCCGAGCCATCTATAGGCTCCAAACGGAAGGTGCGGCCGGCTCACTACAAAGTCAAGACCCGAGCCCCAAACATCACCTTAAATTGAGCTTAAAACACGGCTTCAGCAAGCCTCAACCGCATCCATAAAAGAAAGGAAACAGGACTCAAACCGAGCCCCTATAAGGCTCACAGGATCAGCCAAGCCTCAAGCTAACACACTCCCCACATCAGGTCAATTCAAGAGAATCCTAAGGACCAAGAAAATCGGGCAGCAGTGAGGCTCAAATTAACTCAAAACCGAGAGGACAACAAGATTAGAAACGATTCAGATATCGAGAAAACCGCAAGATAAAGTAAATCAGCCCTCCACAGAGGGGTAAAACCGAGAAATAGCAAGAGCCAAAATCGAGAAACAAAAGCCCCAAAGACAACTCCTCCAAATTTTCTTTCAACATGAAATAAAATCCACTTTCAATCAAGCTTCCAACGAGCCAAGACAAAATTTGAAATATAGCTAAACACGGGGTCTAGATAAGCACTCTCACATGCCCAACATCCAAGTATAAGTCTCAACATGCTCCAAATAAATCAAAAAATATGTATATAGAACTTGCTTGAATCAATTCAAGCTTCCCCTCTTAACATGCTTTTCTTTTCTTTTTTTTCTCTTTTTTTTTTAAAACGAGAGAAGTAGGAGGAGCAAAAAGAAAGAGCAAGCTCCTTATGAATTTAACTACACAAATCATTCCATGCTTCACATTAGATTAGGACAAGTATGCAAAATAAGTAAAGAAGAGCAAGAAGCAACCCCAAAATCAAGCATAGCAATATGTATAACCACGCCCAACTCAAGCATAGCAATATGTAAATAGCCTCACATGTGAAAATCTGAGCCAAAGAAAATCATACCTCGGTGTGTATCCTAGCAAAGCACCCCAAAATCCAACAACAGAGACCAAAGGGCGTAAACCAAGCCAAAAACCGATCGACCAACTTCCGAAATTTCAAAGAGCAAGGCCAACGACACCTCTCGCCTTACTCGAACACAAGCTCGTGGAAAACCGTGAGCAACGGAGGAAGAGAAAGAAGAGGAGGAGAGGTAAGGCAATGGCAACACACAACACCAGCCGACAAAAATAAGAGCCAACCTTAAACCCTAATCCAAAAGAGGCTTTTATAGCCAGCCTCAAGAAGAAGAGCCAGCAGAAGCCGTCCCACTTACCTTGGAGGCTCGACAAGAGAAAGGGGAGAGGGAGAGAGTGGCGACAAAGTTGCTGAAAAGAGGCGACAGGGGCGAGAGTGACGGCAGGGAAGGCTGAAAGAGGCCTGCTACGGGCAGGATGCCAGGGGAAGTGGCGAGCGTACGGGACCATCGTCGAAGCTCGCGCGGGAGCCAGAGAGAAGGCTCGGGCTCGAGAGGAAAAGAGAAAGGCGAGCCCCGGGTGAGAAAAAAAAAGGTTTAGGGTTTAAAAAAAAGGGGTTAAAATAGGAAAGATAGAATTTATTTAATAAAAATCGGTAAATTTAACGTCGCGGGTCCGCGCTCCAAACACGACAAGTTATACGTCTTTTCCTAGCAAATTCGACGTCCCGGACGCAATGGCGCAGTCCGTTTCGCGATCCGAGGTCGTTCGGAGAACCTCGTCACCGGTCGAGTCGAAAGTGCGTCGAGTTCGATTTCTTCGAAATTCCGACCTCGATGGCGCTCATTCCCGCATTCCGACTCCGATCTCGATCCGTCGCGGAGAATTTGAAGACGTCGAGGCCGGGGTTCGAGGACTCTGTGCTCGGTGGTGCGAAAGTGTGCACAAGGCTACCCTAAGGTCCAGGTGGTCCTATAGGAACTCGATTTGGAGTCCTAACGCTAATTCCAACCTACCACAGGTGTGAGCAAGAGGTCAGGAATTCCGTCCGGGATTCCAAAAGAGTGTCGAAGTGGTTTCAAGCATTCTAAGACGAGGTGGGTCCAGTGTTAGGAATCTAAGATCGTCGGGGAAGCTCCTAAAGCTAGAACCCTAGATCCTAGGAGGAAAACTAAACCTCGACAAAAGTGAGGTCAACAAGGCCATGTTGGATTTTTATGTTAGGTCATCTTTAATGCACCTACCTAAAACTGTCTTAAACCCTAATCCTAACCCTATAATCATCAAATTCCTAACCCAAGCCAATTCCACATCTTGAAAACATTTCCTACATTGTCCCCATAGCTACAAACACTGTCCAACTCGTTATATCAATTTCGATACCTAAAAGAATTGGGTTATAAATTACCCATTGCTGTTTATTTGCTACATGGTTAAGTTATGATAGCCCTTTTAAATTTAGAAGAAATTTTTATTGATGAGTGTGATTTGTTGTAGATAGGATCCTATGCGGCTATATTTTTATTACTGTATAAGATTTTCTATTTTAATAGATTAAATCCTTGCTTCTTTACGTAATTTTATGGATTTTGCTATCCTGATGACGTGATGAAGTCTGAAACTCGGGCTTGACTTGAAATTGCTTTACACCAAACCGACACATTATCAGAAGGTTCATAATGTTTTCCTCAAATCCGACCCAATACAACCATGATTGACACAACTCAATTAACATGAATATGACTAATGAACTTGGCTAAAACTTTTAGATTGGGAGAGGAAACTCTCCTAATGAATAATCATGTTAAAGTGAGACTAGCAAATTGTGATATGCGGGGACAAAATTATAGTTTTAGGGCAATTGCTAGGTTTTTTTGAATTGATTTCAGGTCTTTGGGTAAACTCGAACTCTAATCAAAAGTTTCACGATTCTACATCTTGGACTTGAACCCAACTTGCATATTATTCTGGTCAACTTGAACTTGAATTTTCTGAGTTCATGCGATGTTGGATTCAATTCGTTGATGCAACCTAATCCTAACCCTAAAATCATCAAAACCTTACCCAAGTCAATTATATCATCTTGAAACATTTCTTACATGTTCCTCACTGCTACAAACACTGTCCAATTTAGTATATCAATTCTGACAGCTAAAAGAACTGTGTTGTAAATTACCCACGGCTGTTTCCATGCTGCATGATTAAGTTGAGAGTCTTTTAAACTTAGAAGAATTTTTTATTAATGAGCGTGATTTTTTGTAGATAGGATTCTATGTGGCTATATTTGGATTATTTTATAAGATTCGCTGCTTTAATAGATTAAATCCTTACTTCACGTAATTTTATTGAGTTTACTATTGTGAAATCTGAAGCTCTGGCTGGTGCTTGAGCTGTAACTTTTTTCGCAGCCTTTACTCTGTTAATGAGAAAAGTATATGATCATGCTCTATAGTATACTTTTCCTCTAGAGTGCTGCAGGTTCTTATACATCTCATGCCTTGAATATTGATATCACTGGCATTTAACAATTTTGCTTAGAAGAGAGGAATGAGTGTAGTGGCGTTAATTTTCATTAGGTTGCAGTTTGATTCCATGTGCAGCTCTTATGTTTTGTATAGTTTGGTAATGAGTTATATTAAATAAATCGTTTATTCTTGTTTAAATTTTCTGTCTGCTTCCAGGCTTATTTGCTGTTCTATTTGCTTATGTTTTCTGTTTTTGGTAAAATCCACCAGTTTACCATGTAACCTTTTTTTGTATGGAAAGGAAAAAAAAGAAAGATTAGGCTAACCTTTTTTATTTTTTTGTTTTAATATATCTTTAGGTCCTAATTTGAATGGCCTATTCGGAAGGCAATCAGGCACTACTCCTGGTTATTCTTATTCGACGGCTAATAAAAATATGGCCGTGATCTGGCAGGAGTCAACTTTGTATGACTATTTGCTTAATCCGAAGAAGGTATTATTCTTGTAATTGGCTTGTAGTGATTCTACTCTTGGTTTCTATAACTCTTTAGTTTCTGTCCTATTTTTTTAATTTCTTTGTTGACAACTTTTATGATTGTGTTTGTTGAATCAGCAAAAAAGTTTATGGTCGTAAATTTCTATCTGAGTTATTGGTCTCCTTTTCTTGATCAGATATTTTCTACTGCTGAAATAAGCTAATTACTGATCTTTCATTGATGATTGAAATACTTGAATCTATTACAATTTTCATATTTTAAATGTAGCATGTATCAACATCAATGATTGCCACGTTAATTTGTTAGACGTTTCAGTTTTTTTGCCTGGCTTTCATTTTGGTTTTTGCATGAAATTTTTGGTTTTCATCACCCCATTGCCTTTATTAATTTCACAGATGTTCTTTATTTCCACTTTTTCTGATTTGACTATGTCCTTTAAATATTCTATCCGCTCGACCACAACCTCTCTACGCCTTTAAAAATTTTTTCCCTCCCATAACATCTGTATTATTAGTGGTTTATTATCTGTAGCATAATTATTTCTTCTGAGAATCTTGCAACTCATATTTGGAGATATTGCGTTTTGAAACTGAATTTCTTAACTTTTAAGGATGTTAAGAGCTTTAGTTGACCATTCATGATACAACAATAAATACAAGTGCAGATTTCTAATGCATGTAGATGATGTATGAAAGCATACTATTTTGATTTAAAATGTGTAGGTTAAAAGACCACCAATTAAAAAAAAAAAATTTTTTTATATAACCAGTAATTCAAGAAATTCAAATGAGGTAATAATCTAATGATCACTAAATCAAAGAAGTCAGCAATAAACCGACAACTCAAAGCTCATATCTCGAATGGAATGTCAATCAGAAAGCTTAATATTTATCCAATTTTATTAAAATTAAAAATTCTTACAAAAAAACTATCGATAAATTATGTATAAGAAAATATGACATACAGGAAGTTCACCAAGAGGAGAAATTCTATGCCCCAAATAATGGTACAAGGATATTAACTTCTTTTGGAATTTGATTCTCTCACTTACATTACATTTGAAGGAATCCAACATCCAACTCGCGCAAGCAACAATTAAAACAACAACAAAGCCTTAATCCCACTAAGTGGGCTTGGCTACATGAATCATTTTTCTCCATTGCGTCCTATTTAGTGTCATATTTTCATTTAATTCTAATAAATTAAGATCATTTTTTATACAATAAGCTCAAACCTTCCTAAGTGTACCTCTGCCTTTCTTAACGTTAATCGAATCTAAAGCATATACTCTCTTAATCGGATCATCAGATGGTTGACGTTTAATATGACCTAACCATCTAAGACAATTGTCTCTAATGTTGTCCGTCACTGGAGCTACACCAACCCTATCACGGATATATTCATTTCACATTTTGTTTCTAAGTGTATAGCCACTCATCCACTTAATCATTCTCATCTCGGCAACACTTAACTTAGTATTATGCTTCTCTTTTAAAGTCCAACATTCAGCGCCATAGATGATGTATGAAAGCATACTTTTTTGATTTGAAATACGTAGGTTAAAAGACCACCAATTAAAAAATTATTTGTTTTTTTATATAACCAGTAATACAAGAAATTCAAATGGGGCCATAATCTAATGATCACCAAATCAAAGAAGTCAGCAATAAACCAACAACTCAATGCTCATATCTCGAATGGAATGTCAATCAGAAAGCTTAATATTTATCCGATTTGATTAAAATTAAAAATTCTTAAAAAAAACAT
The DNA here is from genome assembly GCA_022702705.1 of Papilionanthe hookeriana x Papilionanthe teres. Lineage (NCBI taxonomy): Eukaryota > Viridiplantae > Streptophyta > Magnoliopsida > Asparagales > Orchidaceae > Papilionanthe > Papilionanthe hookeriana x Papilionanthe teres. The sequence goes on from CM040427.1 coordinate 27,911,719, forward strand.
TCGATAAATTATGTATAAGAAAATATGACATACAGGAAGTTCACTAAGAGGAGAAATTCGATACCCCAAATAATGGTACAAGGATATTAACTTCTTTTGGAATTTGATTCTTCCACTTACATTGTATTTGAAGGAATCCAACATCCAACACGCGCAAACAACATTTAAAACAACAACAAGAATAAAGCCTTAATACCACTAAGTGGGCTCGGCTACATGAATCATTTTCTTCATTGCGTTCTATTTAGTGTCATATTTTCATTTAAGTCTAATAAATTAAGATCATTTTTATACAATAAGCCTAAATCTTCCTAACTCTACCTCTGCCTTTCTTAACGTAAATCGAATCTAAATCATCTACTCTCTTAATCGGATCATCAGATGGTTGATGTTTATTGTGACCTAACCATCTAAGACAACTGTCTCTAATGTTGTCCGTCACTGGAGCTACACCAACCCTATCACGGGTATATTCATCTCACATGTTGTCTCTAAGTGTAAAGCCACTCATCCACCTAATCATTCTCATCTCGGCAACACTTAACTTAGTATTATGCTTCTCTTTTAAAGTCCAACATTCAGCACCATAGACATTGCAGTCTCACCACCGTCTTATAAAATTTTTCTTTTTGTCTAAGCCGTAGTTTTCTATCACACAAAAGGCCTTGAAGCATTCCTCCACTTCAGCCAACCAGCTTAAATTCTACTATTAACATCCCCATCTATATCACCATCGCTTTGAACAATAGACCCAAGATATCTAAATCGTTCACACCTTCTAATAATTTGATCACACAAAGTTATATTTGTGTCACAAGAGCTATTACTACTAAAATTACATTCCCGGTATTCAGTTTTAGTTCTACTCAAACAAAGGCCTTTAGACTCCAATGTTGACCTCCATAATTCAAGTGAGAAACCATTCATAAACCCTAAACAACAACATTTAAAAGATTATTAAAAATTTATAAAGCCAAAAGTTGCTTCAATATGCCTTGGGTTACTCTTTTTATAAGAATCAACAATCTTTTAGTTGGTTTCCTCTTTTTGATTCTATTTTAAATCTAAATTACATGAGATAAAATACATGTAGTAGCATAAGGTGTACAAATAAATTTCTCTTAAATAGAAAAAAATTTGCCAACGATAACTATAAGGAATGCGTGCAGATGAACCACACTGTAGTTTTGATATCAGTACTATAGGAAATACCTGTAAAATGCTTAGTATAACGTCTTCTCAAGAACACTTAAAAAAAAGCTACATAAAATTGGTGTAAGGTTCACATATTTGAAGCTACAAGAAACAAGGCACTAGTTACGGAAATCAGCAGAAAAAAATAATAATAATAAAACTTTTGAAATTGCAAGCAATTGCAAAATCTCATTTAAGATAGTTCCAAGCATGTAATTCGAAAACTCCTATGGATAACTCCCAACTCTTGAATCACGAACTTCAAAATTCTTTAATCTGTATGACTTGTTAAGAGTTTAATTTGCATGCTTAAATTGAACTAGAGGTGAGGTTTGCTAGACTATTTGCATCATAAGTACAAAGCGAGCATATCCTAAGAATGTCCCAAATTGAAATTAAAGAAGTGACAGAAAATTACAAAATAATGAAATTGACTGAACACTTTATCAATTATTTTATTGACGTTTGGATGTGGTCATAATATTATGGATCTCCATCAAATATGCCCTTCTTGAAAAAAGAAAAATGGTTCCGGAAATTTATTAGTTGATATTTTTAAGCAAATACGGGCTTATTTAGCATCCTTCTTAACTTAACACCCTATCAACGTCTACTTTAGGATCATCATTAGAAAACTTAAATACTTCGTTAAAATTAGGCAAATTAAATATCTACATTTAGAGCCTCTACATAATCTCTATAAGAGTACATTCAGTATTTTTTTTTTTATTTAAACTTCTCTCATTATAGTGTTGTTTTATCACAATCCTAAAATCTCAATATTTTTTAAGATGCATCAGATGTCATCTCGTCTATTTACAGGTTAGAATAGTTTTAGAAGTAAAAAATAATATGTTTTTAAACAAAAGGTTGTTGTAAGTCATAATTCATTATTTCATAATACACTAGATATGTTAGTTAATCTAAATGGCATCATTAGCTACTCATAAGATCCATTTTTTGTTTTGAAAGCATATATTCATTTCATTCTCTCTTTCTCACTTGATGATAACCACTCAGATTAATCTTAGAAAAGATCACAATATCAATGTACATATATTTAACATACCATCCAATTGAAGTATACAATTTATATTTGGCATTGATTGCATTGGTTGCTCGACTGTCCACATACACATGCCAATTATCATTATTATTAGTTAGATAGTTCGTTAGGTTCATGTCATTAAAGATATGTATACTAGAGCTATTGCATGTGTTCGAACTGAAGGAGGATTGATCAAATATTTTACTATTTCTGTTGGTTTACATTAAGGATTGGCTTTAAGCCCATATATTTTTTCTTTATTTATGGATGGTCTTACTGCACATTTACAAGATGATGTACCTTGGTGTATGCTTTTTGTTGCTGATATCCTCCTTGTGGATAAGACGAGAGAAAAAACCCAGGAAAAACTTGAATTATGGAGGTCTACATTGGAGTCTAAAGGTCTTCGTTTGAGTAGAACTAAAATGGAATACATGGAATATAATTTTAGTAATAGTAGCTTTAGTGACAGAAGTGTAACTTTGGGTGATCTACTTATTAAAAGGTGTGAACGATTTAGATATCTCGGATTCATGGTTCAAAGCGATGGTGATATAGATGGGGATGTTAATAGTAGAATTCTGGTTGGTTGGTAGAAGTGGAGGAATGCGTCCGGCCTATTGTGTGATAGAAAAGTACTGCTTAGACTGAAAGAAAAATTTTATTAGATGGTGGTGAGACCTGCAATACTCTACGGTGCTGAATGTTGGCCTTTAAAAGAGAAGCATAATGCTAAGTTAAGTGTTGTCGAGATGAGAATGATTAGGTGGATGAGTGGCTTTACACTTAGAGACACATGCGAAATGAATATATCCATAATAGGTTTGGTGTTGCACTAGTGACGGACAAAATTAGAGAGTCACCTTAGATGGTTTGGTCACATTAAACGTCGACCACGTGATGATCCGATTAGGAGAGTAGATGTTTTAGATTCAACTTATGTTAAGAAAGACAGAGGTAGGCCTAGGAAGACTTGGGCTTATTGCATAAAAAATAATATTAATTTATTAGAATTAAATGAAAATTTGACACTAAATAGGAGAAAAAGGATTCATGTAGCCGACCCCACTTCGTGGGATTAAGGCTTTGTTGTTGTTGTTGTCGTTGTTGTAGATAGTTCATTATCAAAGTAAACAACAACAAAAATTTTGAACTCTAGGTGTTAATATATGAGGTAATATATGATCCATTATCCTTATATAATTCATTTTTTATTTTGTGGGTAGTCTCTCATTCATCTTCTATCATTCCACTTGATTAGAACTATTTAAATCAAGCTTTGAAAAGATCACTATATCAATCACCATATATAAAAAAAATTCAAATTAGGTATATCAAAATTTTTTTTTTATGGTAATTTTATTAATTGCTCCACTATCCACCCACGTGTCAATTACTATCTTTTTCAAGTGTCAGTAAGGGAAGAACATCACAGTGACTCTTACTTTCCTAATAAGCTTTTTTCCACATAATCAACCTGGCTTTTATGTTATGCTCAATTGGATTTATTTCATAGCGAGAAAAGATGGGCAATTATAATTTAAGAATTACTCTGCTCCCATGGTTTCTGTCCCAGGTAGATTGTGATTCATCAGGAACCTAATTAGGACAAGTATTAACATCCTCTGCCACAATTACAACATTGAGCATTATATCATTCAACTTAGTAGTCACTAGAGCCTAATTCAAACTTCCCTTTGCACGCCTATGTTCAAACCACGTTTATGCTTTTATAGTTTATTTTCACTTTTAGAAGTATTATAATTCCTCTTTGGCTTTGTATGGTTTAGAATTACCTTTACCCGATTGGTTAACCTCCCAAAATGAGTTACATCCAGATCATACAATTAAGTGTACCTCAAATAAAATGAGAAACATTTATTATAAGCCATTGCACTAATTTATATCAGTACAAGTAGCAAGATGAATGTGTTCTAAACACATTTTTGGGGTGTGCAAATAACATGCTTCTCCACTTAGCCTATATTATATTGGTATGTATGTGATTCAAGCTTTAAATTTATGCTATCAATAAAAACATTCGACACAATAGTCACAGAATTTCCATCTTCTATGATGAGCTTGCAAGGCTTTCACATATTTGAATTACGTAAGAAAAAATGCAATTCATTTCTTATCTGACACAATCTTAGGTGAAGTTATAATGCAAAGCATAACATTCAAAGAAACATCAATCAAAATATCTTTAGATTCACTAATCATCTCATCAAATTCATCCACATACTTATTCTCATTGATCTCAATATCATTTTCATCAATATTGATATTCAAAATATTTTTAAAGCTCTATCAGCCCAATGACTATTATTATTTTTTACAGTGATAAAATGTACTTAAATATTCAACAACAAGAATCTTTTTTCTCCATTGAGTCCTATTGCATGTCATATTTTCATTTAATTCTAATAAATTAAGATCATTTTTTATACATTTTGTTTCTAGGTCTAACTCTGCTTTTCTTAACATAGTCGAACCTAAAACATCTACTCTCCTAACCGGATCATCAAATGGTCGACGTTATAGTGACCAAACCATCTAAGACAATTCTCTCTAATTTTGTCCGACATAGGAGCTACACAAACCCTATCACGGATATATTTATTTCGCATTGTCTCTAAGTGTAAATCCATTCATCCACCTAAGCATTCTCATCTCAGAAACATTTAATTTTATGCTTCTTTTTTTAAAGGCCAACATTCTGTGTCATACGGGTCTGGCCACCATCTTATAAAATTTTCCTTTCAATCTAAGCAGTATTTGTCTATCACACAATTGGCCCAAAGCACTCCTCCACTTCAATCAACCAACTTGAATTCTACTAATAACATCCCCATCTACTTACATATGATCTGTTTAATAATACTCTGAACATTTTTTTTCATATTTAGTGTCCTTATTAGTAATGTTGTTACTACCCTTAGAAAGATAATTTTTTTTTTAATATTTCGTAACTCTTAAGCACAAAAAATCTTACTATTTATTATAATCTAATATAAGTTGAAGGGATTACTCAAAAGTTGGAATATAATGTAGTGTTTTCTCTCTTGATATCAAGTCCCAAATCTGATTTGAATCTTGGAGTGTGGAATTGTGATTCTCATTGATCTCAAAATGCAATGATTCCTCAAATTTGTTAAAGTATTTAGTCTCAGTTTTAGTTCTTTTTCTTCAAGGGATTACTAAACCCTAAATCATGATGAGACAAAATATAATTTTTTTTTTATTATTGTTTTTTTAAGTTGTCTTGTTACTCACACTGTGGTTGATGCGCCTGAGTTCATAATTGTGATTGTATTCACTTCAAGTTCATGGACTATATTTTTTTCCAAAATTTCAATTTTCTTATTAACTTGATCTTTTTCTTCGCCCACGTTAGTTTGCTTGTTTAGCAATTCAACCAATTGATTTTTTGAAGTGATCAAAATTTCTTCATTTTGATGAACTATTGATTAAACATTGAGCCGAGCCCTATTTCTAAGTGACGTTGACAAAAATTAATTTTGATACCAATTTGATGTATGTTGTATAAAAAATGATATTAATTTATTAGAATTAAATGTATATATGACACTGACACAAATGAGAAAAATGTTTCATCTAGCCGACCGCACTTAGTGGGATAAAGGATTGTTGTTGTTGTTGTTTTCGTTGTACCGATTTGATGCAAGATGTAGGGTTTAAATTGCCTAATACAACTAGATATGATGCATAAAAAAAATATTAGATTTGAAATTTATATTTTAAAATAGCACATACTGTAACAAGTAAATGCTTTCTTCTAATTTTAATTAAAAACATGAGGAATCCAATCAAATGTTAACTTAATGATTGTTTATATCATAGGAATTGACAATAAAATGAAACAGTAAAAACCATAAGTTGAATATAATTTACAGCACAATCAGAAAACACTATTTGTTATGATGTTTGATTTAAATCAGGAATGCTTGCAATAATAATGACAATTTGTCTAGAAGAAGAAGAAAATGACAGAATTGACGAAGTAGAGAAAATTGAGGCCTTAAGTTGTTACAAGCGGTTAATTTTCTCCAGAATATTTATTATATCAGTGCTATACCTAAAGGAATCTAATAATCAACAAACATAGACAGATTTGAAAGAATACTTGAAATTTTATTAAGCCAAAAATTCCCTTATATGCCTCAAATTTATCCATTTATAAGTTTCTACAATCCTCCCTTGATTGGCTGTCTGTCATTAGTAGTTCAATTTTAAATCTAAATTACATACGATCCACAGATACATCTTGGTAGAATTAAAATATCTAAGTAAAATGACAATCAAATAGGCAATGGAGCGGTCAGAAGATAGATAAAAAGTTACCTATGGCCACATCATCCTTCCCGTGATCAATGTGATATGAAACACAAGTAAAAATCCTAAAAAAATTTCACCATGAGAACCGCATAAAATAAGCCTCTACATGAATCAAACTATAAGGATCGGATATTTCAATACACATAAATCCAAAGCCCATTTATGCAAATACGGCTTCTCACCATAGTAAGTAGCAGATTTATGTTGAATCATATTTGAAGTTGGTAAAATAGAAATCATCTCGCACCTAGAGGAATATTATATAGATTATCTTAATCAAGGGCATCATAACTAGAAAGAACACATTCCATACTCGTAGGCACATCATATAGATAGGTTGAGCCAAGCTTGAGCAAAGCTTGAGTTTGATATTAAGGTTAATTCTACAAGTTTGAGTTGGCTCACAATCTGGCTCATTTATTCTGAAAGGAAAAAAAAAAAAAAAATTATTCCGATAAAGTTTTGTAATAAAATTATAAAGAAGGGCAGTTATGTCAGGAAAAAAAAAATTACCAGGTATAAAAGATAAAATATAGTTTCAAAATTTTTTAATTGTTATACATAAATTCTTGTTTTATAATATAATTTAATTGTATTTTGTATCAATATATATTAAATGAGCTGGCTAACGAGGTAACTGAGTCGAGTTGAGGCTGGCTCAAGCTCAACGCCAGTTACACTTCAGGCATCTACCAAAAAATTACAGAAATAAAGCAACCTAGTAATGAAATTGACTAAAATCATTTATTTGCTCACTGTTGTCGGTAGCATAAACAAGTAGATTTTCATCGCCTGTCTTGTGCGTTCAAAAGGTTTGCATCAGCTGCTGTGGGTCAACATGCTCTCGTATTCCTCTTAATTATTTAATATATTCTTTATTTGTCTGTTGGTTTATCTAGGAGCATTTGCTGGAATGCTGTTTTTTTCTCGATTACTGAATAATGCCTCTTTTTTCCATATTTTATTTGATGACTTGTGGATTTCAGCTATATCTCTGTGAAGAATTGCTTGAACTTCCATCAAAGTCGTTTTGGGTCCTCTTTACCGTTTGTTTTTACTTGTTATTATGCTACATGTTTTCCTTGCTAAAGCAACTGAAAATTTTGGTCAATTCGCTGATTTTGTTTACTTGGAGAAGCTGAGGGTTGTTATGACTTGCAGTACATACCCGGCACAAAGATGGTATTTCCGGGCCTTAAGAAGCCACAGGAGCGTGCAGATCTCATTGCTTTTCTCAAAGAGTCTACCTCATCCTGAACTCCTGAAAGTAGCCACAGTGATTTTTATAAGATCATTGAAGATATGAGAAGTGGAGCTAAGCTCGCATTTGAGTTTCGTTTTGTTTGCCATTATGGTAACTTGTATTTTACTGACGGCTTATTTTGATTTTTTTTGTCGTTTCTCATATTGTTTGACACATCTTTCAAGTCCAAAATAACTTGTAATATTGTAACGATTGCTTCTGCATTGTCTGTGCGGGCATTAAATGCGGTTTATTGGTCTCTGTTTAGAAGTGGGGACCGCCAAGGATCATGGCGCCGATATTAGAAAATTTTGGGGTCATTTGACCGAATATAATCTCAAATGCTCGTACGCACTACGCACATACCAAGGCCTTGAAACAAAAAATTGTTGGTTGACGGCCTTAGCTCGCAACTAATATGTCTCGGTGCTTTTGTTCATGACCAGGTCTTTCTGGTGATTTTTTGTTTTTTTCTATATAAATTTCATTAGAAGTGCATTAAATGTAATTTAAGCTTGATTGTTTTGAATTTCAAAATATAATTTTGAAATTTTGTGGGGAATTTTTTGAGTGGTATTTACATGCATGCCACCCATTTCTAAATTTTATCTTGGCGTTTATATCATCTAAATTTTTTCATCACATTAAAAATCTATTATTTTAACTTTTAAAAAGTGACACCTTTTCAATGAGATGTTTGTAAAATTTTTAGTATAGGTGTTAGATATGTAAATCCATAAGATTTTAAGTGTTTATGTAAATCTTCTATTTTTAGAAAGAAGATATATATTGTAAATCTTTTGGATATTAATAATACCAGGACTATTTTTTGATTTGTCAAATGCATAGCAATCATCATGACAGCATTGCATCCCTCATCCATGGTTGTGACTCTAGCAGCCCCAACATGACAAGCATGATTACTAGAGCCGGAGTGAATTTTGTCGCGTAAGTAGTGCTTGTTGGATCAATTATGGGACTATAATGTAATTAATAAATGTGTTGGGTCATCATTTAATAAGTCAAAATTATTGTGGTCTAATTAAGAATAAAATTTATGATTTAAGACATTTGTCAAGAAATTATAAGTGTGGATACCATAAGAGCAAATTCCAATTTGATGAGGGGCAGAATTGGAATTAAGCAAAATTTGTAACCGCCCTTTGATACATTGAATAAAGAGGTAATGGTCTCCGGTCTGCAGGGTGTGAAATCTCTTGTACACCATCAACGAGAGAGACTAAGGAAAACTCCGGAAAGTCTGCAGATTGGAAGATCTTTGCTTGCAATCGATCAAATGGATTCAGGTACGCTTCCGTTATTGTATCGATTCAGATTTTTATAAATATGAACGGGATTGAAAGATTCTCGTGGTAAATTCCTAATAGATTTTGATTTGATCAAAATCTATTTGGAAAATTTAAAGAGTTTCTAACAGTGCTATGACCCCATATCCAGTGTCGCGGTGATGTATCGCAAAACATCATTTTCAATAACTCGGCTCCCCAACAATTTGGGTCTTAATGGCAGCTCCTGATTGGATAGCCACAATGATGTTAAATGATGTGGTGTCGACCAAATTAGCAATGCCTTAGTGCCATTTTGGGAGCCATGGTGCTCAGTCTAACACAAGGCAAGCCTTGAGTCATGCTCTTTATCTTTTCACCTGACATAGCATTTGACACGTTAGTAGTGTCGCGACACCGTACCGACAATTTGACATATAAATTGGTAGGTTGCCCTAAGAGTTGATATTATGGTAAATTGTTGTTTTGGACTAACAATTTTGTTTGTTTGGCCCTCTTGGAGCTTCTTGAACATGTAGAAGCACATGGTTACCTCATGCTTCCCTGGCTTCATCTTGGGTGGAGCCTCGGGGCACTGACATTGTCATTCACGGTGGTTATAGGAGATGATGAAACAATCAACTGGATTGTTAAAGCTTCATATGTTGCTCAACCTTTGCAAAAGTGCAAATTCTTTTCCTTGTGGGTTTTTTTCTTTTCTAGGAAAGTCCAAATTTTGTGTTAGAGGAACTAGGCTAGGCTATTGTTAGAGGATAACTTGATGAGACCCCCTGCATTTCCCTATTTTAGCCATGATTTTTTTAGTGCTCCTTTGAGCGTAAGGCCTTAGCTTCCCCAATGCCATACTGCCATTCTTTGAGTCATTGCTTCGGCTGTTTGGTTCAGTTTTGATAGGTGTTCACATGTTGCTTTTTAACACAATAACATCAGGTCCATAGGACTAAGCCACAACATTGCTTACAATGTGGCGGCACTATATGGACATTATTTCCATATATACTAAAATTATGACATTGGTTTCAGTTATTGAGTATTATCCTCTATTTTACGACACAACACTATAACTCTTTTTGCTGAGAATACTGTGTCGCGATCTCTTTCCCATAGTATTAGTTCTAGTCTTCTGCTCTACGGTGTTGGGAATTAACTTGACCTCTTTTTGTTCTATTTTCTAAATTATGTAGTTGATGCACCAGCTTGCTTAGTACAATGAATATGATGTTATTCATTTGGGACAGGTCTTATTAGCTTGAGATTATTATCTCTTGACTTTTATAAACCAAAGGTATGATAGTTTCTTTCAATTGTTGGTCACCCTTTCGTATGGGTAGCAATATTTTGACTCAAGGACTTGCCCTCTTGATCCGTTAGTACACCCTTCCACATGGGTGACAATTTTGGTTTGCGTGAATAATCAGCATAACTTATATCATTTATGTTGTTTTCCGATGTGGTTAATCATAAGCTCATTTTCTTCCATTTTTACCTTTTGCATGCTACCTTCTTACAACATGAAGGACAATGTCCTAGTTCTGTTACTGACTAGCTTTAGGTTGCATTGTGCATCAACATACTCCTTTCTTTCTGGATCAAAAAAATTACTCTAAGTCATCTTCACAATTCATAACACCCTCTCGGTAATGTGAGAGAGAGTTATTGAGTTTCTGCACTTGTTAGCATGCGGTTCTTCTCATGCATATTTTTGCATGTTGATCCTCATTTGAATGAATTTCCTTCCTTATCATTTTACATGACATCTGGACTTTGAGTTCAAGCTTTAAGGTTTTCACCATCCCTTAAAAGTTCATGATTGTTCATATTGCATTCATCTTTCCTGATTTTATCCTCTTCTAAGGATGCTTGATTTAGTGTTAGTGTCGTTAGGTTTTAGTTCTCGAGCATATCCTTTCGGTATGTTTTATGCATCACTAGCTTGTGTTTATTCATGTGGGTTTTTCTTTTCTAAGTATGTCCCTATTTCTTGTTGCAACATTTAGGTCTAGCTCTAACGAGTCTATATGCCAGTGACGATCATTAGTATGACCTGTGATAATAATAGAGAAACGAGCATTACTCATTGTCTTGTCTAAATGATAAATGTGAGTTACCTTATTATCCAGATCTCATAAGTTTGTTCCAAGCATAGGCCTAGGTTAATGTGTGTCACTCGTTAGCTTTAAGACCTTGTCAAGATCATACACGCAAACCCTCAACTCCTATACTTCCAGATCTTGCATGTAGATGTATGCATAGACAACACCTTTTAATTCTTTTCTTATAGTTATGGCTAGGGTTTAGTTAGGAATTTTGTACACAACTATTGTTCATTGACTTGTGGTTAGTTGTTATTTTGTGTGACTTTTGCATGCTTTACTAAATTTGTGACTTACGCACTAGTGTATTAGGATGGATTTTATCTTGCAGGGTATCATATCAATTAGGGAGGAGCTTAATAATAATTTCAACTAATGCATATTCTATAAGTCTGTTTTGCTCTCCTCCTACAGATACAACCTTTTATACGTTGCATGCATAGTCTGTATTAACTTATGTTTTGTAGGTCTATCTTTTTTTCAAATTTTCTCCATTTAACATTCAAAGTTCCTTAGGAGAGTCTATACTAAAAAAAGGTACAATCACGAGTTCTCAAGCTTGTAGGAAGGACCACATGGAGAGAACATGAGTTGTTTGCTCGTGCCTCGTACCTTAGTTCAAAGATCGCGTATGTGTATGTGGAGCATGACCACCATTTTTCTTTTTTGCTATTGTAGCCGGCTCAGTGGCACCAGACCTCTTATAACTTTTATATTGAGTGTTCTTTTATTGTATTTTACATATGTTTGCTATTTCGTATGCCTATAGTTTGTCTGGAAATGATAATGATTATTCTCTTTAGGATAAAATATTTATTATAAGAGCTATTCTTAAAAGATTTATCTTAGTAAAATTTAGGACTAAAATATTCAATTTTGAAAATCTATTTTTTTATTTCCTTCTTTTACTTTCCTACATAGACTTTGGGTTAATTTTTAAACGATCAAAAAATGCATGAATATATCTTGCTTGCATACCAATATAACTTCACGATTAGAATGTCTTAGATCACTACAAACAACATGCATGACTCGAGGAAGGTACTCTTGCTTTCCAAGTCATACAATTATGTGGTTGTCAAGTGTGAAATAACGTGTTAGAGGCTCTTTCAATCTATATTAAATTGTAGATCCTTTATGGAGCAGTTTAGCTTTATGGTTGAGTTGTCCATTTCTCTTTATTTTTGTATAGTTTTCTTGTTCATACTCTTGAAAAGTATAATTTCTCTTCCACCTCTTTTGATCCAGTTATAATCTTGATAGCTTAGACATTTCATTCCTTTGAATTCAGATATATTGGATCACTTTAGACAATGCAAGACATGGGTTACTGATGAAGTGATCCTCATCTGGGTTGGATTGAATACCTTCACAACTCAGTAGATTCGAGATCCCAAGAGTTTAGGAGGATGGGTCCATGGAGTTTTGACTAAGCTATCTAAACCTGCCAAGATTCTTCTTTGAATTACCTATTATTCTACCTTTTTTGGGCACAATCATTTCCTTTGTTAAGCTATTTTGAAAGTGCAAACTGTATGATGTTTTAGCTTAGTGGTTTCTACCCGCTAGTTTTACTGATTCAACCTCTGCTTGGTGGCCTAGTTCTAGCCTGATGATAGTAGAATTTTTCCTAGTTTGGATTGCCAAAAACGTCCTAGGTAGCTTACATTTATAGAACTATTGTGAGCAAACACAACACCTTTAATTGTGAGTATTTATGAGTATTCCTTAAGATGTATTTGACTGTGAGGATATACCATCACGGGAGCTTTATTTGAAACCCATAACAAAATAAATTTTATTTGTATTCAAGCTTGATTTCAATGTCTTTTTATGGGATCTTTCTCGTATATTCTCTCGAGTCGATTATGGTCAAATTTACTTTGGATTGCTCTTCTCTAATTTATGTTACTATAATTTTTATATACAAACATCTTTTTAGCTACTCTTTTTCTTCTTTTTTCTTAGTATTTCTTTTTTTGTCCAACTTTGATCTATCATTTCTTCTTTTGTTTCTCTAAGGGTGGTCTAGAAAGGGACATTTAAAAAGGATATATGCTAAGAAGGCTGTTTTGGCTATAATAGAAAGAAAGAGGCACGGATAAAATTTGATGACTTTGATGTGGATTGAGACCGCATCACCATATTAGGTGTTATATTTTATTTCTTTAGTTCATTGTTTATATTTTATCAATTTTAGCCAACCTGATTTTGTAGTCTTGATTATATTTGATTCAGTTTTTTATGGCATAAACACTAGGGTTAGCGAGCGTACACCATTCATGTCTCTTTCTTGTGCTCTCGGCATGCATGAATGTTACTTTTTGTGCTTTGGGTGCTAGTTGAGCCTTTGAGATCTCTATTGCATCACTTGTACACGTTTAGTGTCTTGTTTCCGTTGTACATTTCTTCTTCCAGTTTTTCAGTTATATTCTTGATGTTGTGATATTCTTTTTATCCTTTAATAGTTCAAAGGCATGTTTTGCATGTTTTGGGTATCATTGTTATCCTTTTAGTTGAATTCTCATATATACACAGATCCTTTTGTTTGACTTTAGTTCTTCTTGTTACACAGGTATGGCCACGTAGATGATGGTTACTATTGAGTTCATAGGGGAGGACATTCTTGTCTTTGTCCCCTTTTGCTTTTAACCCAGACTTAGTCATGATCAACTTTGATAATGTCGACCAGCCCATTCATTTTATGGTTGGAAACCCCACCCCTATAGAGGCATTGGCTCTATGCCCTCCACAAAGGAAGGGAAACAATGACAATATGGATATTCTAACTATAGCCACTCGTTCAGGGCCCGCTCTTCCTTATGCAAAATGAAAGATCTTTTTAGGGCTAATTTTCATGCTTTCATATTTCTAGAAATGAGAGTTCATATCATGATGAAGAGGAACCTCCTCTCATGCCCTCCTTACATGGCAATCTTCATATATATGATGAAGAGAATCTTTGTGAAAATGAAGATCTCACATCTCAACCCAACTTTCAAGTTGTAGACTGGGCTACACAATTTCTCAAAGGGCTTCATCCCTCTAGGTCCCTTATTGATGATGGCCAATAGGTTTGAATGAAAACTGGTAGATTACTTTCACCTAGAGTTGGAAGTCCCACTGCCCAGGACAAGAGGAAGAATATCAGTACTCAAAATGTTGAAAGTACTCATGTTCCTTCAGCAAATGATAAGATCTTATATAATAAATTTTAGCACAGTGGGTTATAATGTCCAAGCTCACCTTAAGAATTTTTCAACATTTTTGAGCATATATGATGCACTAATGTTGTCTTTTGAGCTCTAAGAAACTTTAATTAAGGCTCTTATAGAGCCCAAAGTTATTTTAGCCTTTTTCTTTGATGCATAGTTTAAAGAGTTGGGCCCCTCACAGGATGTGCTCAATATTTCCTTCACCAATGATGTTATTTCGTTGGGTACCACTGAGCATAACCACCCACTCCATGTGACAACCAAAGACTACATTGCTCCATTAAAATGTATAATGATATACTCGGGATCGTTGATAAATATCATCTGTCCACAACCTTAACTTGTTGTCTTTCAACTAAAGACCCTTAGGCTCTGATAGGCCGATGTTGACTAACATTAATGAGAATTATTAGGCTACTATTGGCTCCATAGTTTTTCCTCTTCAATTTGAGGGGTTGAAGATGGATGTCAAGTTCCATGTGATCAACTTTTTGACCTCTTTTCGGGCTTTGTTGGGTCGCTCATGATTCAAACCTATGAGTTGGTGCCTTCATTTATCCATCAATGTATTAAATAAATGCATGGAGGGGAAGGGTTTAGCATCCGATGTCGAGATTAAAATTTATGAAGATGCTTAATTTTTTTCGTCAATCCACCACGATTGGAGATTGCCATAAATAAGCCTTGCCCATCTCCAACTCACTCGTCTCTCCCTCTCAAGATATGAGTTGGAAGATTGAATTGGAAAAAGAGCTCGAGGTATCGCCCCATCTTGTGATAAGCGAGGCCCCTATGTTAGGAGAGGATTACCTGATCTTCCTTCAAGAAGAATTATCAACGAGAGCGATTACAATGATGATTTTGACATGGAGACTGATATGCAAGTGGTTTGAATCTCAAAGGCAAGACCAATTTAAATTTTGGATGATCTAAATGAGAAATTATTCTTTAGCATATGTTCATTGTTGTGGGCATTTAGATAGGTGATTCTAGCTTGCCTATATTGGCATTATTGAATGAGATGCTGACAATCAAGTTGACGGTTCTGCATAATTATAGATAACTAGTTGCAAAGAGCATAATGATTGTTTATGAGTCGTGCATCTTCTATGTAACTTCTAGAGAGGGTCGCGATGAGAAAGCTATAATATTTTATAGTGTATCTGCATCCATTAGGAAACATGTTGTATTGTTATTTAATTTTATTAATAAAATCATGGAGGATATTCCCTTCTTTTACTACTGCTCTCTTTAGATTGATAATATGTTGAGTAAATGTGGCCTTACTGAGAGGTGGACAGCCAGCTAGTCCAGAATATGCAATCAGATATTGTGCAACAAGCCACCCTAAGATAAGCAGGGCCTTAGATATGTTTGACGATATAAGTTGACAAAATTCAGGTTGCCCTATGCTTCCGATAAGATGATTTTTACAACTTGTAGCATTCCTATTGACATTGGAGATGAAATCTTGGAAGCTTCTCTCAAGTTTGAAGTTGGTATATCTTTGATGGACGATGAGTTGGTACAGATGAAGATCCCTGCTCTACTTACATTAAAAGTGTATTATCAGAGCCTATGTATACTCAAATAGTGTAAGTCCTTCATGAATCTTATGATTGTCTTGTAAGGAGGTATGTAGAGATGCTCGACTTAGACACCGAAGTGTTTGTCTATAAATTAGTCATTGACCTTGTTAAAGACTTTGTTGAAGCGATCCCCTTGGAGGCTGCACATGGATGTCGAGCAAATGGTTAGAGGAAAATATCAGAATCATCATATCTTTCATAACAAGTAAGTCTCGAGCTCTTTTCATTTCACTGCACTTTCTTACTTCCTTTGAGAACATGCCTCCTGGTGACTATAATAAGTCACATTCTTCATTTTCCATTCAACATCATGAATCCTTGATCGTGGTAGCTCGATAAGAAGAAATTCTTCTACACCATATATGGGCCTTAACGTTGAAATAAGTCGCTTCTGCCATCTAAAAAGTAAAGGCTCATGAATGAGAGACAATTCACATTTTCTTAGGTGCTCTCGCAACTGCTCCCTATGGTATAGTGCCCCAAGAATAAGGAAAGTCCGAGCACATTAGTAAACTCTTGTGATTACTGCCCAAGGCTTGACAAATAAAGCTTAATGGTGATGCAAAACACTATTCAAATTAAACATTGTTCAATCTCTTGTCGTACCCTGACTGGGCATAGAACTTGCTGCGATCCTGTCACCTCTCTAGCAATGCATAAAGATGACCAATTTTCTTATCATTTCCTCATTCTTCTCGTAGTATCTTGTCAAAGAGTTAGGAAAATCAAGAAACTAAATGTACGTAAAAAATATATATCTTCTAAATAAAAGGGAAGCCCAAAAACTATATGGGCCTTCTTGGCCTAATAAATTGAGACCAATTATCACACACCTAAAGCTTGGTTGCAAATAGATTGTATTCACCTACCATGTTCATTGAATTTACAGTTATAGGATTTTCCTCTCAGAAGGACTTGGAGAGTTCATCCACCAAGATCATAGGTATTCGTGTGAGTCTCTCCAACAGGCTCACCTGCATTTATCTAGCTACACCAATAAGTTTGTTGAATAATTCTTCATGGTTACCTACACAATAAGATAAAATAAACTCTATCCCATCATTGTCCAAGCCCATTTGCGAGCTACCTGATACATATGACGATATCTCATCAATGATAAATCTCAGCAGACCTCATACAATACGACCTACAATTTTTAATTTTTCTATTCTTTTTTTTTTTTTTTTGTAGGTATTCAAGGACAAAGATGTTGAAACTAATAAAAGGAAGGAGGGGGAGGGGGAGGGGGAGGGGGAGGGGGTGAGCATAGAGGGTACACATAAACTGAAATTCTCCACTCCTTTCCACCTCTTTTACTCCCTCAAATGATCTCTCTTAGATTGTATGAACTCATGAACAATACGGGACCGTAAGTCTTAATAGAATTCAACAATATTTAACACCTAAAGTTTAATTTTTACAACTATAACACTTTAATGCCAGAAATCATAAGCATATGCATAAAAATGTATATATCACATTTAAAAGATTAGTAATAATAATATTTTTTATGAGATGTTAAAGTTTTGAGTTATGCATGTAAAAATGAATGCTTATATGTCGGATATGCAATTACACCACAATTGTCTCAAAGTAATAATGACTTTTTTATGTGTTATATATGATAATTTATATATGTTTAACCGAATAAACCCTAACTTCATAAAATTTATGTAAATTTATTTGGACAATAATGTGTTTCAATCAATTCATATGTATTTACATATCTTAATAAATAAATGGTACTTTTTTACATTCATACCACCCAAATCTTTCATATAACATAAAAATATCAATAGTTAAATTTTAAAATGTGAAATATAGCATTTCATGTGTAGGTAAGGTGGTATAAAGGCCAATAAAACTTAAATGGTACGTACGTAAATCTTTCAAATTTATTTTCTTCATAAATTTTATTTCAAAATATTTTTTCAAGAAATGAAGTGGTATGAAAGTAAATCCAAAAGTTGAACATAGTTAACTAAGTTTTATAAGCTTGGTACTTTGACGTGAAAAAAAAATTTCGGAGAAATACACAAGGAAGGCAAGAGAGATTGAAATACTAGGGTAACCTTCCTCAATGGTTTGGATTTGTTGCTAAATCCAAAGTTTTCCAGGCTATGCTGAGAGCATTGGATTTGTCACTGAAGCTGAAAGATTGCCAGACTTCATCGAGAGTTTAAACAAAATAGAGAAGAAGACAGTACACAATTCATAACATATGTTAGGTTTAATATGACTTTTTGGCAGATAATTGGCTGAAATTTCAATCGTTAAACTATTCAAGTGATATTTCAACCAGCAATCAGATGCTTTTAAGTAAAATAGTAACCAACTGAAAAATCAACCAATTTTTCGGCCTTTACACTAATATGGTTAAATTTTCAACTGTTTAAACTATAGAAGATCATTCAACTACAACATCAATTAGTAAATACAACAACAATAAGCTTTTATAATCACTAAATGGGCCCGGTTATATGAATCCTTTTTCTCTATTATGTCCGATGGAGTGTCATATTTTCATTTAATTCCAATAGATTAAGATCATTTTTTATACAATATGCCCAAGTCTTATTTGGTCTACCTCTATCTTTCATAACATAAGTTGAAATCTAAAACATTTACTCTCTTAACTGGATTATCAGATGGTCGATGATTAATGTGACCAAATCTTCTAAGATAACTCTGTCTAATATTGTCTGCAACTTGCGTTACACCAACCTATTCACAGATAGATTCGTTTCGCATTTTATCTCTATGTGTCACGCCACTCATCCACCTAAGTATTCTCATCTCAGCAATAATAACTTTGTTTTATGCTTCTCTTTTGAAGGCCAACATTCTCTAGCATAAAGCATTGCAAGTCTCACCGCCATCTAATTAAAATTTCCTTTAAGTTTAAGCATTACTTTTCTATCACACAATAGGCCTGATGCATTCCTCTACTTCAACCAACCTGAATTCTGTTAATAACATCAACATCTATGACACCATCACTTTAAACAATAGAACTGAGATATCTAAAATGTTCATGCCTTTTAATGATTTGATCACCCATAGTTACAAGTCTGTCACTAGAGCTACCACTACTAAAAATTTACTTTCCATGTATTTAGTTTTTTATCTACTCAAACAAATGCCCTTTAGACTCCAATGTAGACCTCTATAATTCAATTTTTTTCTGTCCTCCCTAGTCTTATCCACAAGAAATATATCATCAGCGAAAGACATACACCAAGGTGCATCCTCTTGTATATGTCAAGTAAGAACATCCATAACTAAATAAAAAAAATACGGTCTTAAAGCCGACCCCTGAAGTAATCCAACTAAAATAGGAAAATATTTGGTCAATTTTCCCTCAGTTGGAACACAAACAACAACTATAGTGTACATATCTTTAATGAATTGAATGTAAGTTATATCAACACATTTCTTTTCTAGAACTCTAAAAATAAATTCTCTTGAAATCTTATTGTAAGATTTTTCTAAATCAATAAAATTCATGTGTAGATCCTCCTTTATCTATACTTTCCATCAAACCTCTCAATAAATGTATAGCTTCTATGGTAAACTTGCCAACATAAATCTAAATTGATTATAAGAAATCATTATATTCTGTCTTAACATATGTTCAATTACCTTTTCCCATAATTTTAAAGTATAACATATTAACTTAATTCCTTATTAATTTGCACACTGTTGTGCTTCTCTTTTATTCATAAGAACGGGAACCAAAATACGCATCCTTTACTCCTTGAGCATCGTTTTAGCACTTAATAAAATTTTAATGAGTTTAGTAAGCCAATAAACTCTTAAATCTCCTAGATATTCCACACTCTAACTGAGATATCATTAGGTCTTTCTGTTTTTCCACCATTAGTTTTCTTTAAAGTCTGCCCAACTTATTTTTTTCTAATGCGACAATAAAATAACAAGTTTTATTTTTAATAACGATCTTAAAATCACGAAGATCAATCTTATTTTCAGAAATTTTATTAAAAACTTTATCAAAATAACTCACTTGTCTATGTTGAATATCTTCATTTAAGAAAATCACTTTTTGATTTTCATCTTTAATACACTTCGATCAGTAAACAACCATACAAAAATAGTTATTATTTTCTCAGATATTTGATTATTATTTCGTAGTGATTAAAAAAATATTAAAAAAATTCACATATACAAATACAATTAAAATTATAATAAATTCTTACATCTGAAAGGGTCCGTTGCCCACCAACTAAAGTTGAAGTAAATTTTCTTCAAACTAATTAACTTGAACCATGAATTTATAATTTATTTTTCATCATTAAATATATATTTTTTGCCCCCTGTATAATCAATTCGATTGACTTTGAATTCACCTCTTACCTAACTCATACATAAAATGTTAAAAAAAAAAAAGAGAAGATTTACATCTTTACCATATAATTTATATGCATTTACAAATGTAGCAGCTAAACTTACAATTTTTACTCATGCGCCACATTACTCTTACATGCAAAGATCTTTTCAATTTAAAATTCAAAATAATAATATTTTAGTTATAATATGAAAAAATACAATTTAGATGTTAGATATGCAAATACGTTCAAATTTGCCGGTATGTTTTTAAATGCCTCCCCAAAAAAATAAAATAAAAAAATAAATAAAACTCATCAACCAGTTACCGAACAACTTCCCCTGATTCCATCTCCAGTAAAGCTTATCCGACACGACATTTCCATAAAGAATTTGCATCGTCGTAATCTTCTAAACCCCACATTACCTTCCTAATCCTTATCATCAAGCCAAAGATAAAGCTTCTTTTTGCAGCATAAAAATAAATCACAACCGTCCAGCCGTCATCGACGGCCATGGTTGAATCCAGTAGAAGCCTGAATCCAACCATCCACGTGACTCCACGTGCCTTCTATAGATGTCCGCACGACAACCAATGAGAGACGAACACCCTCCCTGACTTCCCCTTCAATTCTTCCCGCAGTTTCCGGCTGGTGCGGGACCCACGGACCCCGATCACGTGCCTCTCCCGCCTGATGCCAAGCGTACTGCTAGAACTAACGGTCATGATGTAACCACAGTAGCTTGAATGTGATAAAGCCGTCCGATAGGGATCGGACGGTTAAGCCGTAAATACGGTTGGGTTCCGCGGATGAAATGTAACGGTGAGTCAGCACGGCAAGCAGCACTCCCTTTCGGATGAGTTGGTATGGTAGTAAATAAATGCTGCCAGCAAGTATATTAGATGGAAAGGCAAAGGAAATAGTGGGTCGGAAAAAGTGGAAAGGGGAGAGGGGAAGAGGGGAGGGGAAGGGGGTGGAGGGCTGGGAAGAATCGCCGGAACCTCTTCGCTCGGTCGAAATTGAGGTGTTTGTTTGGAAGTTAGATGTTGAGTGCTTCCGTGAGGAAGTTGATTCTTTCTGATGATTATTTTCTTAATTTTTGTTTGAATTTTTGTGGATTTTGGAGCAGAGAATGCTGCCGTCTGTCTTATAGCTGGTTTTTTATTTTTTAGGTTGGATAGGATGGATATTTTGTGATCAATGCGACGGATCGAGGCATGGACTGCAAGGCATCAACTGCCAGGTTTCGTTTGCTTCTGCCATGCTCTTTCTCTCTCTCCTTCCTCTTCTACCCCTCCCAATTTTCTGCAGTTCCGCTTATTAAGCGGTGTATTTTGGTAAGATTGCGCGGATTGCCTGAATCTTTTGTTCTAGTTTCCTATCTCTTGTTTTACGGTTATAGTTCTCTCCCTGAGCAATAATGTTGATCCGAGGATAAGTATCTTTATATGGTTTCCATGCTTTAGTTCTATATATCAATTTACAAAAAAAAATTGATTATACACTGTTGATTTGTATTTTCGAGTCCTTTACACATCGTTATGTTGGGTTTCTTTGTCTATTTTTTATGTTGGGAAATTTACATACATAACTCACAATTCTTATTCATGGCTGCAGTTTTCTTTTTCATGCTTGTAACAATATTTCTAAAATATCTTTGTATCTGTTGCTCTGAAGGTGTTTTGGCTGACTCAAATTTGTTGTGTGGTTATTTATGCATATTAGGGAATGTATTCTTGGTCAATCGGGCTATGAGTTTAAATCTAAAATAAAGAAGGCCTATTTCTGGTGATCTATACTGAAATTTCACAATCCAGCGCTTTTCCCATTCTTATTTTGGTTTTCATACTGATATTGCTGCAGTTGGTTTACTCTTTTATTTATGCGAAGCAGAGTGTGTTTTTAATGACTTGGCTTATTTATTGTTTCTTGTTCGTTCACGTCACTGTTTTTTTCCATTGGACTATTGTCGTTTTTGTCATATTATTTGGATTGCCATATATTGAGATCCAAAATTAGCTTTGCTGCTTTTGCTGTAAAGTTTGCTGTATGGTTCTTAGCTTTATATGGACGTATTATCTGCAGGAAAATGTTTGGAGGTAGCAATGCCAAGCCAATATTTCCAGCTGCCTGGGAGGAGGGTCAAACTCACTTCACTGCAAATAATGCAACTACACAACTACAATTGTTTGAAAATTGTAAGTTGCAATTTCTCTAAAGATTAATTTTTGACTTACAAAAAAATTAGACTTATATGTTAGTTGCCCATTTTTTTGTTTAGTTCAAATGGACACATTCCTAAAGTTCGTTGTGTATTTTACAAATACTTTTGTTCCTGAATGTACCTATTGTCTATCGTCAACTGGCAATGGTTGGCAGTATTTTAGCTGGTATTTAAATATCTGAATTTAAGTTTCCTGTACTATACGATGAAAAGGAATTTCTTTCCAGTGCTTTATTGGTTTTATCTTTTTTTGTAGGCCATTTGTTTGTAAATTTTTTATAGAGCAATACAAGATGTGCTTGCACCTTTGTCTGTAGCATAACGTGCAATTTTATGTACTCAAACAATCAATTTTTTTTGAAGAAAAAGCAGTTGTGTAGATGTTTCTTTACAATGTCTTTTTTGTACTTCATTTATTGAATATCTATATCAAAAGATGAAAATGCTAATCGCCTTGCTATTTTCAGTGGGATGGGAGGGGGGAGTATGGGGTCCCATCCATTTATTTACTTTTTTAAATTTTTATTTGCTAAGAAAGATAAAGTACCTCTCCTAAGAACTCACCTGATGCTCTTAATGAATTTAGAAAAATGGTTGGAGTTTTGTGGCGTTGCAATCAATGTATTTGATATCTTCTTCATGGATTTTAAGGCAATTTTTGAGTTGTAAAGATAGCAACTAGTGTCTTTTATCATCTCATGCACAACAACAAATAGATTGGCAATTTTGGTGCCTTATTCGAGTTCATTGAGTGGAGATGTTTGATACATTCTTCATCTCCTTGTTTATTAACTCTATTACACGGTCTTCTATTTATTCCATGATATTTTAAACTTTTTCTATTTAATGATTATGGACATTTGAATCTTTTTTGTGATGTTGTTTGATATACTTAGTTTTGGAACAAAGTGTTTCTTTTTCCCAATTAATTAGGCAGGGATCTAGCCTACTGTTGAACCACATGAATTATGATACATTTTGGTGTGATTGATCTCTTTGTTTTTTACTTTACATGTTTAATTTTTTTCTTAGTTGCTGGTTTTCTAAAAACAAATATGCTTCAAGGTTTGATATTTATCAACTTTTAGTTTTCAACAACGACGTTAAAGCTACAGTAAGGATTTCATGAAAACAGTGTGTGAGAGATGAAGAAGTTTGATGTCTCCAGGATTTTTGACTTATGAAAAACCCAATATATGCTATATGCCAGTTTAAGAAGGACTTGCAAAGGAACTTCTAGGGCAGTCAAAGATAGTTGCAAATATGAATGAAGAGTTGAATGCGATGGATGAAAGGCTTCCTTAGTATTACAATTGTGTCCGGTGAATGAGGTCTTTCTATGAATTTTCAAGGAAAGAGCTAGTGTAGGTTTGCGGCTAGCTAAATTGGAGTCTTTGTATATAAGAGACATACCCCCCTCTCCCAGTACTTGATCTGTCCAACCAAAGTTCGAGTTGCTTCTCCTGGAAGGAAGCACAATCTTCCAGTTACATCTCCATGAATTTATTTCTGCAAGGATTTGAGAAATACTATTTCTTTTATAAGCATTTTTCCTAACATCTTATTATATGCTGCAGATAACATTAGCTTATTGTCCTAAGAATTGACTAAAAAAATGTGATTGTTGATCTTAGGGTTTTAAAAAATGTTAAACAATTCGTCAAATTATTAGTTACTTTGAGCATGGAATATGTTGGTTGTTTGGAATGTTCAAAGTTCTCGCATTATATTTTTCTCTTACTCGATATTCTCCATGCCTCCTTTCATGACTTACTCTACTGACGCTTATATCTCAATTTAGTCTCCTCTAAGTAGTATTCTTTTTACCCCCTCATGTTTATGCTGCAATAGTTCATCAATCTTTTCCTAGGTTTGATTTTTAAGTTATCTCCTAATCCTATTTAGGAGCATAAGCATTAATCATATTTATAATAATTTATTGATAATTAACTTTTCAAGGATTACCATATCATCAATACAGGTTCATCTCAAAGTTTCATCTTCCAGTTGTCTATAAGATCCTTGGATTTTATTTTTCTCATTTCATTTAGAATCTTGTAGACAAGAAATATATATTCTTCTTGTAATCATTGTGTCCACGTATTCTTTCACTCTTTACTTCAACCTTCATATTTTTTCAGCAAATCTAATATTAGTTTTAGACCTAGCTTACTCCTTATTGAGGACGTGCTTGCCAATTTTTGACTGCTTGCCCTTAGGTTTTGGCACTTCACTTTTGTGTAAATGCCCTAGCACTAGCAAATTTCTAATTTGAAATTATTTAGTAGTTTTGATAGAAGCTTTACAATCAGTATTTAACCTTCTATGAGCCATCTCATTGGTGTTTGAGACTGGCAATGCCTATTTATGACATTACAACAACAACAAAGCCTTAGGGTCTGTTTGGTTCGGTTGCAGAGTTTTCAGATATTCTGCAATTACATTGCTCTGCAGAAGAATATGTGGAAGCAATATGCGAAGCAATCATGGGAAATGCTGAGTGTCTGTTTGATTGCGGTATGTGGAAAAGCAGTATGCGAGACTTTCTCGTAAAAATGACCAGACCTGTCTCTATTGTTAAAAGCTGTTTGAAATTTATGTTTGTAAGTTGAGCTATCATTTTAAAGCGCTAATGTAATTTTTAAGTTTTAAATTATTACAATATATTATTAAAAAGTATCAAAATATATAATTATTATTATTTGCAATGAAATTAAATATTACACTACGTTCATTAAAAAAAAAATCAACTTTTATAAAATTATTAAAGTTTGTATACAGTATATAAATTATTATTTCTTAAAGTTTATATACATATAAAAACTTTAATCATTTTATAAAGTTTATCATTAATTATTATACACTTTAATAATTTTATCACTAATTATTATCTCATCTTGTTATTTCTTAAACTTTATCACTAATAACTATTAATAATTTTATACACTTTAATAATTTTATCACTAATATATATATATAAACTTTAATAATTTTATAAATATATTAACACTTTACATATCTAATAACTAAAATTTCATGGTTGCATGAATATATTTCTTTCATTTTTAAAAATTAGTGATAAAGATAGTTTTTAATTGAGTTAAGCGAATCGAGATTTATGTAGGTAAATATGAAGCTTTAGGTAAATAAAAAATGGTAGAATGTATGTAACTTTCCCTCTATGAGAATTCAAGCCAATATTCTGCAATTTAAAGGCAATGGAATTCAGGCCCGAGGCACTAATGAGATTCTCAACAAACTTTTAAAGAAATGAGACAAAATATAAAGCACTGTAGAAGGAAGACAATATATAAAGCACTGTATTGAGTAGATGGAGTTACAGCAAACAAAAATTGCCGTTTAGAAGGAATTGATGGAGTTACAGCAAACATAAATTGCCGTGTATTAGATGCTCATTATTATCAACATACAGAAATTGCCAATGCAGTATATATTTTATCCAATTCAGTACCAATATAATTCCAATCGCATGTAACAATCAGAAACAAAACTTTAAAAACCGCCGCAACTTCAGTACAAATAGGAGCAACCGCAGGTGCAGAAGCAGAAAATCACAGTAAACAAATACCAATGGAGTTACAGCAAACTCCACCAATGCTTGCAATCAAAATATTCTAACTACCTTCTGTGTTGAACTACATAACACCTTTATTAGGTGTCTTCCACATCTTAAAAGCAAAATTTCTAGTATAAGTAAAACAGGAAAGTGTAAATATTAAATTACCTTTGTATTTAGCTTCATTCCTACCAAACCGAATGAACCAATAGAATACAACTGGAATGGAAGTAAAGAAAAACCCTCTATTGTAATTCCTTGATCAATTGTGAAAGCCAACAATGAAATTCTGCTTTATATCATTAACCCTCTTATCGCAGAGATCAAAAGCATTTAACCAGATATCCTTAGCAAAATAACACTTCTCAAAAATAAGCCATTGCTTTCAATAAATCTTTTCAACAACATAAACCAAAATGTAATGATTCTTTAAATAGTCATTAGGAGCGAGTGAAAAAAATTCGACCTCAAAATTGTTATGATTCTTTAAATAGCGTATAGAGCAACCTGAGTGCAAAAAATCTATATTGAAGCACAACTATTTGTAATTTGTAGTAGTCATTAAGCTCCTAAGAAGGATAAAAATATCACATAACCTGGACCTTCTACAAGATAAACATTTTGAACATTTTGTACCATAGAACACAACATACATTAGATCCGGATAATGACATACGATAAACTCCTATAGTAATAAAAATAAAACGCCATGCATCTTCCTCAGTATCGACTTTTAAGTAGATAAAATATCAATCACACTTCATGTATCGTAGAAATAAAGTACCGCCATAAATCCGGATTCATGCTTCCAACTATTCAAGATCGAAGATATAACGAAAGACGCTGAATGAAGGAACGAGAAAGAGGGAGGGAGAGGGAGACGGAGCCTCGAGAGAGAAGGATACCAGTTAGATCGGAGGTATTCGAACTATCGATTCGTTTCTCTATGGAGAAGTCCAGATCTCGCGAGAAGATCTTCCCTCAACTTCGCGGCGAAGCACCGCGAATTCTTCGCGAATCGAACTCGCGGCGCTCGAAATTGCGTTGATTTGCCACGCCGCTGGACAAAAACGCCGAACCAAACGACCCCTTAATCCCACTAAGTGGGGTCGGCTACATGAATCTTTTTTCTCCATTGCGTCCTATTTAGTGTTGTATTTTCATTAAATTGTAATAAATTAAGATCATTTTTTATACAATAAGCCCAAGTTTTCGTAGGTCTACCTCTGCCTTTCTTAACATAAGTCGAATCTAAGACATCTACACTCCTAATCGGATCATCAGATGTTCGACGTTTATTGTGACCAAACCATCTAAGATGACTCTCTCTAATTTTGTCCGTCACTGGAGCTACACCAACACTATCACGGATATAATCATTTTGACATTTTGTCTCTAAGAGTAATGCCACTCATCCACCTAATCATTCTCATCTCTGCAACACTTAACTTAGTATGCAACACTTAACTTAGTATTATGCTTCTCTTTTAAAAGCCAACATTCGATGCCTTAGAGCATTGCAGGTCTCACCACCATCTTATAAAATTTTCCTTTCAGTCTAAGCGGTACTTTTCTATCACACGAAAGGCCTGAAGTATTTCTTCACTTCAACCAACCAATTTGTATTCTACTATTAACATCCCCATCTATATCACCATTGCTTTGAACAATAGAACCGAGATATCTAAATTGTTCACACCTTTTAATAATTTGATTACCCAAACTTACACTTCCGTCACTAGAGCTACTACTACAAAATTATATTTTATGTATTCAGTTTTAGCCTATTTATAACATTGATAATAAAAATTCTAATAATACTAAGGATAGATAACTCAGCTACATTTTATTTAATTTTAATAATATTAAAATTAATTTAAAATTATTGCTGAATGTAGAGTTTAAACTTTAGAAGCTACCAAGTAACTGGCAGTATATGAGTTCAAAACTGATACGGAAGCCCATTTCTCAAACCTTGCTTACAAGCTGAAAGCTTTTGTAGTTGTAATGTGATTTTCTACTAAATGCTTTGAAATGTAACCCAATTTCATTTAAAGAAAGCTTTTACTTGATAAATAAAGTATTTTTTGCTCTTAATTATTAGTGTAGTCAACTTTTTTTTGGTGGTTTGGACCGTTATGCTGACTTTGATAATAGTTATATGCCAGATTTTAAGATTTAGGAATCGCCAATGATTCCATTTGAATTCATGATCAATAAGGCTGTTTTCTTCCAAATATTTTCTTATCTCTTACTAAAGTACAAACTTTGTTTGCATCATTCCTCAAGAACGAACATCAAAACCTATGATGCTTTTTAATTTGTTTGCCAAAGTACTTATAATTAATAAGTTAATTACTATGCGACAATCCAAATGGGCAATTTTCAAGTTTCGATAGATGTTGATGTCATCTTCATTTTATCTTTGGAATTTTTTTCTTATAAATCTTGTTAATCGCTAAAGTTGCATAACATTTTTTAATAATAAATTTGTGTTAAAACATAGAAGAAATTTAAACGCTAAATTTAACTAATTAGCATTAAAAAATCGAAAATCAACAGTGTCACCGTTAATAATGATGAAAATGTTTTTTGTGATAAGTTATTCTGTATTCTAACAGTTGTATGGTCGTTGGGAAAAGCAGGTTGTTGCTGGCCTAATCGTTGAAAATTAATATATATGTATATATAATTTAGCTAGTCTTTGTGGTTCAAATTAGATTCTAAAATGTTTATATAATGATGTAATATGTGTCCCCATGCAGATTTTCTCATTTCTCTTCTCATAATTCCCTATCATCATTTAAAAAATTATAAAAAAAAAGTTAGGTTATTATGAAATAAAATCATGATTTAGTTGTCCTCAGGATCTTGAAGTAGGTGGACTGAATTAAGAAAGTAAATTTTCTTTGCAAAATGCTTAATTGTCATATCTAAAGAAAAATTTAAAAGTCGGCTAATTAAATATTCATCTACTTACATGGAATTTTAAAAAAAAAGTAAATTGACATTGTCACTGTTAGATGACAATAATGTGCTATTATCACCATTCTATATGGCGATAATATTACATATATTTTTTTTTAAAAAAATGTTTGTACTAGCA
Organism: Papilionanthe hookeriana x Papilionanthe teres; assembly: GCA_022702705.1. Classification (NCBI taxonomy): domain Eukaryota; kingdom Viridiplantae; phylum Streptophyta; class Magnoliopsida; order Asparagales; family Orchidaceae; genus Papilionanthe; species Papilionanthe hookeriana x Papilionanthe teres. The sequence continues at coordinate 27,941,020 of CM040427.1, forward strand.
TATATCAACATTCAATTATATTTCAAATTTGGTGGATTTAGTTAAATATATTTTATGCTCGGAAGATAAATCTAGCAAAGATTTATTTTTACTTGTATTAATTTATGTTTGTTTGTATATATATAAGTTATATCATTTTATAAGCTCAAAGTTATTAATTTTTTAATTAAAGAAAATAATTTATTCAACAATAAGTGAAAAAGTAAACAGTACCATTAAACTTGTATGTTTAAGTTGTAAATATTAATATATTTTTGAAATATTTAGAAAAATTCAAAAATTTATTATTTATTAATTGTTACATACGTAATGATAATTGATTTTTTTCATTTTAATTTGTACAATAAATAATATTGTTTAACTAGAAATAATAACCATTTAAATAAAAATATTTTTCTTATGCACAATCTTATCAAAATTTTTGAAGAGCTTTGAATAAATCATTTATATTATTTTATTAATGATTTATAAATATTAATATGAACACTATTTTTGTGAGATGTATTATCATTCTATTGTATATTAAAAACACAATAAATTCTTAAAAAATATTAGACAAAAATTGTATCTAATAAAAGTGAAGTTCAATATATTTAAAATGTCAATGGAAAAAAATATGTAATATAACTCTCATGTAGGTTACATTTATGTCCTACTATTAACAACGACATTGTTTAGTCGGTATGACTACTACTTAGAATTATTAATCTGGAATATGTCGTGATTTATTCTGTGTCGGCGTTATTTTGGGTGTGGAGTTGCCCGTTGGAAGTTGTTGGTCGTCGGAATCGAAATCCCGTCTCCCGCTTCAGAAGGACGTTTTAATTTACATATATATGTATAAGTTTTAGAAAAATATGAAATCAAACTGACTCCATATTTTTCATAGCTTAAAATGAAAGAAGACTACACTCAAGACTCGTATTTATCCCGGAGATAAACATAAGACTTGAGAGTGAGACTCGATCGAATAAACTAAGAAATATATGACGTCCGTTCTAGTCTCGCTAAACCATTTTATTCGTTAACAAGCTTCTCCTATTTAATACGAAGAATTAAATAAAGTTTATTTTAAGCATGTTCAAAAAGCTTCTATAAGCGGCAGCTCTATAGCTAATTACATCTTAAGTGACCGAAGTCACTTAAGAAAACTCTCGATAAAAATCATGAAATATTATCTTCAAGGAGGTTAAAAGGATACGACTTTTTAACGAAATCTGACAAAGAGCGTGAAAGTGATTGACTCAAATTCGGAACATTTATCGTAGAATCCAAAGCGAGGAAGAACCAGGGATGTCACAGATCCCGAGGAGAACCTCGATGACTTCCCAAGCTATCCTATGGTTTGACTTGAATTTAGGGGAGAAGTTATTTAAATGTTTCATCCTGCCAATTTTAATTAATTAAGGCTTACATTTGTGTGAAACAGTCACACGAATAGCCTGGAAGATATGAGGATTTAGGTCGTGACGAACGATAACCTCGAAATCTTAAAACGAGTTAGGGCTTATATTGTACAACAGAGCTATACGAAATGCCTAAAGAGAAGTTGAGAATTTATGTCGCACTGTAGCGAACAACCTCGAAATCTTATGGATTGTTGTTTAATTACTAAGGAATGGTTTAATTGATGTAGACATGTTTCTTATCGAAGATAGCCATGTTACTCACCAGCTACCTAAGTTTCTTATCATAAAGAGTTTAAGTTTTCGGTGTGTCAGTTATGATACAAATCAGTGTGCCTATAGTTGTAGCTTCTAAATATCCTATGAAAGCATGTTTAAGGTTGTACAATGTATAGCGTAACAGCAGGATGTATAGCACAGAAAAATAGTACAGTGTACAATAAAGAGTATAGTACAACATGCTATGTGAGAAAAGAGAAGTAGCATGTACAACAGGAAAGTAACATGCTATAAATATAAAACAAACCTGTATACCTGGGAGATTCGCTATTTTCTTAGATATAGTAGGCTGAAATGCATCATATAAATGAAAGTCAAGCAAAAAAAGAAATGTCGTCCAGAAAGCACGAGAAAGAACGGTGAATGACTCACGGTCGAAAACTCGGGGAAATAAATAACAACTTAAATAAAATTATTAAAACCTCGGGAAAGTCCCGGAGAAAAAAACCACGAGTGTTTCACCAAAATCATACGAAAAATCCAAAGAAAAGCGCAAGCACTTTGGTCGGGGCTAGGCTCAGAAATTATGTAGTTGTACTCGAGGATCGTCGAAGGCTACTTGGTCATCCGAATGTATAAAGCCCGCCACTCAACTAGAAGAGTGTCCTACTAAACCTAACTCAGGAGGGTGCTCCTTAGCCCGGTACTGATAATCAACAAGTGGACAATCAAGTTATAATATATTTTTAAAAATTATTTTTAGCATGCATGTGGATTTTAGGCATACAAAAGGGAGTTTGTATCCATGTTTTGATTGTATTGAAAATATGTTTTGTTGTAAATATTGTATATGTTCTTATCAAACCCATTCTTTTCAGTTTTTGAAAATTATGGTTGTCCACGAGTTGATCACTTCATCGGGCGTAGGATCACTAACAACTTAAGAAGGTACGGGTGCCCCGCTAGTCTTGTGGCGGTGAGTGATACCGTCATCCTACGGTTCACCGGGTCCCTGAAGTGGGTCCTGGTGTCGTAGGATGAAATATCATTCTACTCTACCACCGGTGTGCCTTTGTCATCAGCACTCTATGCCCCAAAACAAAACTAAAACCAAAATCAAGAAAAATGAAACAAAACAAACCAAAAGAGCAAAAGGGGAATGAAAGGAGACTAACCCACCTCCAAATTCAATTTAAAAAGAGAGGGGCCTAAACGGTATGAGGGTTAATCTAAAACACTCCTAAATAAGGTTTGAGACGTTTCCAAACCCCACAAATTAAATCAAAGAGGAGTGATCCAAGAAAGACCCTCACTAGTATTTCCAAACCCAAAATATTGAAATTTTCCAACTTCCAATTTGATTCACAGCCTAACATATCACATAAGTGTGAAATCTTCCAATAAATCCAAGTAAAAGCTAACGGCCAAGACAAGACAAGGCCAAAGAAGCTCACGACCAAGGCAACAGGGGGCTAAGGAAGCTCACGACCAAAGCAACAGGAGCCAAGGCAGCTCACGGCCAAGACAGGACGGGGCCAAGGAGGCTAACAGCCAAGGCAGAAAAACAGGAGGAACATCCCAACATAAAGCTTTCAACACATAAGAAAGTGAATGAACAAGTTCACAAATCTTCCAACTTAGCTCCAATTCTCTCAAGTGAAACATAGGAAAGGTTCCTCAAAAGATAATTCTCGATCACCTCTCCCCATAAGCAAGCCAAGGGGATTCCAAACCGTCACAAGACATAACAGCACTCACCACAAGGCCATAACTACAGCCCAACACAAAACCAAAAGACTAAATTGTCATAGGGCTGAAACCGAGCCAACATAAGGCCCAAACCCAAGCCCGACACAATGCCAAAGATAGAACCACAACAAGGCTGAAATCGAGCCAACATAAGGCTGAAATCAAGCCCAATATTTTTTCACAATTGCGTCCCATTTAGTGTCATATTTTCATTTAATTCTTATAAATTAAGATCATTTTTTTATACATTATGCCTATGTCTTCCTAGGTATACCTCTGCCTTTCTTAACATAAGTCGAATCTAAAACATCTACTCTCCTAATTAATCATCAAATGGTCGACGTTTAATGTGACCAAACCATCTAAGACGACTCTCTAATTTTGTCTGTTTCTGGAGCTGCACCAACCCTATCACGTATATATTCATTTCGCATTTTCTCTTGAAGTGTAAAGCCACTCATCCACCTAATCATTCTCATCTCGACAACACTTAACTTAGTTTTATGCTTCTCTTGTAAAGGCCAACATTCAGCGCCATAGAGCATTGCAGGTCTCACCACCATCTTATAAAATTTTCCTTTCGGTCTAAGTGGTACTTTTCATTTTGATGAATGCATGGTGCTCTAGGCGTATAAAAATGCTCTGGCTTTATGCGGCTTCCCTTTCATTCCAATATGGCCTGCGACTTCATCTGAATATGTCCACCTGGTCTGGCTAAGGAAATATATCATTTTGATGACTCTCTTTCTTCAGACAAAAGAGAAGCTGGAGCTCTCTATCATAATCATAAGGCTCGACTACTCGAGGTTGTATTTCATCCATCATAGAAAGATGGAAATAGGTGGACAAGCGTCGGCGCTTTCATTCAAGTCCAATTTCTGCTGCTTAGCTCAATGCGCTATCCAGATCTCAAATCTTTCAATTCACTTTGCTTGTATGTTGTTCTATTCTAGTCTTCCTGGTGAAAGGATAGAGCGTGACCAAAGCTAAGAGCTGAGCGATTTTTGAATGAGCTAGCCTGTAGTAGATAGATCGATTGAACCACCCCCGCTTGTGGTCGAGTCTGGCGATAGAGTCATGCCTGGCACTTGCATAAGTACTCTATTGGAGAAAAGGTAAATCCGTCCCCCATACGCACTTCATTCTCCTGTCGTATGGATGTATGTTTTCCCTCTTCAGCCCATCTACTGCAGTCACATTCTTGCCTCTTTTCGTTATGGTCCTACCCTTTCATTCAGACCTTTCCTTTTGCATTGATTGTTTCATTCATTGCAGAACTTTGAGTGCTATGAAATGGCGCGTATGTTGAGCTTTACTTTAGCTTGAGTGCTAGTTTTTTTTTTTTTTTAAATTTCAATGCTTATCGAGCGAAGAAAGAGCATAGTGAGAAGCATGGACACGAGTTCATTTCGGAATCTATCCAGTACACGCAGCTTTCCATTCCTACTACCTGTCCCTTAGTCGATGTATCCTTGAATTTGATAAGTAGAGGGGGGGTTATGGGATTTTCTGGTGGATCGCCATTGTCGTATCAGTTAGCGGTGGCAGTCATATGGGCCCAATTTCCCTTTTCTTTTAACAAAGAAAACTCTCGCCGTTTACTCCCATTTTTCGATAATGTCTTATGTCGTTTTTCTCTCATTTGCAAGGCATTAGGCGGGGTTTTGGTAACAAAGCAAGTACATACTTCTTTTTCTCATCGCGCCTCAACAATTGAAGTGACTCACGTTGTTAGGTCACGAGCGATGTCAACCTATTCTAGCCTTGTGAGGCACATCAACAACCTAGTGTTACTCGCACAATTTGTGTGGTGGGACACTATGAAGCTCAGACCTAAGCGTGGGCATTTAGGAGTGACTATAGGGTAGCGGGAAAGTGCGTGTTTTTGCGATCGGAAACCCTATATGGCAGGCTTGCTTAAGGCCTTTCCATGATTGGGTTATGTTAGTGCTTCAGTCACTTGTGACTGACGGCACGTTCGATCAATTGGCACCACTTAACAGATTGAAAGGGAAATAACATCTCTACTCTTTTGATCTTAAGGCTGCTACAACCACTTTACCGGCAACGATTTCCGGATCATTGCTGTCGGGGTTGGCTGTTTGGAGCTTCGTGGCTGTATTTGATGACAACCACTAGTTTCCGAGATCCTACAAAGACTCTGGGTAAGAAGTACACTTTCCCTCTTCGGTTGGTGTCCTTCTTGACGAAAGGTCAACCTCTATGGTACTCTTCGTCATGGCTGGTCTTTACACTCGCACATCGTATGTTAGTGTGGTGGGCCCTCTGGCAGGTGTACCCCGAGAAATGTTTTATAGATTATGCTATCTTTGGGATATTGTTATCACTTATGATAGGGTGGCTGCATCCTACACAAAAATCATAGATCAGTGTGAGTTTCTTATAAGTCGTGATAAATCACGCACTCATTTCCCACACCGGTGCAATGGAATTTGCTAAGCGGATTATTGCCGATAAGGGGAAGACTATCGCCGCTCTTTTTGAAAGTAATACAACTTGAGGCTGGTGGAGCTCTGGGTGCCTTATTGTTTCAACAGTGATGTGTGGACTATGTGAGTGTATCTTACCGGGTCAGAGGTGGTTCATATCGAATCTATAGTCGTCTTGGTATCCCAAAAGTAAAAAGATGGTTTAGACATTGGTTGCAACTAATGCTACCCAGTGACATTTGTCCTTATCCTCTCCGTTTCTAGTTCAAGCTCCCCGATTTAGGAGTTTTGACAGTTACGAAGAGGGGTTTTTGAGTAAGGTTCTTAGTTTTGTCAAAAGTCAAGCTGAAAGATTTATTCGAAAGAGAATTCAACAAGCTTCGTACTTATTGGCCTAATGACCAGGATGATATGTTATAGCATTTATTACAAAGTTGGATAAAACAACATTTAACATACCTGAAATGATATGCTACGACGTATATGGATTCGAGTTTCTAATTCAAAGAACTTTTATCCCCACCAGTCGTTTTCATTTGCCATTCATTAAAAATGTAATGTTAAGGATCGTATTGATCTATGTTACAGAATAGTGTAGAAGGCTTACAATCCGCTGAAGAATCACCCTATGGTCTTACCCTTAGGTGTGGGTAGGTTCGATTGGGTCTATGTTCTCTAGTCGTTCTCCTTTACCGGCGCTAGCCTATCAAGACTGAAACACATGCAGGAATAAGCATATACACCATAGGGAGGGAAGAAAGAAAATTTCTCTCATGTTGCTTCTCACCGATTGTAATATTTACTGCTTTTTGACTTTCCTACAGCTGAATTGTAGACAAGAAATCTGAATATGAATCAGCATATATCTTCTCCATTTGTCACGTTCCCATCATTACTCCATAATCACCTTCCGCCAGGAAGGCCGTTGTAATAAATAGTACTGTTGCTGTTGGATGCAGCTCTCTCTCTCGGTCCCACCCATCACAGTTCCCTATTCCAGGCTAAAATGCATGTCGTTTCGTTTTGTCTGCCACTGCTTGTTCCAAATATCCCAATGTCACACAATTCCCCTGAGATGTTGCCGCTTTGCTCCCATTTACTTTGCAAAATCTCACTTTTTTAGTGTGTTCCAGCCTTATGGATGTCGTGCTATTCCTTTCAAGTGCTGTCACTTGAGTCTGCTCCCGATTCCTTTGCCCGCGACTCAAGATTTGCCTTAGCAGCGATGCTGCCCTAATGCCACATGAATCCTTTTGATTTTTGTTGCTCACATCCACTTCCCGTGCCCTCAGTTGTTTTCACAACAGATGGAGACAGATTTGAGTGAAACTCCATGATCTTTCTCATCATTTCTTGTAGGCTTGGGAATCCCCCCTCCATGAATCAGAGTTGTTCCTCCATGGACGAAAAATTTTCTTCCATTTCGGATCTGATTTGGCTTGCTACTCCCTTTAATTTCCCTTCCAGAGCCTATTTTTTTGTTGACATTACTCTCGGATGATTATTTGATCATCGAAGTGGAATTGTATGTTGTAATCCCGTCTTTGGCTTTCCAGGTAGCTCGAATCACAACTGTATAGTGAGTTCGTAAGCTACAATTTCATGGCTTCCCAAATCTCTTGAATTTCGACTGTATTAACAGATCACAATCTTGATCCCATCCCTAGTTTCCTAGATCGTTCGAATCGCAAAACTCATATACATGTTCCATCGTCGGCTTCCTAACTACCTCGTGTGGTGTTGTATCGCGACGTTTGGTTGTTGCGATACAATTGTTAGCTCAAATCTCTTTCTATTTGCGATTGTATTGTGAACCTTCATGAAGGTGGCATAACTAAGATGTGTACGACGGGATCCCGATGTTATCTCAGCCAGCTCTTACCGTGACCGCATCGTGATTGATCTTGCTGAATTATTGCGACTATATCACAATCGATCCCATCTTCATTTTCCCATTTCCCAGCTAGCTCTTGCTGCGATTGTATTGCGATCAATCCCATCTTCAACTTTCTCACTAGCCTTTATCGCGATATAGTCTAAATCGTGAGGCTGTCTAGATGCCTCGATCCCGCTTTGGAGTTGATTGCTCCGATGCTAATTTGATGCGAAAAAGAGAACTTCTTCACATAAATTAAGGCAAACATATTATTTTATTTCACTAATATAAAACAACACAACCCAGATACATAAAGGATAAATACCGACAATTTGAGAGAGACGATCTCTCCCTCTCCCAAACTCTAACACATACAATTCGAGAGGTAGGCGATTTCTCTCAAAGCCCTACTCATAATACTTGAGACAACAATCTCTTTGAACCCCTCACTCTAAACATAATAGCTTTATTTATACCCCACAATCATAAACCATAAAGTATTAATTTGTCCTTTTAGCATTGCCCCTAAAACATGTCTTCAAATTATATGGCCTGATCGGCATGTCCAACACAGTGCAGTTAGTATTAATTATTCTTTTCAGATAGGTTAAAATGACTGAAAGTTAGCTGCAGCCATAGCCACAAAATATCATTCATGTGATTTGTGTGTTTCTATCGAAAAAAATCATACATATGATTTTTAATGTTTCTAAAGATCTTTATTTATGCTCAACCCAATAAAACCCATTTTGTTTAATTCTTACTTTTCATGCTCTAAGATCATCTAATTAGTTTTAAGAAACTTAAAATTCCTTTTCGACATCATTAGAATCTCCATAATGTCAAACCTTTTATTGTAGAGACCTTAAAATGTTGCAGACTTATTGGCCTAAGGCAATTCAGCCCTTTTAAAGATGTTTAATTACCTTGATGGCATGCGGCAACTTATTTATAATTAAAAAGTATTTTTTGCATTTAATTAGAAATGTAAACAAGTAATTTTTTAATAATTCAACTAACAATTAATTATGCTTTATTAGCTTATGATATTCTGTCATTACAATAGCTAGCCAACTATTCTATCTGATTAATTGAATCTCTTAATAGAATATCCTCCTTGCAATCGTCATTGAAATACTCTTGGGAGTAAATTTTTAGGCTTGATGCGACGATTTTGATTTTCTTCTACATTAGTAGTGCATGCACACACTATGCACAACCCTCACAAATGCGTGCAATACACAAATGCGGGTCTTGCAGGCAACTGTTTTAAATAAATTACTTGAACTTTCAAATATCCATTTCATGAGTCTTTTGCTTTCTAATTTTTATTTCAATATTGGATAGTTAGCTTGCAGTAGTAAACTTTGAAACACCTCTCCAGGTTGCGAGAGTTATCTGTCAGAATATATTCTACAGATGTTCTACAGATGGTCAGCGGCACATAAAAATTACTGTGTAGGCCTAGTTTTTTTGGGGAACAAGGTTATCCTTTCAATGCTGACCTATGAATGTATTCATAATTTTTTGTAAATAATGGGTTTGTAACATTTGATAAACATTCTGATTATTTGCATATTTATCTTTTCATGGTTTCTGCTGCTGTGTTATCCTAATCATTTACGAATTCTCAGCATATTATACATTTTCTTGTTTCACTGTGCTGCATTTCGATCAAGAAAATGCTTTTCTTTTGATTCATTCAAAATATAAGGAGCCTTCACTTGCAATTATTTTCTGTACATTTTCCAATTGGCACTTCATTAGCAATAATCCATCTTGTCTTTTTTTTCCCCAAATGATTAGGTTCTTTAAAAATCCCATATTTTTTGAAAAACAACTAGCTTTTCCTGTAAGATTACATCTATTCATTTATTGTTTGCTATCCTTGAAAGATGGAGCACGCAGATTTATTTTTATTTTTATTTTTTATTTATTTATTTATTTTTTTGCAATGGTCATGTTTAGTAAATTTCTTGAGCCAAACCATAGAAGCCAAGATCCTAGGGACACCTGGTATCTTATATAATGACGATTATTATGATATTTTAGAATGGGAACTCCATACTTTTTCTTTGTTCTATTAGGCTATAACTTCTAAGCATGTTTTGACCTGCACATTGCGAATTATTTGGACCATTTTGTGTATGATAAATATCTTTTTATGTGCCTGATTTTCTTGATATTTGAGATTTTTGCATGCGGGAGTGCTGTACCAGCTGTCCACTAAAATATTCAATAGTGTTTTAGAGAGCCCAAAAGCTGAGCAATAAAGTATGCGCGCATATATATATATATATATATATATATATATATATATATATATATATTAGGTATGCATGCACACACATATTTGATAACTAAAAAAGTCAGTGATTTTTTCTTTCTGCATGAAGAAATATTCCTACTTGACCAGGCAATTTATTGAATCAAATAACATTGTACAGCGTATGTACACTCTTTCCTGATGCATGTTTTTTACGTTTTAAATCTGGCTTTTAACATATTGCAAATTGTTTAGCAGACCGATCTTTATGTTTATTATTCAAAAAAAAAAAAAAAAAATTGAAACTGCTTCAAATTATTTGCAGTTCCTGCTGCCTGTCATGTTGATGCTGTAAATTATGCGTTGAACCAACCTAACAAGAGAAGCAGAGATGCAGATTTTATTGGAATGCCTCACAAACTTCAGATTTCCTTGAATAATTTTTGCCAAGATGATGTTGGATGTGCAGCAAGTATTCCAAACTCAAACCCTGTGTCAACTGGGCTGAGGTTATCCTATGATGATGATGAGCACAACTCGTCCATCTCCTCTGGTAGCGGGAACGTATCTTCTCTTCCAAGTATCATGTGTCTTGACGATAACCTTAGGAATGCGTTTGATCTCCAAAAGGAGGAATTTGATAATTATATCAGAATCCAGGTATTGGCTTTCACGTCTGACTTTTTTTCATGCTCCTGGTTATTTTTCTTCTCTCTTTTTTGGTTATATAGAAATATTAACATACGAGAAACCTCATTGGAATTAAAATTCATCTTATGTTAGCATCTAATATTAATGAGTTGCCTGTACAGCGTACGAAAAATAATAAAAATTTGCAAGCCAGGCTTTTCTCTCCCTGAACTGGAAGTTATAATGCAAACAAAGTATCATTTATCCTTTCAAGTTACTGACATGTCACTGTTGTGTACTTCATTTAAATGCACATCAAAAGAATTTTGTAAGAATTGAAATATTATTGTTTTACTAAGAATGCTATCTTGCGTCAGCACATGTTAACTGTAACTTGTTTATAATGTGTTCTCCCTTTTGTTTTGAAACTCAATCGATCGCCGTGAAGGCAAATTTTTTCTGCTTCATTAAGTTGGTGTTTGGATGCAAATGTTGTGAACTAAAATGACTCCACTTGAAGTTGCATTATGCACTATACAAAAGCTTGACAATCATCTCACTTTGGCAAATTTCAGGGTCTTGGCATGTTCTAAGAACTAACATCTTATTTCACTAAGAGCAAACAAAGATATTGAATCCCTCTTGAGGTTTGATACATACTAACTTTTTTGTCAATGTTTTAGTCATATCATCATGTATTTTGCCCCCGCCCTACATCCCCAACCCCCCGAACAGAGTTGAAGCTTTGAGAGTTTTTCTTACTCGAGGATACAACACCGTAAGAAAAGGAGGACTGTTTTTCTTCTCAGCATCGAGTAGAGTGCGAAGGAGGTGACGACGGAAGAATAAGCGGAGCTTGCAGTTTGAGGGAGCCAAACCGTTGGCCGCATGTCTTGGAGCCCCAAACCAAAGAAGGAGAAAGGGGAAGAGATGCACCGTCGCGAGGAAGAAGGGCAGACGACTCGCATGCGATCGAAGTAGGAAGGAGACCATTCGTGTAGTTTAGGGCTGATTGAGGTAATGTTTATGGATTTAATAATAAATTAATAATATTAAGACAAATATTCAGGACCCAACATATTCAGAACATTTAGATCAGAAAAATAAAATCTATCAAAACAACTTAATAAGCAATTTCAACTTTCAACATATTAAAAGTTTGATAGTAAAAAATACATAGAGGAAAGTTTGATTATCTCCTGACTGGAGGAGGGGCAGCTTGGCCAGGTGCAGCCCTACCAGCAGCTTGAGCTCTTGCTCACATAGTGACCGCACGGCCACACCCAACACCAAGAGAAGACCTTTTTCCCCTGATTCTTGCATCCAAACGTTTGAACATTGGGGCATTCTTTAGCATATCAGGTATGATCATAAATCTTACTTTACTTCCTCGGATGAAAACATGTTCAAGTTGTGACACTTTGCCATCCTTAGCTGTGAACGTGATGTTTTTGAATTGGCTGTTCCAATTGTCTTCGCACTCTATCATGCTACCTCTGTAGAGCTCACCGCTCTTGAGCTCCACTATCACTATGTGTCCGGCCGCCTCGTGCGAAGCTTCACGGAATTCCAAGGCTCCGACTCATTTCAGATCACTTTCTCGGTCTCTAGCAACGAAGCCGCTCAAGTCATCCAAAAAAACAAAAACCACTAGGCTCTTCGGCCGTTTTGTCTCGAGAGCCTAAATTAATAATATATATATATATATATATATATATATATATATATAGAATAAAAAAATTAATTAAGTGGGATTACATAAAGTAAAATATTTTATACATAATAATGAAAAGTTAATAGATAGTAATTTATATATTATGTTTATGGTAGGTTTCCAATTAGTAGAAGTCATTTCAAATAACAAACTAATCGACATCAATTTAATTACTCGTACTTTTATTTCATAGTAATAGTTTGTTTCTTCTCAATTATTTTGCAGTTAATGACACTTGCATATGTTTTATTCTAATTGAGATATTTTTTCTTTATCGGTCATATTGTTATGAATGTTTGTTGTTATTTTCTCCGATGCTATGAATACATGAATTATATGTCTACGTTGATTGCTTGTATGTGCATGACTGACTATGATGATGTCACCTCTTGATAGTACTGGTGGAGGAATACTAAGGCACCGTGCACGTACCTATAAAAGGAAATTGATATTGATGTGTTTTAATTGACACAATTTTTAGATGATTATCTTGTGACGGTTGTACTATTATAGAATGATATTAATATGTTATTAATATAATAAAGTTTTTTAAATAACATCAAATATTTTTATTGATTTATTAAAAGCTTGTTTGACATGCATAATATTAGTTTCTTTTCTCTTGTATTACTGTGGTTTATGAGTATGAGTTACATTGACTTATTTAGCTCATTATTATTTTAAACTAAATTTCGGGTTAATTAAGTGATTAATGATGAGCGTTAGAAGAAATAACATTTATAGAAGATGTCGACAATCAGTAACGAGGTGATTTTTATTATAACAATTTAATTTAATATTATTACTGTGAATGGAGAAGCCGAAAGATGGGTGGCGTGGGTAGCATCAGGGCAAACTAGGGGATATGCCCAATATGATGGTCAATTAGGAGGAATTCACTGAACTATTTAGAGAGTGGTGTGCTCCTATCCATTCAACGACAGATGCATGACAAGTTCATCAAGTTGAAGCAAAGAGAGAAGACAGTCATGTAGTATGAAGCAGAATTCACTGCACTATCGAGTTATGTTCGCTACTGCAAAATAGAAGTGTTACATATTCTTTTTGGGATCGTTGGCACCTTTAGGGATAGATGAATACTCGGTATTAGTGGAGCTAGCTAGAAGAGTGGAGATTAGCTATCAACTTAGTTAGGAGCGTAAGGAGATGCGTAAGAGGAAGACTGTAGAAGAATATGTAGATCGCTTAGAAGGATTCAATTGGAAGAAGTCCAAGAATAATTCAAGAGGAATTAGTAAAAGTACAACTAAGAGACGGTAGTCAATTTATGCCAAACACGAAAGACAACATAAATGTGAATGCTTGATGGGCTCTAACACTTGTTATTAGTGCCGTTAGCCTGATTATATAACAAGATGTTGTCCATCTTTTGACCAGAAGAGTGCTGGAGATTAGAAATTAGGTGAAGCTTTTGCACAAAAGGTTGCAGGTGGCCGAAAAAAGATGTCTATAGCTTCAACTCTTACCTAAGGTCAACCAAGATAACATGTTTGACCTCGAGTATATTCCCTTATTCATAGGGAGCCTGAAGAGGTTACTGGTGATTTAATGTGAAGAGTTTGGCGTTTTCTCATATAGGGTATTTTCCTATCATATTTTCTTGTTTTAGTATGGTTATCCAATGTATAGCTGCGTCGCCTTATATCAAGTTTTTCCTTTATAGTGATTATGACCCCTAATTTCATGGATAACAAATGTCGATCTGTTTTAATGAGAATTAATTTGAAGAATGTTTATAATTTTTCGCAGACAAAATTTTTAAAAGTGGAGAAGATTGTAATGGTTTTGTTACACAAGGGGTTGGAAAATGAAAAATCGAAAAAGAGCATGGGAGGGGTCAGGTAAATGAATAGAAGGGGGAGGAAACAAGGGGGTTGGTCTTCCGAAGAGGTAGCTTCGCCTTATAAATCGACGCATGAGACGAGAGCTCTCGTAGGTGCAATCAGAGATTAGAGGAAGGAAGGAGATCTGTTGAGAGTTTTTTCTTACCCGATGACACAACGCCATGAGGAAAGAAAAGGATAAATTGTTTTTCTTTGTTACGTCGAGGAGTGTGCGAAGGAGGAGGAGAAGCTGATGATGGGAGAAGAAGAGTACGAGCTCGGGGGTTGAGGAAGCCGAAGCGTTGGCCGCATGTGCTTGGTGTCCTAAGTTGAAGAAGGAGAAAGGGAAAGAAAGGCTCTGTCGAGAGTAAGAAGTCCAGGAGGTCGTGTGTGATCGAAGGAGGCAGACCATTTGCGTGCTTTAGGGCTGACTGAGAAAATGTTTATTTATTTAATAATAATAATAATAATAATAATAATAATAATAATAATAATAATAATAATATAATATTGAATAAAAAATAATTAAGTGGGATTACATAAAATAAGCTATTAAAATTTTATCCATAATAATGAAAAGTTCATAGATAATAATTTATATAACATTTTTATGGTAAGATTCTAATTAGTCGAAGTCAAAGCAAATAAAAAATTAATAGATATCATGGTGAGGACTCGTGCTTTTAATTTATATTAATAATTTTTGTCTGCTCAACTATTTTACAGTTTATGATACTTACATGCTTTATTCTTAAATAAGAAATTTTTTCTTTATCAGTCTTATTATTATGAATGTTTGTAGCTACTTATTCTCATACATTGGATATATGCTTTATATAATATCCTGAATTGAATGCGATGAATATATGAATTATATGTTTATGTTGACTCCTTGTATGTGCATAACTGATTATAACGAAGTCACCCCTTGATGATACTGATGAAGGAACATCAAGGTATCTGTGCATGTATGTAAAAAAGTATGTATCTTATTTGACATAATTTTTAGACGATGCTTCTTGACGGTATTACAGATATAAAATGATATTGATATTTTATAAATGTAGTAAATTTCTTTAAATAACACGAAATATTTTTATTGATTTATTAAGAACTTGACTAGCATGCATATTGCTTTATTTTCTTTTGTATTATTATAGTTTATGAGTATAAATATTCACTGGAATGTTTAGCTCATTGCTATTTTAAACTAATTTTTCAGGTTGATTAAATAATTAATGATGAGCGTTGGAAAAGATAATGTTTATAAAAGATGCAGACAACTAGTAACAAAGTAATTTTAATTATACCGCTTTATTTTAATTTGGTTAGTCGCTCTTTCATCTATTAAATTATATATTATATAAAATTTAATTCACATTGTTCGCTCGTCTGTACTCGCCCTGATTAATTCCAAGTCTCAGACCAGGTCGTGACACACTCCCATCCTGACCCCCCACACCCTCTCTCCAATAAAAAAAAAAACAACTCCATGCACACAATACATATTACATAACCATAATAATCACTTGCACATAACTCCTAGGTAGCAAACATATTTTTAACAAAGGTGCATATGGCATAGAAGTGCTCTTAATACTTCATTGATCACTATGAATTTCTTATGTTTGCACTGAAAGAAGATCAGTAAAATCTACATTTGGCTAATATGTAACGTTTGTAGACTTGTTTTCCTCGTGGTTGTTATTAGAATGCCACTCCTTCCACTTCAAAACATAAAAATCTCTCATCATGTGTCCTTTCTTTGCAGCAAAGGCAGCCCACTTCTTTAAGCCTGCATTACTATTTGGTTCTGTCATATATAGAGGCAGACCTCTTTTCAAAAGCTCTCACCTAATCAACATCTATCAGCATACTTCTCATCTCTTCCACACCTCTGCGAACTTCGTTTTTTGAAATCTTAATATCTATTAAGAAAATCGAATCCTTTCTAGGCAGAATGTCATGAAAATGCATATAAGAGATAAAATGCATGGTAGTGACACAATTGATCTATATCATGTTGAAGCTCCTATTAAAAATGAGACCAATTAGTGCACATAAAAGTATTGTGACATACATCATTAGAAGGATTTACATCATATGATTAAAATATCTGCTTATTCGTACCTGAGAATATAATGGGATCGATTCCTTGTCAAGAAGTGATGCGGTTGTATAAATAAAAAGGGCGCAATAAAATGCTTTCATCTAAAACCAAGTACACCCATTTTCACCAAAAAACAGCTACAAATGTTCAAATTAATAGATAATTAAATATTCTAAGATAATGCATAAATACAAGAATTACTCGGGGAGAGATAAGTACAAACTTCTAGGTCATACTAGAAGATCTCTTCCTCAATATCTCAGAGATAAGTGCGAACTTTTCTCTTTTCTTCCTCTGCTTTTTTTATATTTGTTAGTAGCAGCTCATTATAACTCCTTAATGCTCCCTAATTCCTCTTTTCTTTACATTTATTAACAGTTTAAGGAGGTAAAAATTACATTAAAATTGATTTAAGCTTTGGCCTCATGTTAGTCTTAAATAACAAATGTATAATAAATTTTTGAACGTATTCTTATTTAAGAATAAAGGATAGATAATTTGCATTTATTCTAAAATCATTTATTTTGAAATTTTTATTTATTCTGGCATTAATATGTGTGTAGTGTTAGAATAAGAACACCCAATGCCAAAGGTAAATTGAATTCCTCAGCATATTTGTACTTTTATTACCAACAATTGCCTGTTTAATCTTAATTACTTCTATTCTGAAACGATGAAGACCATGAGGAAATTATGGGATCCCTCTATTTACACTTGTGCCATTAGAGGTTATTGTATATTTAAAAGACTGGCTTGGATAAGAATTTGGTTTAAAATTCTAAAGACAGGAAATTATGCACTTATCGTACTATAGAGAAGTCAAATGTAGAAATAGTATAATAACTTTATGAGACAATGTTATGGAATAAGATTGGAGAAAAGTTACGTTAACTTGGAGTCACTTTGGTTTTTATGTTGGTAAATGTATTAAAGAAGTGTTTTTTTGGTTGAGCTAAATAAGGAATAAAAAAAATAAAAAGCGCTGTGAAATGATTTGCATATGAATTTTGATGATCTAAAAATCCTTGCATTTATGTCTCGTGGGAAATTGATTGGGAGATGAAAGTGGTATGTCAAAATTATTTTGAAATTTTGTAACATGTCTAAGATTATCTGAACTTAATATTAAATTTGATTAAATAGCTAAATTTGGATTTTTAGTGGCCCTTTATATTTAAATTAAGAGCTTAATTAGATAGGTTTTGCATGTCCCATTTTTCAAATAGTACTTTTTTTTGGAATGAATATGAATTGAAAGCATACTAAAAGGGTTTTTGGTTAAGTTTATTTGATTGGGTCAATATGCAGCTTGTAGATCTACTCAACTTAATTTTTTTAACTAGTCTATGTTAGCCCATAACAACCCTTTTCTCTTGTGGGGACATTATGCGGGCCCAGACTAATGTCATTATTGATGTTAAGATAGCCTTAGTCCATTGATAAATGGCTTTCAATATTAAAGAAAAAAGTAGCAATCGCACTAATCCTCCAATGAGGCACTTTCTATGTTCAAGATCCTAGTTATGCCTCTAAGAGAGATCTTCCTTATTTGCTTTTATTTACTTCTCTCCTTAGAAGATCCCAATGAGGTCCCAAATGGGAATTTTCTTACCATTTTTTTTGTATATACTCCCATTTTGTAACGCTTGGGCTGGATCAAGAATATCATGAAAACAAACAAGCACTTTGTGTTACTTAAGCAATTAGAAATATATTCATTTTGCCATTACAGAGTTTTTTATTTTATCCTTTGACTTAACCTAGGAGATTACCCACCTTAGGAGAGTTTCAATATAGACGCACTTAATTTTGAAATTGGTGAAATTCCAATCTTATGTCAAAAGGCCCTTTAATGTAAGAGTTTTGTCTCTGATACTATTGATGAAGAAATCAATATGCTTTTTCATAAAATTTTGGGCAAACAAATTTTATTTCTCGAACAACAATTCAAAGCGATACAACACTTATAACTCACATGAATACAAAAGATAAGCACCTACAATTCGAGAGATATCGATCTCTTTCGATTCATACACCTAAGACTCGCCACAATAATCTAATGCATAAACCTAAACTTAAACGTTATAAGTCTATTTATACCCAATAATGATGATGATGATGATGATGATGATGATGATGATGATGATGATAAGTCTATTTAAGCGTACAAAAGACAATTGCTTTTAGGCTAGGCACCGATGTGACAATACACCCCCCAGAAGACATTGTCCGCAATGTTGGAAAAAGTGAGTGTTCCTCCTCCATCACAGTTTCCTCTACCTCTCCATCCCTTGCCTCCTTGTCATATACCATGAGAACTTGTAATTTTGGATCTTATAATGGTGTACTGGGGTAAACTTCTTATCACACCGAAAATATAACACTTTGGCTCGCTTATCTAGAATCTACGTTTCTGTGAGGTGCTTGAGTGTCACTCTTAGTTATGGCCCATTATTGTTGTCTTATGCAATC
The DNA here is from genome assembly GCA_022702705.1 of Papilionanthe hookeriana x Papilionanthe teres. Classification (NCBI taxonomy): domain Eukaryota; kingdom Viridiplantae; phylum Streptophyta; class Magnoliopsida; order Asparagales; family Orchidaceae; genus Papilionanthe; species Papilionanthe hookeriana x Papilionanthe teres. The sequence continues at coordinate 27,959,756 of CM040427.1, forward strand.
TCCTTAGACACTGCTTGAGCTTTTAGTATCGTCGTGGTTGTAGCAGTTCGATACAAAACTTACATTTGTGCTACTTCTGTTCTCCCACTCCATCCGGTTCTTATCCTCCATCATCTGGACCAGCTCCACCGTCTCCCTCAATTCTTGCCATCTCAATAGTCGGAGTGCTGTCCTTATGCCGGGTTTTAGTCTCTTCATGAAATTTCCCTCCAATCCTGCTTTAGAAATCCCTCACAGTCGTCTTGACAATAGCTCAAATCTCTCTCTATATTCTATGACAGTCCCCTCATGAGTTAAAATGTAGAATTGCTCTTATATGTTGCCGTTCAAAGAATGGCATGGAAAAGTTCCAACAAATAATTCTTAAATTGCTCCCATCAATGGACCGAGTATCTAGCCTCCCTCCACTGAAACCAAGCTAAGGCTTTCCTCTCCAAACATAACCCTATCTCCATGAGTTTTTCCTTCCCATCTAACCTATTCATCATGAAGTATCTCCCAGCCCAATACACCCACCAATGTGAGTCTTTCTCATTACAAATTGATATCTTCAACGCAATCACGCACCCGCATTGCAACACACTCACACCTGCATCGCGGCGCATCCCCTTCCGACACTTTAAATTCTCCAAAATGGGTGACTATATATCATTTTTGCTTTTTTCTCTGTCGTAGATTTTCTCCCTTTCCTCACCCGCTCTCACTGTAGAAAGCCCCTTGCCATCACGAAAAGCTTCTGAAAGCTCAAATCTTTTATGCATTACACGAGTGAGGTAATATTTGTGTTTTTTTGGTGACTTCTTTCTCCCATTTGTGTTTCTCCTTCTTTCTTTAGTTCCCAAGAAAATGACAGCCAATACCAACGGCTGTAAGGAGACGTCCTTCAATGCTAGGAAATTCATGATCCTAAATGCTTCAAATCGATATAACAACCTCTTAGCATCGAGGAAGCTCATCCTTAAATGGGTGTTTTTCCAACTCGAAGGTTGGGTAGCAGAGGCGAGTGTCGAGAGACATTGGGAGCGGCTATGTTACACCATTTCGCCCGCTGTAGTCCCACTTGTTTGTGAGTTTGCCTGAATGCTTCCAGTCAATATAATGATCTCCTAGCATCGAAGAAGCTCATCCCCAAATGGGTATTTTTCCAACTCGGAGGTCGGGTGGGGGATAATATTGTCGGGAGACACTTGGAGCACCATTTCACCTGTCATAGTCCCCTTGAGTTCTTCGCTAATGCGAAAGAACTCTTTTATGACAGGTTCTTCGTGCAAGGGAAATTGATTGACCATGACACAGCCACCATTAACTTGATTTTGAATCTCCTCGTTATTCCTTAGTGTGAGTTTGCAATCTTCTTGGATCATGATTGTGAGGAAATTATCAATTTTCTCACTGACAGCAGAGCCCAATAAGGAGATAAAATTTGTTAATTTCCCCAGCTCTCTCATGTCAAAAAAGATCAAGACCTGACACTATTTTATGTGTCAGGGTTATGGTCATCACGAATCTTTCTATGGTCACCAAGGATCGAGCTGCTTTGAATTTATGTATTCAGAGGGGCATGTCGACTGATATTGGCTCGATCATAGCTCTCTTTGGGTCACATCATCAATGGCGGCACGACTGTGGGGCTGTCTCCACACATGGTCACCATTTTGTGTGCCTTGTTAATTTGGTTAGATAGATGGGGAAGAGCAGTTGAATCCCTGTAAGCTTATATCCAGTGAGTTATTTGGTCCTCCAAGCGGATGTTGTCGCAAAAGAGTGGCGAGAGTTTGAGGTGAGGGAGTTCTTCACAACATGATGAGTTCCCTCCAGGACTGATTAGGATGGTTGTCGAGCTCTCGAAGTATTGGGATGAGCTAGCTTTTGATTCATGATGATGAGTTGGGAGGTGCATGATTTAAATGACCGGTCACATCACTATGTCGAGCAGCACCAACGACAGTATTAGTACCAAAACTAGTACAATGTTGCATAGGAGATGTACCACAAGCTTGGATGACCCTCTGGACTGGATCCTGTGATATACCCTACACCCCCTCCATTTCAGATGTACGAGTACAGCATGAATCCAATGGAGAAGGATGACAATGACGTGTGAGGAGAAAGCCGAGTGATGAAGATTGATGAGTTATTGATTGTGTGTGGACTTGATGAGATGGATTTGATTGTATTTGTTATGTTTGTGGAGACTGATATGTGTGGATATTCTAGATGTTTTACATATGATGCTGATTTGACTTTTCTTCCAGTATTTCATTATGATTCCTGATTACTTGTGCTTACATGAGTCATACATGTTCTTCTGTACTTCTGCACACAGTAGGTGGTAATTGCTTTCTTATTACTTCTGCATGTCTGTGATATTTTATCCTTATTTTACTTCTATTGTTTTTACTGGCAAATTTATAGAGTAGCAAATAAGTTTGGCGGAGGAATTTTCACTTATGGAGTGGCCTAATAATAATTTTATTAGTATGCTCAGATTTTTATTTGACATTATAAGGATCTTTGCCAATTTGTAATGGAAGTTAAAAGTTTGTTAAGATCATGTGAAATCTATCTAAGATTGGAATTGGAGTATTCTATAATGAGTCAATACTAGAATTTAATTACCCTTTTTTTAGCATAAATTTCTCAAAACATGTAAAAAAGTGTGCCTATAAAACTAACTATTTAATCACTGAGTTTTAATCTTAATTCTTGATTCAAACAATAGAACTAATCTGATTGAATTGATTTATACAATCAGCAGAATTCACATTTAGTTGTAATTAAAATATTTTACTTACGGAAAATCAAAATTCTTAAAATCATGCTTAACTAGATATATAGTAATTCTCTCAAATAATAAGAAGAAAAGAAGACAAATGAAAGAAGAAAAACACTCCAATTAAAAAGTTGAAGGAAAAGGAAAAAAAAAAAGAATAATCCATGGAAGAACAAGTTTGAGGTCAAGTAAAGGAATAATTCATCTTGTGTTTTCTAGCTATCCCCTTAAATTAGATGACTTAATCACATTCTTAATGAAATTCTGGAATCCTATAAACATAGTAAAATTTTGGGGGGGGGGGGTAGCTTGCTGCTTGAACAAAAGTTAAGTGCTTAAAAATTCTTGGAGTAATAAAACAATTATAGTCACAGCGGATTAAGTGAACTGAGAATAATTATGTTAAGAAAGTTATGATTAGAAAAGGATGAAGGAAATTATAGATCCTAAAAAATTCATTCTAAGGATTGAAAACACAAAACTTAACAAATTCTTTATCGTCATTATTAAAAACAAGGATACCCATAAGATAAGGTCAACTTATGATTCTCCAAAAATTTGAGCTATGTGATATATGATTACTTGAGGGCAAGTAATATGCAAGTTTTGAAAAAGTTAATGTGAATGAAATATGTGATGAATTCTTAGTCTGTTTACTCTTATTATTGCATATTGTATGATATTTTTATGCGTGAGAAAATATCGTTTGATGGTGTTTGGGAACAAAAAGACAACAAATCATAGCGAAAGTGATGAATAAGCAAGCTAATGCAACTGCACTGTCCGCATAGCGCGCCGCTTCGTATCAGTGCACTGGTGCCAACATTCCTACACATTTGCTCTATCATTCCCCGTGGTTAAAGCGCATGTGCTCACTTAGCAGTGATCCACGCCTCCGATATTCACCATGCACACCCATGTCGGCATTGCGGCGCATCCGCGCCCAGTCGTTGATTCAATTTTGGAAGAGAATTTCTTGCCTCTGCGGTGCTTCCCCTATAAGTATGTTTGTTGAAATGCTTTGAAGGCGCCTTGGGCTGCGGGAGGTTGGAGCTAGAGAGACTTTTGGTGAGAGTGAAAGCTCTCACTTAGGGTTTTCTTCCTTGCTTGAAGATGAGACCTTAAGGGCTATTGTTCTTCCCTTTCTCTTCTCTTATTTCTTTCTTATTATTGAGAGATCATTGTATGAGAGAGAGATCATCTAATGTTGTGGAGAGGACAAGCTATTTTTGTAAGTTCTACATTTATATGTTTCTTGCAACAATGGTTTATACGAATTTGTTTTCTTTGGTTCTTTCTATGATGCGTGACTAAGGGTCTGTTTGGTTCGAATTTCACTTTGACTTTTCAATTGTAACTGTTGCGATGCTCATGGAAGCAATATGCGGGAGCGGATTGTTCTGTTTATTGCAGTAATTGTGGGAGAACAATTGCGAAGCGATTTTTGTGTAAAAACGACTGATCGTCTCGTTTATTAAAAGCTGCTTTGAAAATTTCGATTTATTTATATGATATACAGAGTTTGCAAATGCAATTTTTATTTTAAAATTTTATGTTTTAAATATTAAAACTAATTTTTAAAAGTTTAACGCCAAAATTTTGATTTTTTATATTTTTAACATTCAAATCTTAGTTATTAACGATTGCATAAAAATGTAATATTTAACATTCGATTTATTTTTAATATTCCATTTATTTTTAACATTCGATTTATTTTTAACATTCAAACATTTAAAGCTATTAATATATTTAAAGCTATTAACGATTGCATAAAAATGTATGTTTAAAGCTTTATATATTTAAAGTCTATTGATTGATTATTTCATATCTATATATTTTAAAATTACGAAAAGATGTGTTTAAAAATATTTATCGATTTACGTATACATATTTTTATATATCTATGTATTTTAAAAGTATTAAATTTTTTAGTTTTAAATCATCTAATTGCACAAGATTTGAAACAAAAAACATGAAGATAGCGATTGCATATCCTAAAAAGTCATAAAGTCCTGCAGATGTACATTGAGTCTTCTCAAGCACGTGCTAGTAACAGTACAGTGAAAAAAAAGTTTAGGACAATTACAGCAACAACTAACACGATAATAATGTTCACTTTAGTTTTGAGTTCCTACAGCTCCCGTGTCACACCTTCTTTTGGTGAAGCCATCCACTCCTTAACATCGAGTTCCTGAGAATCCGAGATCGTCATCCATCGGAAGAAATCGCATTCTTTGTGAAATGTTCCGAGGGCAGATAATAAAACTTTCGACGAAAGCTGTCTGTCATGTTCTTGATGTAGAAGTGATATCCGGAGCCACAGTGACATAAGACTTCGGCGAGAGGATGGCAGACATGGTGGAACTCATTTCTTCCTGAAATGCAAGTGAATATATAACTTAATTACTTTGATTACCAACTGCTGAAGCAAAATGATAATCATCAAGCCAGATAAAAGAAATACATCACTCTTACAGACTAGTTAATGCGAATAAATGTGATCAACATAATGTAAATCTCCATTCCAAAACAAAAAATAACCTAAACATCATCAACTTAATTCTCCTCAACAAAACCACTCTCTAACTAATGAGCTAGTAATCTCCTCTCGAAGGGCTGCCATTTCGTTCGCACCCTCCCCATCTTTCGTGCAAATTGGGGCACTGTCATTCTCCTCCCATTACAGATTGGTCATTGCGGTCTTCATAACCTTGGACTGTAACTACCTCGTCATTGAGATCGACACGCTCGAAATCAACATCAACTCGAGTTGGATGCTGCTTAATATAGTTGTGTAGAGCCATAGTTGCTTCTACTATCCGCACTGTTTAGGAAACGGATGAGGTGAGCATATCTCGAAGTATGACGCATTTCTTCTTCAAACTCCGAATATCCTCTCGATTACGCCTCGCGAGGAGGAATGTCTTTTATTAAACACCTCTTTTTTACTTGCTTGTACGATTACCTGGTTCTCTCGAAATCTAGAATATGATACTTGTGTCGGGATAGTGTTTAAGCGTACCTCTGCACGTTGGGTATCCAACATCCATCGAAATAATACTTTCCTGTAATACTTATAAAATTAGCGAGGTACGTGAGAAAAATATCAACTTTTTATATTACAAAGGAACTTACCAGTGCGGTGGGTGAGGAAAATTGTCTTCTGGATTCTCGTTGCTAGATTTTAAAAATCCTACTTATCATGTGCGGCTGCTCTCCTATCCGACGATGTAAATATAAAACACGTGTTGAAATCACAAACCACGCATTATATTTTGAGTTATTATTCCAGAACAATAGATAAATGCAACTTTCTCGTTATCCATAGCTTCTGAGCGTGAACGTGCGTTCGATCGATTACGCCGTCTGACCGCTTTATATACGACAAAAATCGTTTCGATATGCGATCGATTAATATGTGGTTGCGGTATAGAAGTGTCGCGCTCGAAATATGACATATATCGGTCATCGTTGCAGAATCTCTGCTAGCGTCGCTTCACAAAAGTTGGATCGGTTGGTTTTATTACGGCATTGTCTTTACACAGAGAACTCAAACCAGCCGAGAAATATCTCATTATTGTTTCGGACGAGTGTTGGAAGAGTTCCACTGGCTCCCGCATAGACTCGTTTATGATAGTATGTAAAGTGTTATACGCTAATACTTCACGGGATGTTGTCACAGAAGACCGTGAAGTCGTAAGATGTTAGTTACATTAAAAAATCCTCGAAAGCTTCTTGGGACGTACGAGAAGATGTTTGAAATCTCGTTAGGTGTCCGAAATCATTTCCCATCCATTTGTCCCCGATCCGAGATGACGTGTAACAGGGTTCACGATCGACATACGTATTATAGTATTGCACCAGTATATTTATCGCTGCATTTCGCCGTCAGCGTCGGAATTCCTCTGGGTCCATGACTGTATAAATTGCCTATTACAATTAAACTAAATTAAGGTCTTTAGAAATCATAAATGGACTATAAGAAGCACATGAATAAACAATACTTGGAAATTAGAAAACTTAAACATCAGTTCAAGCTAATAAAAATTGTCCAAACAAATACATGACTGGTAGTCATACTAATAGATGCAATAAATTTAAGCAGTGCGACATAAAATTAAATGGTGCGACGGTTATATTGATATCGAATGTATTCTAATCGTCGCTCTTTGCTCAATGTAGTAAAGAAGTCTCGATGTAAGGAATCACGAAAGAGGTCGACAACAAAGTAGAAAAGATCACGATCCCTAGTAAAGTCTGGGTCGTCCTCAAGAATCCTAATGACCTCATATACGTCGCTTTTTTGAACTCTGTACGGGGCATCATTAGATGAGTCCACTAGGTATGAAAGCTGGTCTCTCATTGATGCAACATCACTCTTTATCTTTCTTTTGTTTTGGGGGTGCTTCGTACGGTTTGTTGACTGGATGTCAGTTTGCTCGTACATGCGGATCTCCGCTGAATCGTTTGATAGTTTCACGGCGACATTTTCAGGGGCAGCTTGAAAAATTGTTTGGCTAGGGGCGGCTGAATATTTTCCCGTAGTTACTGGCCTCTCTAAACATCCCGTCGAGCTTGTCCTCCGATTCCGGTTCTATCCCAGCCCGATCTGAACTTTTTCGCAGAAGGAAAAATCAGTAAAATATAATGAAATCTTATTAGAAGGCGAAAAATAAAGGCGATTAACATTACAAATATTAATTGAACAATATCTTACCACGAGCCTTTCGGTTCACGCATGCTTCGATACGACGATTGTTCGCTTTACGGATCCCAGCTAGCCGTCAATCCTTCGTTTTAAATCCTCGCCAAAGTTTCAACTCTTTCTTGAGTTGGTCAATTTATTTTTTAGTTGTAGCTGTCATGATCAATGCTGTGATGTCTCACTAAAATTTGTAATAATGTTTTACGACACCTTTCTTGAAAAAGAATTTGGCTATTCCCTTTTGACTTCCGTTATGCGTATATCGCGAAAATTATTTTTATATCATTCTCCGAAGTCTTTGGAGTATGAACTGCTTTGTTCTTATTAACCATATCTTATGAATAAGACGAATATTAGTTCTATCTTTACTCATACTTAGCGTTGACGGATATAAATTCGCGATTAACCGAATAATACGGAGTAAACACGGAAAAGTGAACGATTTACGTGGTTCGGTCAATCGACCTACATCCACGGAAAGAAAAAGATATTTCTTTATTCTCTGAAATAGAAAACATGTACGTAACGTTTCAAGTAACGAAACACTCAACTCCGATTTCCAATGTCTAATGTAAGGAGAGACCATTTCCAGATGTTACAGAATACAAGGATGATATATATTATAAGGAGATACCATTTCCAATGCAACAAGAACTCCATATACCAACTTTCTTATAACATGTGTTCCACAGAAATGAATTTCTTTCAGTGGGTCGTCCTCATATATGCCTCATGTATGCCTCATATTTGGATAAGGCCTCGATGTACACCTCGATATATCGTCTCGACATATGCCTCAACATATGCCATTTGTATGCCTCAAATATGCAGAAGTAGTAGAAAATGTCATACATGTTTAAGAACTATATACCATAGCAAGTATTAATACCACAACAGATGCATTTCAAAAGTAAACTGCAACATTATGCATTTCAAACATTTGCAATAATAGCAGGTATTAATACCACAACAGAAACATTTCAATAATATGCATTTCAAACCGCTGCACACTATCTTAGCATATCAACAACAATAGGCCATTATTCAGCTATCCTAGCATATCAAAATAATAGGGGACATCAAAATCACATGAAACATTGTTCATCTTCAACGGCTCAATCGATATGCTGACGACTCAATCAGTATGCTTAGTAGAATAATCGGTATGCTAGTAGAATAATCGGTATGCAACGACTCGATCGGTATGCAACGACCGATAAATCGGAAAATCAAACCTTCCACTGCAGCGACTTCAATCAGTATGCTTAGTAGAATATATCAGATAACTTTCCTTTGTCACGGTTAATTAACAAATATAGATCATTGAGATATATGGGCCAAAATGTAAACTTCAGCAGAAGAATCACATTATAATCCCCTTACCACTTCGAAGTGAATCCCCTAACCAATATAGAACATTGAGCTATATGGACCAAAATCAGTAGAACTCCTTTAAGTCAAGCTTGAGTTGAAGCATTGCAAGTATGAAATTACAAAACAGTTACCAGAGCTAAAGGAAGAATATCACAAATGAACTGTTTATCTGACATCAAATATGAAATTACAAAACAGATACCAGAGGTTAAGAGCTACAATTGAATACATCAAAACTCCTGATGCCAGGGCTCAACAAACCTATCCGGACACGACAAAAGAAATTAGCAAATCAGCTGAAGGCATTCCTTCTCCAAATCAAAAAGCTAAAGGCATCTAGGCAACCATAAGCCCAACCTAAAGTCCACCAACCAAGCTCATGCCATGTCATTGCTAACATAAAACAAAATGAAAGACAAAATTCGAGTAAAGCATGCCAGATAGTGCCATGTTCATCGCAACAAAACAAGAAAAAATCGTAATGTACAGATCCACCATAGGTGTAGTGAAGCAACTAGAGCAAAACCAACATGATGCATTCGTGAATGTACATATCCACCATAGATAAGAAGGAAGAAATAAAATTGATGAGGAGTAAGCATAAGAGCCGAGAAACGCATAATCAACCGACTAGAAAGAGAGAGCATCAGATGGGGAAGTAAATGAGGAGTTAAGTTTTTCTAAAATTTTGCTTAGCACATCGCAACATATCATCTTCTCCAAAGAAACTTTGAAAGATTGCCATGAAAAAGACTGGAAAGAGAGAAGTAGAGGGGGACGAGACCTCGCGAGAGAATGATGGATCGAAGGTAGGTTACTTCGTATTTGAACGTTTCTCGGTCGAGGGTAGAGGAAGAGTAGTCGGCTCGCGAGAAGGTCCAGGTAAGAGGTCGGGGAGAGCAGCAGAGCGAGGGCAACAATAGGAAAAGAATACCTCAACGCCAGCTGAAAGTCGGGGCCGCTGGGTTTATCCCGCGGTCCGCTTTCACACCGCTTCGCGGCGATAGACAACGAATTTTCCGCGCCCCGGGGCACTTGTACTCAAATTCGCTGTGCGTTACAGCACCGCACCGCGAATTTGCCAAACCAAACAAGCCCTAAGTCTCTTTCGTGTCTCTATGAGGTAGGCTTAGTGGTTTTAATGTGATTATTCTTGATGTTTTCAAGGTAACATTTTTTGAGCTTGCATATCTTCATGTTGTTGATTAACTTTCTAAATGTCATTTACTTCTGATATGGGCAATTAGGATGTTAAAATATTTTGTGATCTATGGCTTCTGTCCATCACATAATGGAACAAATAGATTAACCACAAAATCTTGGTATAATAGGTGTATTCTAGTTAGAGTTTTGCAGCCTAGATAGGGCTCAGAAAAATCATTAGAAATGTCATGGGGTTAAGTGAAACTTAACTTTATGGTGATTCTTTTTATGGCCTAGGCATAGACTTAAAAAGAGAATTTATCCCAAGTTGATAACTATCATGGAGGAAAATATTTATGAAAACCACGAACCTCCACTACACCTGATTCACAAATGCACGAATCACATTTCTCTTGAAGAAGATTCCTTTTGCTTTCTGTTTTCTGCTTTCTAAGATAGTGATTTGTTTCTTGTCTGATGCGTAGGATTTTAGGAATTCACATGTGTTGTGATCACGCTAAGTTAGGTTTACAGAGTTTGTAGACTAGAGATTTCTCTATCAGAATTGTTGTTAGTTGTTTCCTCATAGGTTAAATATGTGAACTGTGGATACCATATATTAATTGACACATATACTTGTGTTATTGACTGACTTACTTCACTGCAACTTTTTGGCCATCACGATCCCATCGTCGCCTTCCCATTCACCTTTGATCGTGATAGTACCTGATTTTAATTGTTGGCATCACAGTGTGCTAATCGCATTGTATCGCGACTGTTTGGTCGTATGTTGCGATCCTGCTGTTGGCGCCCTAGTTAGCTCTAGTCACAAATGTGTTGCACGGTTAGGTTACGAAAGGGAGGTCTGTGTAGGCTGCAAGTCCCAAAGTCCCTTCATTGTAAATTTAACTGGCAACCGTACAAACACTGTTGCGATCTCTGGACGAGCGCTCCATACACCACAATATTGCGCTATTGCTCTATTAAAATTTGTGCTCTTGATCCACTTGATCTTTCTTCTTTGAATCCCAGAACCCACAGTATTGATACCAATTTGATATAATTCAATTGCAAAATTGACACGCTTTTTCACAAAAAATTAGGGTGAACACAAATTTTATTTCTTGAACACTAAATCAAAGCAATACAACACTAATATATCACATAGATACAGAAGATAAGCACCTACAATTCAAGTGGTTGGTGATCTCTCACAATTCCTACACCTAAGAATCACTACAATAATCTCATGCATAAACCTAACCTTAAACATTATAAGCCTATTTTTACCCGAAAAGAAGTTATAATAAAATGCTAAATTGTCCTTAGGCATACAAAAGATAAAATATCTCTCTCTCTCTCTCTCTATCCGACAGGCACAACAAAAGATTAAAGGAAACCGGAGAAGAGCTGCAGTAAGCTTGCGATTTTCTTGTTATTCCCGTCAGCCTTACAACCAAAGCAGAAGAAAACTAAAGTTGCAAATTGGTTCTCATGAATCCTTCCTCTGCATCAATTATATTCTTCCTATTTAGGCCCATTAAGGCAAGGCCCAAAATTGCAGGAAATCTGGAGGAAGGATTTCCCTTCTGTTTCACGAAACCTCCGGGAAGGCGGGATTTGCATTAGAAACTTGAAGTGGCGGGATCCACTATAGGAAGACTGTCGGCCGCTGAAGTTTTGGAAATTTATTTTTTTTGGGATTTAATATTTAATTTAATATATATATTAGTTTTGAAAGTAAAATTTTTAAATTTGAAAAATGAGAATGGACGGATCTCATTCGTTTAGCAGTTTGAATGAACAAGCACCATATCACAAGTAATACATCTATCCCGAAGAATAGACACCCTATTTGACGATATCGCTCAATCAGATAAACCACTGAATTCATGACATCCGTTCTGGTCTGCGAACCTTTATGTGGATCGACAAATACTCCTATTTAATACAAAAAGAATTAAATAGGGTTTATATTACTGCAGGTTCGTAAAACTCACTATAGAGCAGTGCCCTGCGTCAATTAACCCTCAAACGATCGAAGTCACCTGAGGGAACTCTCGATTTAGATCAGAGGTATCTATCTTTATGAATTCAAAGGGTAAGATTTTCAAAGAAGTGTGGTAATGGAAATTTAATATGTGAAAGGAGCAATGTAGAACAGTTTTGATAGGAATCCAAAGGAAAGAAAGGTAGGGGATGCCACGGATATCGAGGAGAACCTCGATGACTTCCTTATCCTAATGTTGGGCTTTAAATTTTGGAAATGGATTATTTAAGTTTCAATCCTGCTAGATTAATTATAGGAATTACATTTACATAATCACTCGATTATGCAAATAACTCGGAAGGTAGGAGGATTTACGTCGTACTGGACGACGACACTCGTAATCCTAAAGGCTAAGTAGGGCTTATATTGCACAATGAAGGCTGTGCAGAGCCTAAAGAGCAGTGAGGATTTATGTCGCACTAGGCGGACTACGTCGAAGTCCTATGGTTTGTTATTTAGACTAAGGAATGGTTTTGCTGATGTAGACGCAAGTTTTGCTGTTGAAGATGGCCGTGCTGCCCTCGAAGTCGTGCTCCGGACTCCACGTCGTAGCAGTGCTGCAATTGCAGATTCGAGTTTAAAGTGAACATGCAAATTGTTATGTCTGTGTTTTATCTCATTATTATTATTTCCCTTTTTATTATTATTTTATTTCAAATGTGAGTGCATGCTACAGTAGCAGTAAAATAGTGATAGCAGGAAAACAGAAATATACTACTCTAAGCAGTAAACTCACATCACAAGCATGCTATATGGACAGTAGAAGACATGTATCGTAAAAAAAATGCTATAATAAATAACATTCATAGGTACTCGCATGCATGCTAAACTAACAGGAGTAGATACTGAGGAAAGTAAAACATGCTACGCTAGCAGAAGTATGCGCTGTAGAAAGTAAAATATGCTATACTAACAAGTATATATACTGAAAAAAGGTAAATCATGTAACAAGGTAAAGAAAAGAAGTAACAGTGCTACAAGTGTACCGTAGACGCTGTTTATTATTTTCATTTTATTTCCTGCAAGAAAGAGATTAGCACAAAAAAGAGCGAGAGTAGACGTAGTAAGGAAAACTTGAGTAAATGTGCTACTGTACGTACAGGAAAGACGAAGTGTGAAACCCCGGAGTAAATCCAAAAGAAAAGCGAAAGGAAGGAAAACACAAAAGAAAAACGAAAGAAAATAAAGAAAATCGAGAAAGAAGGAAAAGAAGTCTCATAGGAAACCTCGAAGAAAATCACGAACAAACATGAAAAGGTCATAGCAAAAACCAGAAAACACTAAAAGAAGAAACTCACAGATGTCCCGCTAAACTCATGGAGAACCGTAAGAAAGCCATGTGACATCTGAAAAAGAACCGTAAGCATGATGGCGAGGAGGACTTAGAGCTAGGCTGTGTGCGTCTCAATCTTGGATAAGAGCTACCAGACCGACACCCTATAGAGGGTAGTCCTAACCTCGACTCGGATAATTAGCCGTGGACCTTTACTAATTTTCATTCATTTTAGTTTGCATGCATACAAAATTTATGGGTAAGAAGTAATTTTGTTGTAGAAGAAATTTTGTTTCAAAATATTTATTTTTATAAAGACTGATCCATGCAGCTAACTACACTAATCGAACTAGACTAATAACAACTTAAGGGTATTAGTGTGATAGTCTACGCAAATTAGTGAATAACATCTTCGATCCCTAGCCTCGACTTCGGTGGAGATTTTTACTCAAAGGCAGAGGATACTTATTCTAATGATTCCTCTTTTTAAGCACTCGTAGCACTATCGTCACCGTCCTCGACCCTAACCAGCCTTACTTCAACGCTTGCTGATGACCCCACATATAGCCTAAAGGGCTATATGTGCACACCTACACGTCCCCCATAGGTGTGGACATTGAATCAAGAAACAAGGAGAAAATCAAGAGACGGGGGATCAATGAAGAGGAGGAAATGACTCGCCTAAAACGACGACATAAAGGAGGCGGATCGATCCTCAAAACCGAACAAAACAGACGGTTCGACAATCCATGGATCAACCGAAGTATCCCTTCCAAATGGTGAACAAATCAGCAGTGAAACAATGCCATAATTCCCTTTCAAAAAGTTACACTTTCACTTTCCAAAAAAACAATAAGCTAGAGTCCTCGAGCATATTCCATACTTCTTTGAACAGGTGCTAAAAGCCAACAAAATATTTCCAACATAAGAGCCAAAATGCCAAGAAGGCCCTTCCAACACAAGTAAAAAAAAAGATAACCTTTCCAACACAGGGCAAAACTACAGCCAATAGCTGTCCAAAACCGTCTCAAAACAGGATAAAGCTAAACCAAACCGCCCCAAATTTCAATAAAATCACTGCCACATAAGCCCCAAATGCCGAACCCAACAACATACCACAACAGGGCCCAACAGATGCACCATTAAAGTCCCTAAAAAACTATAACAAATTCAGCCCAAACTTGTTTTTTTAAAACCCCCAAACTTGTAACAAATTCGGCCCACCAAGCATATTTTTAAAACCTTCACACTGCAGCGAATTCAGCCCATAAACGTATTTTTAAGACCTCCCAAAACTATCACAAAGTCAGCCCAAAGTTTGCAGGAAATGCAGTCCAAATGACAGGCTCAAAACAGGACCTCCATAAGGCAAAACCGAAACTCAACAGCAGTTCAGAATCAGGCAAAAACCAAAACCAGACAGCAGTTCAAAACAGGCCATCCACAAGACAAAACCAAGGCACAATATCTTAAAATCAGAGGGGGGAGGGGCTTCCATAAAGCCCATAAACCAAAACATAAAGCAGGCCCAAAATAGGACAAACATGCCCCTAAACAGTTCAAACCGAAACACAAAGCAAGGCAAAACAGAGTTCCCAAATAATTTAGACTGAAAGCCCCTCGGCAGGCCAAAGAGAAAGAGGCCAAACTCCAAATTCCATAAAGCAAAGCACTACACATCTCAAGTGTGACTAAATGAGTAAGATAAGGTTTCAAATTTTGCAGACATGCCATAGATGCAAAATAAATTCCTCCTGTTTCCCTATACCATGCATTATACCGTGCATAACTTCCATCAATTGCAAGTTTGTTAGCATATGCAACTAAGTAATGAAATAAATTGAGTATAGATTGCCATAGGAGCTTTCCAATAGATGTTCCCACATAAAGACCCTCCATACAATGCCATTTTGCACATGCCATGTTTCAGATTTTGCAAAGTAAGAGAGGAGTTCCAGAAATTTTTATAAGAGAAGCACTTCCATGTTATAAAATAGCCACATGTTTATGTATTCAGATTGAGGAAAAGAGAGCTAACACTTATCAGAAACCTAATCAAACTTCAGCTAACCAAGCAAATATAGTTCCCCTAAATGTTTAGAAGCAGTTGAAGCTCACATATAAATACATAATTTTAGTAGTTGTGAGAAAGCCTTGTAAGTTAATGTTTACAATTTCTTCAGAAGAAGAACATAGAATGTAAATCCAAGTAAAACGGAGATCATGCTTCACAAGTAAAACATTTACAGCTAACTTTACTCATTCCATACAAACGACAAATGGCTCAGGTCAGGTATCAAAGTTAACGGGTTCACATACTATGAGGGAGCATGTTAAACATAGCAAGAAACTTCCATACTAGAGCCATAATCCAAGTAAGCTCATACCTCAGTGGAGGATTAAACAACCCAGTACCACAAACCAACAGACAGTCAGGAAGTAGCACGGTCCAAGCTCAGAACCGAGCAGCAAGGCTCCAGAAAAGCTCAGGGGAAAGAGCTAACAACACTTCCCCAAGTCACACACACACACCAACTCAAAACCGTGAGCAGAAGAGAGGAAGAGGAGAGAAAAGAGGGAAGGCCAACCTTCTCACCTCACACACACAGCAGTGAACATAAGAGAAAGGAAGGAAGAATGGCTGCACTTCCTTGCTTGGAGCTAGGTTCGACCAACCCCTAGCAATCCCCAAATGGGATGTTATGGCCAGAGGAAAAGAGAGCCCCCCCCGGCACGTTTTACTCGGCTCTACCGAAAAAAAAACCAGCCAAAAACAAAAGCCTCAGGTGACCTGCAGGGAGAAAACTCGAGAAGAGAAGCAGGCATCGGGAAGGAGAGAGGCCTTCCCCATTTGCGTCATGGGGACAGGCTCGACAGACGCGAGAGATGGAAAAGGGAAACCCCGCAGCCTGGCTCGGCATTGAGAAGGAAAAGCTCGGTCAGACTTGCGTGGAGGGGAAGTCTCATGAGCAGACTGAGCCAAGGTCTCGTCCCGAGCGAGACGACACGAGGGAGAGGAGGGAGCTCGGCTATGGTTGCGCGAACAGGGAGCCCAGGTGAGAGAGCAGCAACCGAGCGGGAGAGCTCGGGCTCAGCATGTGCAGAAAAATGGGAGACGGGTGCGTGAGTTTAGAATTAGGGATTTAAGATAAAAAAGAAATTTTATTTTATTAATTTATTTTATTAAATGTGCCGAATTTTGTGTCGTTTACTCGTGCTCGAAATCGTGACAAATTATGTCCCTCCCTAGCAAATTCGATATTTCAGACGCATCGGCGTAGTTCGTTTCGCGATCCGAGGTCGTTCAGACAACTTCGTCGCCGGTCGAGCCAAAAGTGCGTCAAATTTGGTCCTGTTGAAATTCTGACTTTGACGTCGACCGTCCTGGCATCTTGACTTCAGCTTTTGGTTCGTAGCGAAGAACTTGAAGACGTCGGGACCGTAAACGCAGAAATTTGTACGTCCAGAGTGGTGGAAAATATGCACGAGTGCTGTCCTAATGTCCATTGGTCACTATAGGGACTCGATTTGAGTCACGACGTCAATTCAGCCTCGCTATAAGCTAGAGGTACAAAATCTCGTGCGGGGCTTCAAAAGAGTAACGAAGTGGCTTCAGACACTCTAAAACGAGGTGGGTCCCACTTCTAGGAATCTAAGAACGTCGGGGAAGCTCCTAAAGGCTAGAACCCTAAAGTCTTGGAGGAAAACTAAACCTCGACAAAAGTGAGGTTAACAAAGAAACGGGCGAAGCACAATAGAAAGGTAATAAAGGAGTTATTTGATTCGAGTATCAATTTCAAATAACTTCCATAGACGTCGAAACTGTCATAAAAGTGAAGTCGAATAGAAAGGTAATAAAGGAGTTATTTGATTCGAGTATCAATTTCAAATAACTTCCATAGACGTCGAAACTGTCAGAAAAGTGAAGTCGACCGGGCTCCACAATACTCAACAATGTTGTCGTATTAGCTATTTCCAACACGAACAATTATGTTATGGCATTAATTATCATCAACAACAACAACAACAACAAAGCCTTTGTCCCACTGCGTGGGGTCGGCTACATAAATTCTTTTTCTACATTGCGTCCTATTTAGTGTCATATTTTCATTTAGTTCTAATAAATTAATATCATTTTTTATACAATAAGCCCAAGTCTTCCTAGGGCTACCTCTGCCTTTCTTAACATAAGTTGAATCTAAAACATCTCCTCTCCCAATTGGATCATCAGATGGTCTAAGTTTAATTTGACCAAACCATTTAAGACGACTCTCTCTAATTTTTGTCGTCACAGGAGCTACACCAACCCTATCACAGATATATTCATTTCGCATCTTATCTCTAAGTGTAAAGCCACTCATTCACCTATTCATTCTCATCTCAGCAACACAACTTAGTATTATGCTTCTCTTTTAAAGGCCAACATTCGGCGCCATAGAGCATTGCAGATCTCACCACCATCTTATAAAACTTTCCTTTCAGTCTAAGAGGTACTTATCTATCACACAAAAGGCCCGGAGCATTCTTCCAATTCAACCAACCAACTTGAATTCTACTATTAACATCCCATCTATATCACCATTGCTTTGAACGACAGATCTGAGATATCTAAATCGCTCACACCTTTTAATAATTTGATCACCCAAAGTTACACTTCTGTCACTAGTGCTACTACCACTAAAATTACATTCTACGTATTCAATTTTAGTTCTACTCAAATGAAGGTCTTTAGACTATAGTGTAGGATTCCAAAAATCAAGTTTTTCCTGGGCTTTTTCTCTAGTCTTATCCACTAGAAGGATATCATCAACAAAAAGCATACAAAAAGGTACATCCTCCTGTAAATGTCCATTAAGACCATACATAACTAAAGCAAAATTATATGAGCTTAAAGTTGACCCCTGATGTAATCCAACAGAAATGGGAAAATCTTTGGTCAATCTTCCTTCAGTTCAAACACAAGTAACAACTCTAGTATACATATCTTTAATGACTTTATTATAAGTCATATCAACAGCTTTCTTCTCGAGAACTCTCCAAAGAATATCTCTTGGAACCTTATCGTAAGCTTTTTCTAAATCAATAAAAATCAAATGTTGATCCTCTTTATTATGTACGAACTCTCCATCAAACCTCTCGATAAATGTACGACTTCCATAGTAGACACACTGACATAAATCCAAATTGATTATGGGAAATCTTTGTAATACGTCTTAACCTATGTTCAATTACCCTCTTCCATAATTTTAAAGTATGACACATCAATTTAATACCTCTATAATTATCACACTTTTGTGCATCACCTTTATTCTTAAAAATGGGGACCAGAGTACTCTTCCTCCACTCCTCAGACATCTTTTTAATTTTTAAAATAATATTAAAGAGTTTAGTAAGCCAAGGAACTCCAAAATCTCCTAAATATTTTCACACTTCAATTGGGATATCATCAGGTCCTACTGAGTTTCCACCATTGGTTTTCTTTAGAACCTACTCAACTTCTTTTTTACTAATGCGACGGTAAAAATGAAACGTTTTATTATTATTAATAATATTAAGATCACTAAGGTCGATCATATTTTTATAAAAATCATTAAAAACTTTATCAAAATAACTCAACCACCTATGTTGAATGTCTTTTTCTAAGAATTTTTTTTTTTGATTTTCATCTTTAATACATTTTACCTAAGTTAAATCTTTGCTTTTCTTTTCTCTTTGTTTGACTAGTTTATACATTTATTTTTTGCCCTCCTTAGTATCTAATCTATTCTAAAGATCACTAAAAGCAGATTTTTAGCGTCCCATATTAACCTTTCAGACTCCCTGCGTGTTGTTTGATATTTTTTTCACTTCTCTATGTTTTTACAATCAAACCAATTTTTCTAACATAACTTATACTTTATCTTTTCTTGCACATTATTATTCTATCACCAATTATTTTTATTTATAGAAACTTTATCTTTTGATTCTCCAAGAACATCTTTTACATGTTTAACAGTGTTTGTTACTTTGTCCCACATAGTATTTATTTCTTCAAGAGTATTTCAAATATTGAAATTTTGAATTTTACTCATAACAATAATTTTATTTGTCTTTTAGGTTCCTCCATCTAATTCTACGATGATGAGTCCTAGTATTCTTTATTTTATATATCTTCATCTTAAAATCTAGAACTAATAATCGATGTTGGGTATTTAAAATCTCATTTGAAATGATCTTACAATCTTTACAATCTCGACGATCTCTTCTTCTCATAAGAAAATAATCAATTTGTGTTCTATTAGATCCATTCGTATTAAGTAATAAGATGCTTATCTCTTTTCTTGAACAAGATATTAGTAATAACAAAATTATAAGTTAAAACAAAATCTAAAATGGCTCTACGTTCTTCATTAGTCACTCCAAAACCGTAGCCACCATGAATGTTTCTGAAATCTTCAACCATTCTACCGACATGTCCATTTAAATCTCCTCCAATAAAAATTCTTTCTTCCTGAGGTATCATTTGTATTGAGTCTTCTAAGTGATTCCAATATTTATCTTTAGACCCTATATCTAAACCTACTTGAAGAGCATAAACACTTATAATATTAAAAATCTTGGTATCAATAATATTCTTAAATGCTATAATTCTACTAATTTTTACAAC
This sequence comes from Papilionanthe hookeriana x Papilionanthe teres, assembly GCA_022702705.1. NCBI lineage: Eukaryota > Viridiplantae > Streptophyta > Magnoliopsida > Asparagales > Orchidaceae > Papilionanthe > Papilionanthe hookeriana x Papilionanthe teres. The sequence goes on from CM040427.1 coordinate 27,979,720, forward strand.
ATTATCTTTCAAATCTTTATCTATAATTACAACTACATTTCTAGTGCGACTCTTACCAGAATACTAAAGTTTGAAACCTAAGTTATCAATCTCCTTAGCCTTTTCTCCAACTCATTTAGTTTCTTGAATACATAAGATATTAATCTTTCTATGAATCATAATATCAACTAATTCCATTAATTTACCATTGAGAGTACCTATATTCCAAGATCCTATTGTAATATTGGTTTCGTATCTTAACTTCTTTACCCGCATCATCGTCTTAATGTGGGAACCCTTGCTTATTTCACACTAAGCCCGGGCGCCGGTGTAGCGGCCCTTGCACACTTTCCACTGTATTTAGGCCATACAACACGTCGCTTTCAGGGGATGTCCTAACACTTACACAATGATCATAAGGATTCATGTCATGATTTTTTCGACTAGTTTTACGCTGGCTGTCGACTACCTAACGCAACCCTTAACTTTTCACAAAATATGTCATGACATTAATCAACCCATAAAAATTTGAACATTTGATTATTAAAAATTTGCAAAGAAGAGCCAAATACTAGCATAACCATAAGGGTTGAATGACCAAAATGTTACTTTGAGCCCAAATGACTTGATTGCCTTCTGGGCTCATTTCAAATCACGGGAGGCGTCTATACAAAGAAACCTTGTAATGAATTACCTTTAAATCACTTTAAATAGGATAAAAATCATCTTCCAACACAATTTAAGTATCTTGTTGGATCAAATGATGAAGGAAAAAAAACTTTAAAAATTTGTCTCATTAGGCTAGACATTCAAGGAATTGGGTTCGACCTCCTTGATTCACAATTGATTGATTAAGTTCTTGTTGTGTCTTCATCTTGATGTATGTGCTTTTAGATACCAACTTAAAATCGCATTTGTAAGTGTGACTGAAAATATATAATTACATTTGACATACTTTTGCTATGGAATCAATGCACCTCAAGTGGTGTAAAGACACCCGGTTTGGCATACACTCTCAAGGGTCTCCAATATATCCATCTGAATATGTGATAAAACATCACTACATCAAAAGTGTACAAAACCTGCCATAGGGGTAAAAGAATGGATTTTCGCACCATGGAGATTTCGTGCTACCATAAATAAAATCATATATGCATAAATTTATAGTCAAGAGCTTTATTCTTTTAGATTAAAATATAGTTCTCGATCTAGTGGCTATATCTTGCCTTTGAGTTGTTGATTATATTACTGATGCTAAAATTTGTATCTGTCAATCGGTCATATTTCACACCTGGTAAACTGTTGCCGGCAATCATAAGAAAATCATTTCTTAGTCTAATGTTGCCCATAACACTTGGGGAACGAATAAGATGATATAATTTATGCTGTTGATAAAGCAAATGACCAAAACCAAGACTTTCTAAATCTAGAACAAAGTCAAGTTTATAAATTTTGTATGAATGCTCGTAATATGCTTCCTTATTTAAAAGTCTTCACCTAATCATGACATGTGAATATCGTTATGTAAGCAGGTATCCCAAATGCAGTTACCAAATAGGCTCAGTAATTACCCTATCGCTAGGGGTCATTAATTACAGGATTTGGCTCCTGTTGTGCTTGAATCTCATATTTAAATACACCCTAAATCACATTGTTGGAAATCTGATTATGAAAAATTCAACCTCATAAATTCTCCAGTTGGCAAAAATGGAAATTCAGCAACTTTTTGAAGTGATCAAAGTTGGAGTTGCTATTAGCATTATAAGTGAAGGAACGAAAGAGTTTTCTGTCACTTTATGATGATGCTTCAAAATAAGTTTAATATAGATATTTTTGTGTATAGTAGTTGAAAATAACAGTTCTTATTAGATGAACATTGTTAGAAGACAAGTGGCTTATGTTTCCGTAAACTCATCTAAAAATTTTACACTAAGTCGGCGCATAAGAAAATTAAATCATAGTACAACAAAAAAATCATTTATTTCTGTCCACTATTCCTCTGCCTTTTTATTTCTTTTCTTTTTGTGTTGACGTGAAGTACTGATATATGTAAAGGGAAGCATTACATTCTCGAATATGTTGTCCATGTGACTTAAATAAATCTATTCTAAATGTATGTTTATTTGGGGTGGGCTCTGAATGCTTAAATGATGGATAAAAACTACATTGATAGTATGTTGTATAGAAAAATCTATAAATTGAAGTTAACTTCTCATCTTACACATACTAAAAATATATGGAAAAAAAGGACTCGATAGAACAGGCCCAAGTTTGTGCGTTGCTGAAGATGATGATCATTAATACAAACCACGCGCTCCCCTTCCCTTCTGTTGAAATGTAAATATTTTGACAGGAAGCACAGATCATGAAAGGTGTCAAGGAGATGAGGCAGAGACACACTGTTTCGTTTCTAAATGCCATTGAGAGAGGGGTGGGGAAGAAGCTGCAGGAGAAGGAACTTGAGATTGAGAATATGAACAGGAAGAATAGGGAGCTCGTGGAGCGAATCAAGAACACAGCCATGGAAGCACAGTCCTGGCAGCGCAGAGCTCAATACAATGAGTCCATGGTGCGAATGCTGCAAGGCAATCTCAAACAAGCCTTGGCTCAGGGTGCTGCTGCTGCAGATCAGGGCAAGGAAGGGTGTGGCGACAGCGAAGTTGATGATGCAGCCTCTTCTTTTAACCCTACTCCAGTTCTAGGAAGCAGCTGCTACTTCCAAACTGCAAGCAAAGGATTAAGCCGTGACCAGATGACCTGCAAGTCCTGCAAGGCTAAGGAGATCTCAATGCTGCTTATACCATGCAGACACCTCTGCCTGTGTGAGGATTGTGCTGTTTACGCCAATGTGTGTCCTATTTGCCACTGTGCGAACTCCTCCAGCGTCCAGGTTTACATGGCTTAAAGGTAGCTTTCATCCTGGATTTTCTTTATCATAGAAAAACACTTAGGGTATTTACATGCATCCTTTCTTGCATCCAAATTTTTATATTTTATACAATATCTTAATATTTAAATAATATAAAAAATATTGCCAATATGAATTTATCTAAAATTTGCATGCATATATTTTGATATCATTTAGGAAGATTTACCATGCATACTAACTTGATTCTTATGTGTTTGCATTTCTTAACTCAACTTCAATTTTTACATATTTGCCATCTTATTTATGTATGAAATGTTGTTTTTCACTTTTTAGAAGTTAAGATAGTGGTATTTTTGATGTGATAATGAAAGATTTGGGTCATATAAATGTGAATTGTAAATTTTGTTTGTTAGATATGTAAATACATAAGAATTGGGTGGTATGTAATGCCCATATCATTTAAAGATTAGACTATTATATAAATAAATTTAAAAATTTTGGTTTTAGATATGTTATTTTATAGAAATTCATTTAGAAGTAAATTTTACGCTCATTATTATTTCATTTCATATAAAATTTTAGATTGCATGATATTGTTTTAATCTTTTACATCCCAATTGTAGTATTGGTTGCTGGAAATTTGGGCTTTGGCACTGCTGTTCATCTATATAAGCTGAATGAAGGTGTTTGGGGCATGAGTAAATTAGTGAGCCAAAGAAACGAAAGCTTGGTCTGAGCAACTATTTGTGTGCTAGTGTTATCATTATAATATAGATGTAAGAATGGAGGATTAAGAAATTAATTGATGCTGTAAAAGTGTACAAGTTATCCCATTAAATAGTGAATTACGGACTAAATGATGTTTTCATGATATTAGATCTCTGCTTTGTGTTTCAAACATGAATCATATTAAAATTGTAAACAGCTATATTATGGACGTAATTCTATTTTTGATCTGGTAGTGGAATTGTGACTCGCACCACATGTTGATATTTTAATTCTGTACTCGTGCACGCTTCTGTGTTAGACTTAAATTAAAAACTTCTTGGTTAAGACTTTATGGTGCTTAGCGACTAAGCATTAAACCACCGGGCTGAGTACGGCAAACAAAGTATATTAATATTAAATTTGTTTATGAAAGTATTTATATGTAAGCAATTAATGCAATGTAATGGATATATGAAATGCAAATTAATGCTTTGTTTCATTTGGTAATTAATAGAAAAAATTAAGTGTTCAGAGTTGGACCTTATTTAGGGTCTCATTGGTAAATGGAGAATTTTTGAAGAAGTTTGAGGCTTAAATCTATAAAATAATGTAATACCCTATCTAAACTCATGTTATAATTGTATAGAAGAGATTTTTGAGCAACTCTTTCATTATGGTATCAGAGCTCTAATCATAGTCATCATTGGTGTTCAAGCTGACAAGTAGGGATTGGAATGTAGAGGCCCAAAACTCTCATTTTCCGACGACAATGAGGGGATCTAAGATGTAGGGATAGTAAGGATGGAGTTGATGAGTTGGAATCAACGCGGAGACCCTGAACTCCCAGTTTCCTGTTCCTGTGGCTGTGTGGGGGCGAAAACAAGGGGATTGGAACGTGTAGGGATGGTGAGGAGGGGATTGCAGCTCGATGTGATCAGTCAGAATCGGCATAGAGAGACTTGGAACTACCAGTTTCCTTTTCCCTTAGTTGCATAGGGACATCAAAGAGAGGATCACAATGCGAACCCTAGCAATAGTTACAGGAACACAACAAATTGGTTACGGTTCCTCACGATATAGTTGCGATTACAGTGAAATGAGAAGTAGATGACGCAATCATGCGTGCCTTAGAATTGAACCGACGATGCCTTCGGCTGTTGGATCATGACAGTGGTTCGAGTGGCTCGATGCAGGGCACAGAGATATTGTTGGAGGTAAATTTTTGGAGCTTCTGGGAAAGATAGATCCTGAAATTTTAAAAGAACTTGGTAGGGCTCATGTAGAGAGTTGGCGTCTTGACGGGAGCCGCTACCTCAACACATGAAATTAGATCTCCCTCTTGTCGATTTGAAACATAATAGACTAGCCACTATCTGAGTTGGTCACAACGGATCAAGGTTGCTCTAGTAGGGAAGATATTAGAGGGATATCTGATGAGGGTTAAGCCAAAGACTGACCATGCTGAAAGGGATGGGTGGAGGACCACATATACCTTGCTTATACCTGACTACTCAATTCACTGGTTCCATCAATTGCCTCATCAGTGGATGAAATTTGAAAGATGAGCAACATTTGGACGAAACTGAAAAAGATCTGTATTGGAGCTGAGAACCACATGTAGGTGTGCCAGACTCTCAGATTCAGTGTGATAGACAGTGGTTCAAGGTGATAGATCGATTCAGGAGTACTCCATAGAGATGGAGTTATTATGGGCAGTTCTTAATCACTTCTCATTGATGTCTGCAAGAAAGGAGATATTTTCACACAGGTGAGGACTATGAGTTTATGACCCATCTAACCTCGACCTTTGATCAGAGGAGATTTATCCCCTAGCTTTGGTGATTATCCATTCACTAGATGAGGTCATTGCTACGATGATGCATGAAGAGAGTCGCATGAAGCTACACTCTGAGCCTAATGGACTTTCGGGTGCATGATCAGCTTTGGCAGATCAAAACTATCATGAAGTTGGACATTTGAGAAAGACCTGTCCTACGCTACCTAAGGGGAGAAAGACGTGGATGTGGAGAAGGTGGAGGCCATGTTCGTGGCTGTAATGTATAAAAGGTGGATAGGGGGTACCGGGCAAATCTAATGGTAGCAGAGAAGCGAGACGTGTGGTTTTTACCAATGAGTATCATGAGTGTTTGGAGTTGTCGAAGAGAAAATATAAAACAACATGAGATGGTACTGAGGATACTTTGTTGGCTGTTAGAAATATAGATTTTTAATTTAATATATAGTTTGAAAAGTAATATTTTAATTTTGCATTTACGCGACCGAACTGATCTCATATATTCAGTAGTTTAAATAAATCAGCACTACATCGTAAGTCATGCATCTACCCTGAAGAATAAATATATTGCTTGATAATGAGGCTCGATACTATGGAAATTATAACATCCATTTTGATATGAGAAAACCTTTTATGTTGATTGAAAAGTTCCCCTATCTAATATGAGAGATTAGATAATATTTATATTAATCTGGATTCTTAAATTTTCTATAAAGGCACACCTATAGTTAATCACATCTTAAGAAACTGAAGTAACATAAGAAAACTCTCGATTTAGATCAGATGTATTGTTTTCATGAATTTCAAAGTTTAGGGCTCTCAAGGTCAGACATAGGAATTTTGAAAGGGGAAATGTACAAATGGGAACAATTATTATAGAATCCAAAGGAAGAAAAGGTAGGGGATGCCACGAATCCTGAGGAGAACCTCAGTGACTTCCCAAACTATCTTACAGTTTGGCTTCAATTTCGAAGATAAATAATTTACTATTTCGTCCTGCTAATTTTATTATTTATGGCTTATATATGTATGATAAATATCATAGAATTGGCCTGGAAGATAGGAGAGTTTTCATCATATCAGACAACACTCAGAATCCTATGATGAGTTAGGGCTTATATTGCACAGTGTACAAAATTTTAAAAGATAAGGTGAGGATTTATGTCGCACTAGCGGACTACCTCGAAGTCCTATGATTTATTCTTTTATTCTATGAAAGGATTTTACTAATGAAGATCTGTTTTGCTGTTTTGCTCTCTCGAAGATGTTCTTCTGTACGTCCACGTTGTGCTGCCCATGGCACATGTTCCAAGTTCCTCGTCGTAGAAGGTTTCAAGTTTGAAGTGTAAAGTTCATGAGGTTCAAATAAGTTCAAAGAGGTTTAAAGTATATATATGTCAGATTTTGTTGTTATAATTGTTGTTGTTGTTTTAGATGTCTCATGGGGAGAGTTTAAGTTGATTAAGAGATACCGGTTAGGATCCCACGGTTCCCTCATTCCGACACCACTATTTTCTTTGATTCACTTAGTTTAAACAAGTTGTTAAGCTCATTTAAACCAGGGAAATCTCATTAGCGTGACCGTAGGTTGCCTCCTCCGAGGGATTCCCAATCATTCAAAGATACTGTATTAAATTTAGTTCATTTTTTTATTTTTGTTTTATTTTGAAAAAAGTATTTAACTTTTAAAATTGTTTTGGTTTTAATTTTGGTTTTAATTTTGTTTTGGTTTTGTTTTTTTGGTTGAGCATGCAAATTTGTTTTGAGTTTTACATGTAAATTTAATAAATGTGGGTAAAAAAGTGCAGTGAAGTAAAATGAAAGGGAATCACGATGCAAAAATGTAAATGTGTACCTATCATCTTCTCGCGCATCTGCTGATATGTTAGCTTTTGCAATGTATATAATCTTTCAAAAAATTAAATAAATTGCAAGAAACAAAAATAAAGCTGGAAGAACAGTTTGGGGTGATTCCTACTAAGCTCCTAGTCATAACTTGGTGGGTCCTTATTTTGTTTGGACTTTAAGGATGATTTTCATTAGCAAAGACATAATGAGTTTAGTTGTCCTCCAAGATATCCAAAAGACTATACGGGTGTGCGGGGCATAACCATACATCTCTTTTAAGATCCTTTGGAACGTGCGTATGTTGTTAAATCATTTATCCGTCATTAAAGTTAGGGTTAAGTAGGTATGTTTTAACCCGTGATCAATGAATCCTGATGTCTTAACTATCCCTATGAGTGGGGTAAATATCACTTTATATTTCATTTTGTGAATTATGTGGGTGAAGGCCTTTAAGGGAAAGTTAACCCTTTAAGGGACTTACCCATTTCAATTAAAGTTGGGCTAGTAGTGTTTTCAAAATGTTTCATTCTTCATTATTTTTTTTTTCTAAACCTCATTAAGCAAGTTTATTAAGCCTGATTCACTACTAAGTCCTTAAAGTTTCATGGGTTGACATATAATTTTAAGAGCATTTCATGGGATGCGTTTAATCTTTATTGAAAGATCATACCATTGTTCAACCATTGATTTGAGGTTTTGAATTAATGAAGTATAACCTTCCAAAATCCAATCCCTCACTTTAGGATCATTCAATTTAATTAACTTCAAAATTATAATAACTAGGGAAATTAAAATTTTATCTTTGTTATGAAAACGTGAAGAATTGGTTCCTATCTTTTAATTCCTTATATGTCAATCATCTAAAAGAGTTGATTATGAGCATTCATTACTCATTTACCCTCTGATTAAGCCTAATCATTATTTAAGGCTTAAATTTCATAACTACCATTTTGCTCTTTACCATTTATCACTTCATAATTGATTAAATTAAACTCAAATGACTTTGAAGTTCTTCAATTAAAATATCAAAGGAGAAATTGTGATTTTATGATTTTTATTTTTTTTAGAATTATTTTTAATGCCAAATTAGGTATTTTTCAATTTAATTCATTAACTAATCAAAAGTATGCCATCTATCCTTAGGAAAATTATTGGAGGTTCACCTATGTCAAAGGACTACTTAGACAAATTTTCATGATTTTTTAATTTTATTTTAATTATTATAATTTTTATTTGATTTTGATTATTAATTAAATATAAAATATAATTTAACTTGAAAATTACTTTTTATATTTTTCTTAAATGCCATTGAGAACAGGGAACTCAAAGAAATAAATTTCATATTTTTGTGATTTATATTTCATTTATTGTAATTATTCTTGTGCACAATTAGGAAAAAAACATTTTAAGCTCTTAAAAATTCATAACTTTACTTAGAAAATCGGGAAAAATATTTTTAAGTGCTCCAAAGTGACCAGGAAACAATTTGGAACATTTTTGTGCACTTTTATATTTTGTGATTTTGTGATTTTTTAATTATTTTTAATTATTTTTGTGCACTTTTATATTTTGTGATTTTTGAGATTTTTTAATCATTAATTAATCAAAAGTATGTCATCTATCCTTAGGAAAATTATTGGAGGTTCACCTAGGTCAGATGACCACTTAGACCAATTTTCATGATTTGTTAATTTTATTTTAATTATTATAATTTTTATTTGATTTTGATTATTAATTAAATATAAAATATAATTTAAATTGAAAATTACCTTTTATATTTTTCTTAAATCCCATTGAGTATAGGGAACTCAAAGAAATAAATTTCATATTTTTGTGATTTATATTTTATTTATTGTAATTATTATTGTGCACAATTAGGAAAAATTCATTTTAAGCCCTTAAAAATTCATAAGTTTACTTAGAAAATCGGAAAAAATATTTTAAGTGCTCTAAAGTGACGGGGAAACAATTTGGAACATTTTTGCGCACTTTTATATTTTTGTGATTTTGTGATTTTTTAATTATTTTTAATTATTTTAAAATTAAAAATTAGCTTAAAAATGAGGCATTTTTTTAAAATCCATTTTATTTTTTTTTATATTTCTCTGGTCAAAAGGAACTCCCAAAACTATTTTCATAATTTTTGAAATTATATTTTATTTATTATAATTATTTTAGTACAAAAATTATATTTTAATTAGAAAATCAACTTTGGTGATCAAATCAATTCGTATTAATTTCAAATTTTTACGAATGGCTTCTTTGACTGTTTTCTTTAATATGAATTCAATTTTTAGATTTTTCTAATTATATTTTTTTATTAAAATTTTCTTAAGTTTTAATCAGTTAAATACATAAAGTTCTATTTTTAATTATTTTAATCCATGTTATATTTTTCCTAGGATTCTCTGACCACGGTGAACCTACCAAACTTATTTTGTATTTTTTATTTATATTTTAATTTTTATAATTTTTTAATCAAAACAAAGGTATTTTTATTAAAAAATAGGGTTTTCAAATTTAGACTTGTTCTCTGACCTTAGAAAAATCAGATAGGATCCATAAAGAGATGAAGTTCAAACCCTCAAAATTTTAAGTAATATTGATTAATATTTAATTAGGTCTGATTTAATGAAGATTCTGAGTATTTAAATAATTTAAAAATAAATATAAGCGCATAATTTTAATTTTTGTTCCAAATTATTCTCCATTGTTCACTAATTAACAAGATATTTTTATTTTATTTTTAGCATTTTTCTACACAAAGTTACTAATTAATAAGATATTTTTATTTTATTTTTAACATTTTTCTACACAAAGTTATGAATTTTCAAAGTTTTTGAATTAAAATAAATAAAAAATAGGGGGTTTTTCTATTTATCTACGTTGGCACTTGATCCTTGATATTTATGCTTACGTTTTATATATTAGTTTATACTTTATACTTCCTTTTAATTATATCCCTTTCTTTACAACGATGTCAAAAACTTGATGTCGATGCAAATGAGAGTTTAATTGAGATCCTACGCAAGTATACATATCATTATCAAGTACTATAGGGCTTTCTGATTAAGCCCTGAATATCAATCCCGCAGAGATCGAGGTTAATCACGGCGACTTTCAAGAGAATTTCTAGTCAACAATAACATGTAATAGCTTGGAAGGTTGATAAATGTTTGGTTTTGATTAAATCCTATAATTATCACTAAAATACCACTTCTATTCCTAAACTAAAATACTTGGTGAATATCAGAATGTTGGGTTTGATATATTAAAAGTACCCTTCCTCATACAAAGAAATTAGTGATGTGTAAAAATAAAACAAGTAGCGAGAGAGATTTGAAAAATAGGAGCAATTATATTCTTTACCCTTACTGGAGATGCTATAAGAACATTGGTTAATCTAAAGTTTGAATAATTTTAAAGACGGGCTAGGCAGGGAAAATACTAGCTTTCACTCTAGAGTTTTCGCTTATCCCTCCACCTGGAGGCTAACATCTCGCTTCAAAACTTAAAACGATAGACCAAATTAGAGGGCTTTAGCTTGTGACTCTAAAATCCTCGAATTCTACACCCTTCAAAGTTTATCTCCTTATTTATTTGCACTCAATTATATGAATTACATTTTCACCCATACAATCTCATGTGATTTTATCACAGTTGATTGAGACAATACCATATGGTTCTTATATGTTCTCACAATAGATTTAACATGCTAGTTGATCATGTTTACATATAAATTAAGAACAAAGTAAAATCATCACAATATATTCTCACTCTACACAATTCTATATCCTACACATGCATACTAATTCATTATAAGAGGGAAGAGTAAAGAAAACTATTTACTACACATGGTGAAACAACAAGAATTTTTCATTGAACAAAACTTTAAAACCATGCAAACAAAGTACTAGATTCAAATCAAAATACAATGATAATACTTATCTTTGATGGAAAACAAACTCTCCTTATATAGCATAAACAATCTCCTTACAATCCTCACCAAGAACAAAGTGAAAAGAAAAGAAGAAATCTCTCACTCTCTGTCTTTCTCTCTCACTTTGTCACCCAACTTAGGGCTCTGGCCCAAGTCTTCTTCTTCTTCACCAAGCCTTCTTCTCCTCTTCTAATTAGTTCCAGAGTTCAATAGTTTAAGGAGTTATTTATAATTTCCCAAGAGATGCTTAAGTGTCTCTTCAAAAGTGTCCATATTCAATGAATCTTCCAAAGGGTTTCACAAGTATCTCTTCAATTATAACTCCTTCTAACCACCCCAAATCCTTCTAGAAAGTCCATTTTGTCATTTCCAACGAATTCCCCAAGAGATGCATGAAGCACCGCTTCAAAAATCGTCCAAATCCGATGTATATTCTAGAAGATATGTCAAATATCGTCAGTGACGACTTAGCCGCCCTCTGATGGTGCCTAATGCCATGTTTTGGCGCTTAGCCACCCGACACAGGTACATAATTGTCCAGTTTGGCCCCCATGGCTCCGGTGTGCGCCGGTTCAACCCATTTTGCCCCGGTATGCTCCATTTTGGTCCATTTTTGTTCATTTTGCTCTAATCACTCCAAATTATTCAATTTGTTGTACCTACAACCAAAAACACAAGAAAACATACCTTTAAAGTTTAATATCATTATAAAATATAGCAGAAAAAATAATACATTTTTAAGCATATCAAAATCCTCTAAAATTAAACATTACTTGTCCTCAAGTAATACACTTTTAAAATAATTTATGTAGATTAGAGTTAATGGGTCATCCTTTAGAATTGCTAAAATTTTGTTCTAAAATGTGATAGTTCAAATTAGAAGAACTTCTAGTGAATCAGACTAGCCCAGGGTCTAAATATTTATCATCAAACTTAGGAATTCCTTTCTAATTCAGAAATATATGCATATTTTTCAAACTTCAAATTCTATGAACTTCACTTTCTAAACTTAAGAACTCTCTTAAAAATAATTGTATTAATATAAGTGTAATGAAAAAGCTTAGGATTGTTCTAAGTTCTTCACTCTAGAACGACTTGAGTGAAACCAATTTTTGATTAGGACATCTTCTTAAGCTTGTTCTCACACTTTTTTTTTGCATTTTTTTTTTCAGGATCTTTTTGATCCATTCTTTTCTTTCTCGCTCTTTTTTTATGTAAGGTTTACTATATCTAGAGAAGTCGTTAAATAATTTTGAATTCTACTATCGTCCTCTAAAGTTAAAACTTATTACTTTCCTTCACTTGAAAAGATGCATTTTTTATTTTTTTAAATACTTTCTAAAAGAGCCTTAAATATTTAAAAATAAAAATTCTAAGAATCCTTAGTTTTTTCAAAAGTATAATCATTCCTCCTAAAGATAGTTATTTATTTTCCCAAGTTCTCTACTAAATATCCTTAACTCTAGGTTCACCCTTTTCACTAAATATGTCAGCTAAGTTTTCCTACTCCATTTCTATACTCCAAATTTTATCATTCATAAGATGTCTCCACATAACAATAATCATTAGAAATAAAATACAAATTTATTTGTAGTACTTTTGAGAACAAGTAAGGTTTAAATTTGAATCATTTTCTTTTCCCCCACAATCTTAAGCTCAAACATGTTTAACAATGATGTACAAAAATATGCGGCAGGGAAATATCACTTTTACAATTTACTACACATTTTACAAAAATATCAACAAATAGCACATTATAGAATATTGCAGTAGAAAGTAAATCTAGCCTAAACATGCTTGACCTAACACTGTAAAGAAATATTAAATAATAGAATAGGTACAAACTGAAGATTAAACCAGAACACATAATAAACTTTATAAAGGAATTGCTGGATGCTAACAAGTTTAAAATATTAAGATAAGTTTTGTCATCTCCAATGACCTTCAACTTTACTCACAAACATAGACACACAGACTCCACTACATAAACTCACAGATTTATAAACAAACAACAACTGAGGTTAATTCATCCTTTAACTCATCACATCACACCAACTTACCTTCAATTTCCAACGAAATGAATTTTATATGATTATCTACATGTTATTCATCAAATAGGTTCATGACTCCTTCCAAATGAAAACAAAGTCAGAAAAAGGAAGTAAGATGTCCCCTGTAAAACTTAAGTCTGGGTAAGACCCGAGTCGTAGTGGACTTGTCAATGTAACTACTACAAGAGAATAGACAAGTTTAGCCATAATTAGAAGTTAAGGAATCATCTCCCTCATGACACAGACAAAGATCATATCAAACCACTAACAATCCAAAGATCCACAAATCATCAATCAATCTGATTAATCCACACTAAAGCAAACATAATACAACACTAACAATTATAACTCTCAGGCACACAAAATCAAACCACACTTATAACTATGGGTTGCCTCCCATAAAGTGCTAGGTTTAACATCGTTAGCCAGACAAATGATTCATCTTGGATCAAAATTCTATTTAAGTAATCCTTGATCAATCACCCAATCTTTTTTCAAATCTAGGGATTCATACAACATCTTCAAATTGTATTTTTTCTTTCAGCTCTTCCTTTTTGGATTGATTCATATCATTGTTACACATATTTCTTTCTAGATCCAATATTCTTCTAATAATTTTCTCAGTTTGCATATTAATATTCTCCTTGAAATTTATAAGAAATGGATCTCTATAAGATACTTCAAGATCTCCCAAATTTTGGATCAGATTCTCTCTAGATAATTCAGATTCTGGATCAAATTCTACTGGGATATTCTTTTATCTCATGTTATCTTCTAATTCTTCCCCTTGGTACCGAGTAAATGGTAGGGGTGGTCTTTCTATATTTTACTTAGTTGAGGAAATATGTTTTTCTATTTCCTTATGAATTTCTTCTATCGGTCTTTCAATATCCTTATCCTCTTTTCTCAACTCAAAATTCTTTTGAAATATATCCTTAAATTCTTTTCCAAGTCTTAGTTAGATAAGTTTATCTTGTTCATCATTCAATTCATTTTCTTCTTGTGATTGAGTCGAATCTAAATATTTAAAGATTGGTGGTGTAGATGAATTCCCTAAATAGGTAAACTTTAAAATATAGGGTACATTCATCTTAAGTTTATGAGATTTTTCAAAAGATGGAATTAAAAGTTAGAATACAGGTTGTTTTTGGTATTTAAAGTCTCATATTATAAGTTAGAATCAATCATATGTCATAATGAACTTTCCTCACTTACTAGAGTAAATTGAGGCTGGTTCATTCTAAATTGGTCCAACTTCCTTGATATTGCAGCAACTTGAGATGCAACAATTGCAATGGTATCTGTATCATAAACACTGGCTACCTTTTTAGGAATTATCCTTGCAGAGTTACATTGAAATTCATTTATAATGATTTTTTTCAATTAACACACACGCTTCATCAAATGGTTTTGACATTAATGAACCACCAGCAGCAACATCAATAATGGACCTAAGGGATCCTTCTAACCCATTGTACAAAAGTTTGAATGATTGACCAATTTGGCAGAGCATGGTCTGGACACTATCTTAGGAGTTCCTTAAATCTTTCCTAGGCTTCGAATATTGATTCCCCTTTATACTGACAAAAAGAGATAATATTATCTTTAAGTTTAGTAGTCATTGAAGGTGGAAAATACATAGTTAGGAATTTCTGAGTTAACTCCTCCCAATTTTTAATAGAGCTAGGTGCTAATGAGTATAACCACATTTTAGCCTTATCCCTTTGTGAGAAAGGAAAAGCCTTAGTCTATCACATCATCAGACATGCCGTTACAACGAATAGTAGCACAAAGTTCTAGAAAATATTATAGGTGTAAATAGGGATCCTCCGTAGGAGTTCCCCCAAACTGGGTGTTCTGCACCCGGTGGATAATTGCTGGATTTAGTTCAAATGAGTTAGCTTCTATGAAAGCATTGCATACTTGAGTGAATTTCATCTGTCGTAGGATTTACATAATCTCTCAATGATTTATGATGATTTTCTAAGTGAATGTTTTCCATTTCTATTTCTAGTTTTTCAAGTCCTTTCTATTTTTTGATTTTTTTTCTTTTTTCTAACTCGAGACCATAAGGCAAAAGTCATGCAGATCATTTATTTTGCATACGTAACACAACAAACAACACATTAACAATTAAACAAATAAAACAAAAAATAACATTTTCATAAATACCTTGTTTTTCAAACAAATAATTTTTTCACAACATTTTTTTAAACAAAAAATACTTTTCACATAAAAATAGTTTTTACGACACTACAATTTTCTAAGTCTAAGCCTAATCAATTCAAGTAAAATTCTCCTAAAAGTCAAAATCAACCGTTGCGATCCCCGACAACGATGACAAAAACTTGATCCATGATATTTATGCTTACATTTTATATATGAGTTTATACTTTATACTTTCTTTTAATTATATCTCTTTCTTTACAACGACGCCAAAAACTTGATGTCGATGCAAATGAGAGTTTAATTGAGGTTCTAAGCAAGTATACGTATTGTTATCAAGTAATATAGAGCTTTTTGATTAAGCTCCGAATATCGATCCACAGAGATCGAGGTTAATCATGACGCTTTCAAGAGAAGTTCTAGTCTAAAATAGCACGCCATAGCTTAGAACGTTGATAAAGGTTTGGTTTTGATTAAATCCTACAATTATCTCTAAAATACTACTACTTCTAAAATAAAATACTTAGTGAAAATTAGAAAGTTAGGTTTGATATATTAAAAGTACCCTTCCTCATATAATGAAATTAGTGACATGTGCAAAAGTAAAACAAGCAGCGAGAGAGATTGTGACAAATAGGAGCATTTATATTCTTTACCCTTACTAGAGATGCTATCAAAAACATCGGTTAATCTAAAGTTTGAATAATTCTGAAGATGGGCTGGGCAGGGAAGATACTAGCTCTAACTCTAGAGTTCCCTCTTATCCCTCCAACTGGAGGCTAACATCTCACATCAAAATCTAAAAAAAGATTAAATTAGGGGGCTTCAGCCTGTGACTCTAAAGTCCTTGAATTCTACACTCTTCAAAGTTTATCTCCCTATTTATTTGCAATTAATTATATGAATTATATTCTCATTCATACAATCTCACGTGATTCTATTAGTGTTGATTGAGATAATACCATACCGGTTCTTACATGTTTTCACAACAGAGTTTAACATGCAAGTTGATCAAGTTTACATGTAAATTAAGAACAAAGTAAAATCATCACCATATATTCTCACTCTCACAATTATATATCATACACATGCATACTAATTCATTGTAAGAGGGAAGAGTAAAGAAAACTACTCACTACACATGGCGAAACAACAAGAACTTTTCATTGAACAAGACATTAAAATAATGCAAACAAAGCACTAGATTCAAAGCAAAATACAATGAAAACACTTATCTTTGATGGAAATCAAACTCTCATTGTATAGTATAAGCAATCTCCTTACAATCCTCTCCAAGAACAAAGTGAAAAGAAAAAAAGAAATCTCTCACTCTCTCTTTCTCTCTCACTTTGTTGCCCCTCTGGGGCTCTCTCCTAAACCTTCTTCTTCTTCTCCAAGCCTTATTCTCTTCTATTAATTAGTTCCAAAGTTCAAGACTTTAAAGAGTTTTTTATAATTTTTCAAGAGATGCTTAAGTGTCTCCTCAAAAGTGTTCATATTCAATGAATCTTCCAAAGGATGTCACAAGTGTCTTTTCAATAATAACTACTTCTAACTGCCATAAATCCTTCTATAAAGTCCATTTTATCATTTCCAATGAATTTCCCAAGAGATGCACAAAGCACAACTTTAAAAATCGTCCAAATCCAATGTATTCTAGAAGATATGTCAAAAACCATCACCAGCGGTTAAGCACAGATTTTGGGCTCTTAGCCACCCTCTGGTGGTCCCTAAGCGCCATTTTTGGGTGCTTAGCCATCCGACACTGGTATATAAGTGTCCGGTTCGGCCCCCATAGCTCTGGTATGCCCCGGTTTGACCCGTTTTGCTCCGGTATGCTCCATGTTGGTCCATTTTTTTCTTTTGCTCCAATCACTCCAAATTCTTCAATTTGTTGAACCTACAACCAAAAACACAAGAAAACATACCTTTAAAATTTAATATAATTATAAAATATAGCATGAAAAATGATTTTTAGGCGTATCAGCGTCGAGCCATAATTGACTGCCCCGAAAGCCCGAGCTTCGACGCGCCATTGGACGTTGCCATCTGACTCCGCTCCGTGCCTACGTGATCCCAACCATCCATTTGATACACAAGCGATCCAACAACTCTCTATCTTCATCCCTATCTGGTGTAAACACGATAACCGTCCACCTTCAAACCCTAAGATCTCTCTCAATATTTAACCAAATCACATGAGGTTTGTTCCTACCCCTTCATCTAATCAAGGCAAACTTATCTATATGGTTGATCAAGTATGAAATATAGGTTTACTTCATAAAGACCCAAACCGAGCTTGATTCAGGGGAAAATGACTTATACCTTGGTCTAAGAGATGAGGCCTCAATCAAAAACTTGTAGAAGCTTCAGTGGAGTCAAATGAAAGTGCCTAAAGTGTTGCTTTCCTTTGGTGAATGGTCTGAATCCTCTCCCCTTTAGCTATTAGGAGGCTGTTCTTATAGCCACGGCCAAGGGGTGGAGCTCGAGCTCTGATTGGCTGGTGCCAATGAGCTAAGGTGGAGGGGAGTTCGGCGCAAGTGACCAATCAAAGATTGCCACATAAGATTGGCTCAAATTTTGGTTTAAGCCATGGGTGGCGTTCTCATATTTTAGCTCTCCAACAACTAGGGTGGTCGACCAGAGCAAGGCTGGTGGCTAGTAGGGTCAGGGAGCTCATATGAAGGTTTAATGTGATCGTGATGGAGGTTTAATCAAGGGATGCTAAGCATGAGTCACTTAGCCAAATATGGGAAGAGGTTCCCCAGTTTATGGTTTCTTTGGTCCATGGCTCATGTAGAGTGGGCTAGGTGGATCTAGCTTTGTTCATACAGTCCAAATGGTGGTTGTGGTAACCATCATTTGGTCAATTTAAAGTTGTTTAGCCAATTTGAGGGTTTGGGTTCAAAATTGGGGTTTTGGTTTGTACTTGAGTCTATGTTGGGTTTGGCTTAAGATTTTGGTCAAGTGATTGATCAAATGGGATAGTATAATTGTCACGAAGAGTTTGAAAAAATAATTGGGTGGATTTGAATTGATTGGGATGTTCAATTTAGTGGAATTTTGAAATTAGGTCAATTTGGGGCATTTGGACTAGATTTAGGATTTGAGCTTGAATTTGGCATCAATTGGGTTGAAATTTGGTTTCAAATGAGCTTGGGCATGATGAAATTTAATTATGATTTAAAAATGGGGACATTGGAATGATCATGAAGTTCAATTTAATGATTTTTTGGGATATGGCCAAATCAGGGATTTTTAAATTGGGCTTCGAATTTGAGATTGAAATTGGGTTTAATTGAGCTTCAATTTAGTTTTGATTGGGATCAAACATGGTGAATTTTGATTTGGAATTGAAATTGGAGATGTTGGAATCAATTTTGTGGAAATTAGTTGTGATTAGGGCATTTTGGGCCTTTAGGGGCAATTTGGGGATTTTGGTCAAAATTGGTCAATTGGAGTGCAATTAGGTTCAAGTAGTGGTTCAATTTGATTTTAGCGATATTTGGTGTGATTTTGGAGATTTTGGGAATTTTTGAGGTATGAATGGTAATTTGGTAATTTTAGGGGTATTTTGGGAATTTTGAGGTATTTTGGTTAATTTGAGTGGTTTGGAATGATTTGATAAGATTTTTGTAGAGAATTTGGGATTTTGGAAAGTTTTGAGAAATATTTGAAAAATTAGGGTTTCAGGGACATTTTGGTAATTTTGGGTGTTTTGATGGATTTGGGGAAATTTGGGAATCTTGGTGGATTTTGGGAAGTTTGATGGTTATGATTAGCATGAGTGAGTTTTGGGACAAATTTGGAGCCTTTTGGTGGCTTTTTGGGTAAAATGGGAGTTTTAGGGTTTAGGGTTAATTTAGGGTTTAGGATGTAGGATATGCAATTCCATAGGAAGTCCTCATATGATGGTACTGGCAACTCTAGCCAAAGGCTAAGGGTTTGGGTCCACCCCTTTGAGCCTCCAAAAGGGATCAAGGAGGGGAGTGTAAGTGATCTTCAAGTGTATATGTGCACAATACCAAGCTCCAGCCACCCAAAGTCAAAAGGGGTGCTCTTAAGACTTTATACTCCTATGGGGACTCAATTTGAGCTTTCTCATGTTGGTCGCAACCTCATAAGTGTTAAAGGTCAAAGCCAAAAATGTGAAATTCCAAAATGAGCAAAGAAATGGTTTAAATTTCTATAAGGTGGGTACCATTGCTAATCCTCTAAGATAGGCAACAGAAAAGCCCTATCACTAGATCTTAGGCTTCTAATGAAGAGACTAGACAACATACTTCCAACCAGTTGTCCTCAAAAAGTAACATTGCCACGTATGCTCACTCAGACAAGGTACTTGTGATACAAATGCTTTTGCTTATTTCCAACATCAGATTATCAAAATGGATAGTAGATTCTGGTGCATCTCGACATTTGATAGGTACTGCTAGTGAATTTATTTTTATACTCTTCTAGTAGTACCATAGAGCATTTAAAGCCTGTAGTTGGTAAGGGTATAATGAGGGGGTACCAATTATATGACATTGTTTGATGTTTAGCATGCTCTTTCTTTTTCAATGAACCTTTTATCCTTTAGTGTCATTATTCTCCAACTAAACTGAGTTGTTCCTTTGATATTCCTAATGTGATTTTCTAAGAGAAAGCGGCGGGCCAGACACGTGGTACTAGGATGTGGCATAGTGGACCCTAAAACTTGGACCGGGAGAGAATGGACTCAACTTTGATATACATGATAAAGAGTGCTGGAGTAGGAGAATATAAGAGGATTCTAGAGGGATGTATTACTACTAGATCACAGTGGAACGAGACACTTTTATATTAGTTTATCGAGTCGGTTGTATTCTTCTTTATATGAAAAGGCACATAAACAAATGCTTGTTTGTGATGCTTGTGAGTTTGGCAAGTGATCCTGATTCCTTTTACTACCAGATGAATACTGGTAAAATTATGCTTGTTGTAATCAGATTATACTTATATTTTTTAATATAAAAATATCCTTTTTTACAATAGCACCAAAAACTTGATTATGATGTAAATAAGAATACAATAATGATACTTTTAATTAGCGATTCTATGCAAGTATACATATCGTTATTAAGTAACATGATACTTTTCTAATTAAGCCCCAAAATATCGATCTCATGGGGAAAATTATGGATATTAAAAGATAAAAATATTTTTAGATCACAAATTCTATTTAGAAAAGACTCTTACTTAAACAGTTTCTGATAACATAAAACATTAAAATGTAATTCTTTTTAGTGTTTTCTTAAATTATGAATAGAGTAAACAATTTACTAACTATAATAAGATTATTGTAAGATTAAAGAAGTATAGATGAAAATATATTTTTCCTTATCATGAATGAGTAATAAATACATGAATTCTATTATGGAAACATTCAAAATGTGTTGTGTCAAATATAAGCAAATTTATTCTTTACCCTTACTAGAGATGCTATAAAAAACATTAGCTAGTTTAAAGTTTGAATATTTTTGAAGACGGGTTAGGTAGGGAAGATACTAGCTCTCACTCTAGAATTCCCTCCTTTCCCTCCACCTGGGAGCTAACTCTCACATCAAAACCTAAAACAATAAACCAAATTAGGGGTTTAGTCTGACACCCTAAAGTCTCTAATTATACACCCATCAAAGTAAATTTCCCTATATATTTTCACAAAAGTATATGAATTACTTTCTCATCCATAGAATCCCATGTGATTCTTACCAATTGTTGGTTAAGACAACACCTACTAGGATCTTACACATTCTCACAAATGTTAACATCTTAATTGGCCAAATCAAGAAGTAAATAAAGTGCAAGGATTAAATCAACATAACTTCTTTCATCATTATTGATCAATACTTCCACAACTTTCATCCAACACTTAATTACTTATCATTTTAAGGAAAAATATATTGAAGACTACCAGAATTCAAGGAGAAAACACAATAAAAAATAGTTTTAAAAGTAGAAACCAAGTAGAAAACACAAGAAGTCTATATTAAAACAAAATGAAGTACAAAGATAAAATCTTATCTCAAGTTCCTCTCTACCAAACTCTTGACGTTCCTTTAAATCTCTTCATTTCTCTTCCAAGACTCCCTTGGACTAGTCGCCCAACCTAAGATGGTTTAAATCTCTCTATAACAATAGATTTTTACTTAGGAATCCCTACTCACCTTCTCTTTCACTAGGAATTAGAAAAGCGTGAAGAAACCCTAAGTAAGAATCCTACAACTTCTTACTTTAACTACTTTCTACAAACTCTAATTTTCCTCTCACTAGAAGAACTCTATTCTCTCCTTCAAGTCATTTTTTTAAACTTTCTCAAAAGGTGTCTTGGTGTCTCTTCAAAATGTGTCCATATTTAATGAATCTACCCAAGAGATGCATCATTTCGAGTGAAATTTGAATGTCTTTTGGCGTCCTTGATCAGTTACCCACGTTTGTACCAAAGGATGCCTCAAACACCTCTTCAAAATTCATCAAAAATTCATTAAAATTGCAAAGTAACTACCTGGCACTTAAGTGTAGGGTTCTGACGCTCAGGCATGACATTTTATGTCTGCTGGTGCTTGGGCACCAGATCTGGGCACTTAGGCACCCAGTTCATTTTAACACCTTCAATTTTGCTTTAAATTTAATCATTTTTCACTCCTGAAATATTTAGTCCATTTAAGTGTAACTGAAAGAAAAAACACACAAATACCTTCTATTAAAGTGCAATATCATTAAAAATAGTCACTTCTATTTTGCAATCATAGCTTTTATGAGAGTACTTCTCCTTACTTAGAGGCAATGTTTTTAATGGAGAATATTTGGGGTTCATTTTTGGCTCATGGCTTTCTAGTTGGGTTAGAGTTAGAGATCTTTATTGTGAATGCAATGAAATTAAATAGTTCTATAACCTTATAGGCTACTAGTGATGGCAAGGTAAAATACTCCATTTGAAAGGGTAAGGTGAGCTGCTAGTATGATCAGTATAGATTAGACCTTTGAGTTACCTAATGTGAGGAGTTGACGGAACTCCTAATCGCTTAGAAGCTAGCGTTTATTTAGATCTGCCCCAACTTAATGTCGTTTATCAGGATCATGACACTGTTCCTACATGTCTAAAATATATTTTGGTCGATGGAATTGTTCAGGACCATTCTTTAGTCAAAGGTATATTCCAATGGCATAGTAATCTTTGCATCCATAGTGATGAGCATACTTTGCCTTAAAAATAAGGTTTCAGGATGAATGAATAAGTTTTAATTTGTTTAGAGCAAATGTAGTTGGAATATCACCACCTAGAATCAACCCCATATAGAAAAAAAAAATGTTGATCATGTCATAACTATCATCATTGGAATATTTTAGCTATTCATGCCTTAAAACAGTGGAACTTAATGTGGATATAATCATCACCACAACTTATTTAAAGAAAGTGTTGCTTTGTGAGTATCCATTTTTAAATGATTATTTTTTAGTTTCTTCACTAATATTCTTGTGTTCCCATTATTAGAAAAAGCTTTAAGGCATTTATTTTTGTTAACGAATGAGTTGAAAACAAAGTTGACCAAGCTTACTGAGGAGGATGAAGACACGATATGAACATCAAATTCAGATCTATCAATTATCTTTGTGGATGATAATAAGAAATATGTTATCCCGCTATCCATTTCATGAGGAGAGCAACTGGTGAAACTTTTCACATTGCTTTGAGGATCAACGGGCAGTTGAAAGCTCCCATAGCAACTACCCAAACTGACCATCCACTAGAAAATACAGGTAAGGTATAGTGGAGGTGGTGATGTCCACAGAGCCTTGATAGTCGCTTCTAGGTGCAACTACACTTTAGAGACTCACGTAAGAGCACGTATTGTATTGGCAATATCAAATTAATGAGTTTGGAATGTCGGTCCCACAAAGGAGTAGGAAAAGTTCTAGCCTGGAATTTAAATAGTGTTTAAAGTCCTACAAGTAATACATAATTTAGACAACAAATTAAAGTTCAAATCCTACACAACTAGTTCTACTTACTTGGGTTGGAAAATCAAGTTCTAAAGTTACCCTCCCTTGCAATGATGTAAGTGGAGTATAAGGATTGTAAATGCAAACTGTAAATGTGGCTAGTGACAAATATGAGCAACTCTCTTCTTCACCCTCTCTCGATTGCACAAAAAAGCTTGGTTCAAATGGCTTTAATTCCTTAAATCTCATTTTGAATCCATCATAGAATATGTCCCTAACATTTGCATCTCCCTATGAAGTACTTGCACCATAATCTATAGTTCAATGTGAATAACCTAATTGATGCTGCCAAAGCTCTCCCAAGTCCTTATAGTTCACAATACATTCTAAGATTTCACTTGGCTAGAATGGAAAGAAAATGAAGATCTAAAGGTTACTTATCACATTAAGTAATTAAAAAAATAATTTCAGAGTACTTGAAATCCTACACATGCTATTTAATCATCACAAGGTATGGTATAAAGATTATGCTTAGAAAGCATGAAGAACAAACAATAAAGCTTCATTGAAAATAAAGGAAATCTAATATTTGATGTGTTTAAAGAAATAAAATAGTACAAACTCTCAAATACTATTCTCCCTCTCCTTTACAAAGCTTTGAAGATGCTCCACCCAAAGAAATTCTGATCCCTTGTTTCTATCCTAAATTATCTTGTCCATTTACAATCAATCCCACACCAAATGACTAAGTAAAATCTATCATATTAAATCCTTCAAGATCCCCCCAAGTCCTACCTTCTCTTCCTCTCTTATAGCCTTCAAAACTTTCCCCTTAATCTTCTGTTGGCTGGCTGAACAACTCCTCATGAATTACAGAGGAATTGCTCGAAACTGCCCCAAAGAATTTTTATCGCTTAGGCGCCAAGGGGCTAGCACCTAGGCACCAGTCTCTCTATCTACTCAGGATATCCTGAGAACCATGGTGTCCGAGGGAGTGGCACCTAGGCGCAGTGTCGCGGCGCCTTGGTGTCAAGTGAGCGGTGCCTACGTGCCGCCTTACCAGTTTACCACAGTTAAGAGTGGCGCTTAGGTGTCACTAGTGCTTGGTGCGACTTTTTTAATTTACCAAAATTTATGAACTTAGATTTATATATATATTAATTTAGTTTGCTAGGAGGCAATTATTTTTTAACGTAGAACATAAATTATTTCACGAATCACAGTATAATTGCAGTATTTGCTAATAATTAAAGTTGAACAGACACTTGCAGTTAACATTTCTACTAAATTATGTTCCAACTTTCTAACAATGTTAACTAACGCAAGACTAAATTTATAACAAAAATTCAATTGCAAGAAAGAGTCTTCCTTCTCTCCAATGATAATGTGATGATTTAGTGACATAGATCAGTGATGCAAATGTATTGTGCAAAATAGGACCATTTCTAATCTTTACCCTTTTCCGAGTGCATAAAGAACATTGACTAATCCTAAGTTCAGTCCCCAAATCCATGGTCAGGCTGGGAGGATACTGGTTCTCACTCCAGAGCTCCCACTTCC
Organism: Papilionanthe hookeriana x Papilionanthe teres; assembly: GCA_022702705.1. Lineage (NCBI taxonomy): Eukaryota > Viridiplantae > Streptophyta > Magnoliopsida > Asparagales > Orchidaceae > Papilionanthe > Papilionanthe hookeriana x Papilionanthe teres. The sequence continues at coordinate 28,004,601 of CM040427.1, forward strand.
CTTCGCCTAAAGGCTAACTCTTGTTTTGGTTTCCAAACTCTATGACCAAATTGAGGATTTCAGCCTATCACTCTAAAATCTTCAATTCTATGCCCATTAAAATATATTTCCCTATTTATTTACACTCAACCCCCATGAACTAAGTCACTCATTCATGAACATTGAATGTGACCTTTACTTTTATTGTGGAACTCATAATCCTTTCGGAACATATGTTTCTCAACAAGTTTTAACAATTCAATTGGCTAGATCAAAAAATAAATGAAGTACGAAGTGAAAAGTTCATCACAAATTCTCCATAATAAATCAGCTATCATTTCCATATCACAATATCAACACATCGCATGAGAAGGATGAAGAAAAAGAAATCTACTTAAGACTCATGAGGAAAAGATGAAAATATGGATTTTATATATAAAAATAACATCATACAGATAGATTAAAAAAATGACAACTTATCTCAAACTCTTATCCAAGTGAATCTCAAGAAATTCCTTTGACTCGTCTTCTTTCTTCACACCAACACACAATTCTCTCTTTAGATAAGTAAGGAAGAAGAAATCTCTCACTTTTCCTCTCCTCCTACACTCCTTAGAAGAGAACACACACAAACCCTAGATGGACTCTCTACACTACAACAATGGAAAGACACACTCTCTCCTCACTCACACACACTAAAGACTCTCTTCCCCTCTCTAAATTTGGCTCCAAAATAGTTTGAATTCGGCAATAACTGATTTCCCAAGAGTTTCCTTAAGCATCCCTCCAAAATCCAGCCAAATACATTGAATATAGTTTGAAATCGGGATGGGACACGGTCTGGCGTAGGATAGGGCACCGTCCGGAGCTATTTTCCTCCTTCTGGTCAATACGATTTGTAAAATGGTGCGGTCTGACGCTGGTGACAGCGTTGTTCAGCCCTAGTTCAATAAAATGTGCTTTTGCTCCATTTCGCTCTAAATTTACTCATTTTTGCTTCCTTTTGCTTCAAAGGCCTAAATCATTGACATACATGAAATCATGAAATATACCTTTCTTTAAAGTGCAATATCATCAAAAATAGATATGAAATGGACATTAAAAAGCTATCAAACTTTCAGTGGATCAAGATCCCCCAAACTTAACTATTACTTGTCCCCAAGTAATATAGCTAATACATAAAATAATGATCCACTGCAATGAACTTTCTTTTTATAATGCCATAACTTTGACTTAGATAAATACAAGAGTAAAATTTTCAGAAAGATTTTTGAATAATTGAAGTAAATTCAGCAGGTATAAGACTATCTAGTCATCAAGTCTAAGAGTTCTAGCCTTCTATTCATTTCAAAAATGACTATAGATTGTCCTATTAAGGCACTTAAAATTATTACATGAAAAGAAGTTTATGAGAACACTACTAGTAAAGATGCTAATTCATACATATAAGTTCAGGAAATTAATTAAGTTTTTCCCTTTAGGTAGGTCCAAGTGAAGCATATTTTTGATTATGCATCTCCTCAAGCTTCTCCTCGCTTTTTGTTTTCTTTTTCTTCTATTTCTATCTTTTTTTTCTTTTTCTTTTTGCTTTTCTTTTTTAAATGAGGATTACTATATCTGGATAGCCTTTAATAATTTTGAACATCACCCTTCTCACCCTAAATTTGATACTTACCACAATCCTTACCTTATAGGCATTTCTTTAGCTTATTATTGATCGTCGTAGAGTCCACGTCATTTCCTTTCACATAAAATTTTAAGATTCTTAATATTTCAAACATACAGTTTTTCTTACTTTGAATAGTTGACTATAGTTCTATTCTCTTATACCAAATATCTTATCCAACAAAATTACTTTTCATTACCAAAAAATTTCATTTCAATCCACTAAAGTACTTAAATAAAATCAAAATACAATTATCTGAAATTTGGTTCTATCACCAAAAGTCATGTTATAATTTTGAAAATATTTTTAATTGAGAACAACTAATAGTTAATTCTTTCCCTCCCCCAAACTTAAATTTTTGAATACCAATAAGATTAGCATAGGTAGAATTAAAAGATCTAAACATATATATATAATTCATACTTCAATATGTTGGGTTTTTCATACCTTTGAAGTTTGGTAGGTCAGTAGGCCTGAAATAATTAAGAGCATTTCTACACACAAATATAAGTTAGTCATTTGTAGGGTGAAGAAGTTTGAGATCTTAAAACATGAAACATCAATTAACACATAACACATTAACATCCAATTGTTATAATTACAGATTAAACTAATAAACTAAATACATTCAAACTTTATTATCACATCATATCACAATTCCACATATTTCAACTTTAAAGTTCACCACAAATACAATCAAATACAAATTACATCACACATACAAATCAAAGTCTCAGGTACATCACAAATACATCAACGAATATTAAATGCAATGAAAAAAAAACTAAACTACCAATCATCATCTGCAGGAGCTCCACCATCATCAGGTTCATCAGGCTGGTATGGAGTGTACTCATGGTAAGTAGGAAATACAACACTGGTGTCTCCCTTGAGAAATCTCATCTGTGCGTCATGATGAGCTATATCATATTCTCTCCACAACACTTGATAATCATAATTTATCTTATTCCTTGCTTCTAGTCCCTCTACTCAAGTATTCAACTTTTCTAATTGATCCATAACATCATGCAGAGCAGATTCCCTAGATGTAGATGGTCTCTCCTGACTAGAAGAAGGTACATCAGCTCTCTTACTTCATTTCCATCCTACATGGGCTTCATAGGTTTTCAGGTTTAATTTACTTATTGGCTTTCAGGGGTAGACTACCTCTTCATTATCTTCAGTTGCTATACCTGACTGAATACACAAGCCATGAATCAGCTTGGGGTGTCCTAGTCTACATGTAGTCTCTCCTTTTGAATTTTCCAAAATAATTTTATGAATAATGGCCCTAATATTGATATTCTTCATGTTCTGAATATAGTAATTCAGAACAGCTCTATCTACAGTTACTTCATTGTGATGGCTGGTAGGCATAAGTCTTGCAGAAATGAAGTAATGTTAGGCTTTCGATACAAGATTCAAAGTAGAAAGGGGGAAGTTAAATTTTTGCCTCTGTTTAATCTTCCATTCTCCTTTTCCATCAGTCAAATAATTCATAACCATATCCAATGCTTCATTTGTAATAGGAAAATTTTCATATTCACACAAGAAGGGTTCTCTCAACTGATAAAATGCATTGATACATGTGGGGGTAAATTCAACCATTTGTCCTCTAACCAGGATATATTCACTCTCAGAATAGTATAAGTTAGCATAAAACTCTCTTACAATCCCCAGCATCGCTTCAGCAGTAAAATAACAAAAAATTTCCCATTAACGATTTGCAATGAACTCTTCAATCGCACCTCCAGGATTTTCAAAATCGTTTTCTTGAATACACTTCTTATTACTAAGAAATGTACTAAAGCGAGAATAAGCCTTGAAATTCACAACTTTGCTCTCATCATAATCAAAATTTCTCTTCCCCTTAGCCATTCTTGGAGCCATTTTTCTAAAAATATCAAATTTATCCAAATCAACTTCAAAATTGCAATTATAATAGACTCCAAAGTGAATTTAAATTGATAAGAACTCCAACACCATGCAAAATCTCCAAATCGTCTCTAAAAACCTCAAAATTCAAATTTTTCTAATGTAGGAGATTTTCACGGTCAAAATTGAAAACAATTTAGTTTAAAGTGAAGCTCTTACTAAGAGAAGATGAAATCAGAATTTCTCCGGCCACAAAATCGCTTCAAATCCAAATTTAAGTGAGCCCTAGGTGCGAATATCGGCCTTGGCTGGAAGTAGAAGATAATGGTTTGGGCCTTTTTGTTGGTCGAGCACGGTCAAGCGCTGGTGACGACGCCGTTTGGTGCTATTTTCTGCTCAATAGGCCAAACTCTCTGTCTTTTGGCGCAGTCCTGCGCTGGCGACGGTGCCAATTCAAAAACTAGGCTTCCAACTTTCTTTTGCAATTTCGATCTTCTTAAGCCCGCACTGATGTCTAATTAGTCCATTTAAGCATTTAATAACACACTAAATCCGTGGAAAATAATATTTTTAAACACAAACAACACAAAACATCACTTAGATATATAAAATCTAAATTACGAAGACACATAAATAACACTAAAATCCACACATCATCAAGCCATAAAATACTAAAATTCAGCATCGCTCACAACCACAACATAATAACGCTGAAAACTGAACAAGAAAACAAGTCCAAATATAACATTCAAGCAAAGCAAAGAAAGCAATAAGTTCAAATACATAAGCTCATAAACACAAAAGTTAAGTTCTATTCTCTCTCAAAACTATCATCAACTCTGATATCTCCAATTGATTGAACATGTGTTGGCATATTTTTAGGTTGTGTGTTTTATTTTGAAAAGGGGGTCGCCTAACAGAAATTATCGGCGAATTTTTTTTTAATTTAATTTAAATAAATAATTTGAAAAGTAGCATTTGATTTTTGAAAATAATTTTAAGATATGAAATCAAACCGACCTCACATCCCAGATAGTTTATATAAACGAGCGCCACATCACAAACCGTGTATCTATCCCGAAGAATAGACACACTGTTTGGTGATGGGGCTCGATTAAATAAATTAGAAGATTTGTGACATCCGTTTGGTTTGCGAACCAATTTTATAAGCCGACAAATTCCCCTGCTTAATATAAATGAATTAAGCATGGTTTATATTACCTGGGTTCTTAAAATTCCCTATAAGGGCAAGCCCCTATAGTTAATTACATCGTAAGTGACGGGAATCACCTAAGAAAACTCTCGATAATAATCGATAATTCTCGCTCTCGAGAATTTTAAAGTTTAAGTTTTCGAGGGATTGAATTTTGGAATTTCAATAGGGAATGGATCAAATTTGGAACATTTTATTTTGGGAATTCAAAGGAAGAAAGGTAGGAGAAATCACAGATTCGAAGAGAACTTCGGTAATTTCCCGACTATCCTATTGTTTGGCTTGGATTTGGGAAAGTCCTAATGTTTGTTTAATGTTTTGATCTTGCCAATTTTAATTAATTTGGACTTATATTTGTATGATAAAATCATACAAATAGCCTGAAAGATGTGAGGGTTTATGTCGTATCAAACGACTACCTCGGAGTCCTAAGACCGGTTAGAGCTTAATTTACATGACATGATCATGAAAATGCCTAACGAAGAGTTGAGGATTTATGTTGCACTAGGCAAACTACCTCGAAATCCTATGGCTTGTAATTTAATTCTAAGAAAGTTTTGCTGAAGTAGATCCAAGTTTTGTTGATGACGATGGCCGTGCTGCCCACCATGCTCCGAGCTCCTTGTTGTTGCAGAGGTTTAATTTTAGAAGTCATAAATCAGGAGATGAGAGAAGTGTTCCGGTTTAGAGAAAGTCTTAATTTCCAAGTGTTTTTTTATGTTTTAATTAAACAAATCTTAAAGTTGATTATAGCAACACCGGTTAAGATCCCACGGTTCCATCCTTCGGCATCGTTATTTTTATCGGATTCACTTAGTCCGAGATGAATTTGCTAAACTCAACTAAATGAGTTCCACACTTTCATTTAGACCGTGGGAAATCCCGTTAGCAACACGTAGGTTACATCATCCGAGGTATTCACGATCATCCAACAAGACATTTTAATTTAGTTGTAGTTGTAGTTTTGTATTCTGTTTGTGATTAAATTTTGAGTTGTTTTATATTTTGAAATGTTGTGGAGGTGAATTTTATCTTGCAATGACTTTTAATTTAGTTTTGGTTTCAGTTTTAGGGACTTTCCTAAAGGTGTGGTTTTTCATGCAACAGTTGTTTATCATGCAAGAAAAGTAAGTGCGATGCGATTAAATAAATTGCAATAAGGTAAATTGCAAGAAAGTAAATTGTAATAAAATAAAAGCGTACCTGGAGGGTCTTCCCGTCATCCTAGGTTGCACTTAAACTCAATTTAGAATATTTAAGCAAATTCCTCGGTAAAGCTAAGGGAAGGGTTATGGTTTTCTACCAAATTCCTAATCCCATAGCTAGTCATTTCCTATGACGTCTAGGTTCTTGTGTTTTTGGTTTGAGGATAATTTTCTTCATCAAAGAACAATTAAGTTTAGTTGTTCTTATAAACCTCCTATCATATTGAGAAAGTGCTTAAGAAGAATCTTAAACATCTTTTCAATATTGCTAGAATTGTTTTAAGTCCAAATGAATTTAATTATACAAATAAATTAATCGTCCAGGAATTCAATTTTTGTTATCTTGCTCAGTGAACTAGGACATTTGAATATCCTATAAGTGAAGTAACATTTCATTTGACGTTCTGTTTAGGAGTTATGATAACCAAAGCTTTCGAGGGTAAATTGGTATTCAAATGGTTTGTGATTTAATTTAATTTCAGTTAACGGGTTTAAATTTGGGATAGCTTCCAAGTTGCTTCATATTTATTTTTGAATTCTTTATGTCTTAGGTGATGTCATTTTTAATTTCACTTTAATTTAATTTAATTTAATTTGGTTTAATTTTAATTTTAATTTTAATTTAATTTGTTTTAATTTTAACTTGATTCCATTATCTAATTTAATTTAATTCAATTTAGTTTGATTTGATATGATTTAATTTAATTTAATTTAACTTGATTTAATTTAATTTGATTTAATTTAATTTGATTTAATTTCCTTTAATTTAATTTAATTTGATTTAATTTAATTTAATTTAATTTAAATTTTAATTTAATTTTATTTTTAATTTTAATTTTAATTTAATTTAATTTGATTTTAATTTAATTTGATTTAAATTAATTTGATTTAATTTAATATGTTTTAATTTAATTTAATTTAAATTTTAATTTAATTTCATTTTTAATCTTAATTGAAAATTTAAAAGAGTTTAATAATTTAACTTTAATTTAATTTAATGGTTAAGTCTTTTAACATTTTAAATCTTAAATTTGAATTATCATTTTAATTGGGAATTAAATATTATTGAGATGATTAATTTAGGGATCCTTAGATTAAAGAACAAATCTCTTCCTAATAATATCCCTTTTTTAATAATTCCAATTTTATTATTCTTCCAAATTTAATCAATTATTCAATTAAAGTTCATTTTAATTATTTTTAAATTGTTTAATAGGTTTCTATCCCTTAATTATTTAAATTTAAATCATCCCAATCAGATTAAGATCAAATATTTTATTCTTTAATTTTATTAAGCCTAAAGTTTTAATTAAAGATTAAAATTTTAATTACCATTTTGCCCTTCAAGCTTAATAATTTCATAACTCACTAAATTGATCTTAAATGAACTTAAAATTTTTATGTGACTTCACTCATATGTCAATAAAGACATGAGTGGAGAAAATGTGATTTTTCAGTATTTAATTTATTTATGTAATTATTTTTGGTGGAAAATAGAGATTTCCAAGGAAAATTTAATAATATGACCAAGGGGAAGTTTCTATCCTTAAGATAATTATGAGACATTTTTAATGACCAGAGGACCACTTGGACCAATTTTGGTATTTTTTTGAATTATATTATTTTTATTATAATTATTTTGAGTTTTGGAGTATTAATTAATTTTAAAATAAAATAAAGATTGAAAAATAAATTTTATATTTTTCAAAAATCTCTCTAATATCAAGGAAATCAGAGAATTAATTTTTACAATTTTCTGATTTTTCTTTGATTTATTAGAATTATTTTAGTGGAAATACTAGAAATATATATTTTTTTAATTTTAAAATTACCTTAGGGCTTTAAAATTTAATATCTCATTAAATAGACCTAAGAAAAATATGGGGTTTGTTCCTAAGTGATTAAAATTCAAAATGTAACATTTTGGTGAATTTTATTATTTTTATGATTTTTATTATTTTTTAATTATTAAAATATTAAAATAATACAAAAAATCAACTTTTTTAGAAAATTGAAATTTTAATTTTCTTAAATTCCCTGATATCAAAGAGGCTCCAAAACCAATTTGGTGAATTTTTGAAAAGTATTTTGAAAGTTATGAATTTTTAAAGTTTAAAATGCTAAATGGCTTAATCAACCCATTTAGTAGAGCTAATCAAGTCCAATTGACTTCAAATTTTTATGGTGGGTTCCTCTGATCCTAAAGTTCAGTGGAGAATTGATTTCAATTCAATTTGATGTATGATTAGCTCTAATTAATTATGGACCTATTTTGGGTGTTTAAGACAATTAGGGTTATTTTAAATAAATTAATTCAAAACATATTTTTCCTAGGGTCCTCTGGTCATAAGAGATATCACCAAATTTTCCTAGAATTTATTTTACAACATGCTAATTATTGGATTTAAAATACTCAAAACAGTAACATGAATTTGAAAAATCAATAACTTCTCATAGGGATGGCCTGTGACTTTGGAAAATTCAGGGAATGTTCGCAAATTCAGAGGCTTCAAAAGCCCTATGGTCTCATGTCATGGTGAATTTCCTATATGCATGGAGAATTAAAACAATGCAGAGGGTAAATAAATCATTAAAAATAAAATACTTGATGAAATTAAATGATTTCTTTTCCACATTATTCTCCTCTGTTCACTAAGCAAGAGGGTATTTTTATTTTATTTTTCTGATTTTTCTACACAAAGTTATGCATTTTTGAAGTTTAGGGAATTAAATAAATCAGAAAATCCCTAATTTTCTATTTATCCGAGTCAGCGCCGCGTCAACCTTAACATCTCCGAAGTGCCGAGTGGCGCTTTCTGATTCGACGCCGCCATCCTACTCAAAGCTCCGAGGGCCCGCTGTATCGTTCCATCTCCTCATCCGGCGCGATCCTGTCTGTCCGTCCGCGCGTGTATGGAATGAACGGCATCCGTTCATCGTCCCCAAGCGTCCTCACCTGAGAGCTGTCCACACTAAAACCCTAAGAAATCTCTCATTTCTCAACGGATTTTCATGTTCTTATGCTCTATGGATTTGTCTTGAAGAGACAAATACATCTATACGGTGATCATGCATTGAAATTAAAGCATTTCAAATGGAGAATCTCCAGAAGCTCGGGATAAAGAATTAGCTCATACCTTTGCTCGGAGAAGTGTGGCTTCAATCGAGGGTTGTGTCACCTTCGATTGCGTCCAGCGAAGCTCCGGATGAAGTCTCCTAGTACGGTGAATTGCCTAGCTATGAAAGTGACCACAGCTCGATCACAAAGCTTGGAGGCTGGAACAAGCTGGGTGGCTCTGGAGATGGGGCTTTCAGTGGGAAACTTCTCCTCTTGGTCTAGTGAAGGTGAAGGGCCAGTCAATTTAAAGATTGGCTCACTGTGGCAAAGTGTTTTGGTTTTTGGGTGAAATTTCAGTTGAGAAATTGGGTTTTGTTGGTGGGGATTAGGGCAAATTGACACTGGGATCAACTGCTCTAAGTATGGAGTAGGGCCTAGAACAATTTTGGCAGAGTTTCGACAAGGTTTGTGCAACTCTCTTCCATGGCCGTGAGGGGGTCGGGTTTAAATAAAGGTGGCTGGAGAGCCTCACAGGGATGGCCAAGGGTTGGGATCTGCTGCTCTGGGCATGAGAAGAACAGCCATGGTGGCCATTGGGCATGGGGCAGCTCAGGAAGGGAGAATTCCAATGTTGGGCTCACATGTGAGCTCTCAGGCATGGCGTTTTCCGGAGGCCTGGTGGCCGGCCGGCCAGTCTCGGAGTCACCATCTTGGCCGGTGGGGTCGGGGCTTGGCATTAGTGCGATCGATTGAGCATGGACATGTGTAAAGCACTTGGATCAAAATGGCATGGGGATATGGCTAATCTTGGCTAGGTTTGGTCAACCCATTTGTTTGGGTTGGGTTCACCTCCCTATGGCTAGCCTTGGCTGAGAAAATCAGTTAGGCTAGGCTGGTCAAAAGGTGGTGATGTCCTTATCCAAGAATATTTGGATTAAATCTTGGTTAAGGGGAATCATGGTTAAGGCTAATGACTTTATGAGATTAAGGAAAGAGTCTCCTTTTTTTGCCCAAAATGCCATGGTGACATGTAAAGAGGCTCTCATGGCTTCCATGTGGCTCATGCATGGCTTCATGGCTCATCTTTGGCTTAGGAAAAGTTAGGTCAATTTCATGGAAATGGGTTTAAGAAAATTTTGGTATTTTGATGGGAATTTGTATGGGGCTTAATTTGGAATAGCTTCATGATGAGTTTTGAAACTTAGGGATTGATTTAATTGAAAATATGGTGTAGAGCAATTGTCATATGGGTTTTGGATTGATTTTGGCCCTTTGGATTTTGGTGGAGATGGGCTTTAGGAAGGTTTCATGTAAGTGGGCTTTTAAGTTTAAGAATGAATTCATGGATGGGAATTTTGTAGAAGTTTGGGCCAAATAATTATTGAGTTTGGTTTAGGGATATGTCATGAGTGATTTGAAATGAGTTTGGAGTGATTTGGGTTTGAATTGGGTTGGATTTGGGCCTCTTTGGTAAATGGGCCAATGTAGGTCAAATTGGGCTAACTTGGGCCAATGTTGGGCTAGGGTTGAAATTGATGTAAAATAAATGTTGGGAGATGTTTATGGGGGTGTTTCAAAGAGGTTTTGGCTTTGGTTGGGTTTTGATTTTGGGGTTTGGGCTTATTTGGGTTAGGTTTGGATTTAGGTCAAAATCTGGCTTTTTGGATTTGGGTTGAATTTGAGTGGGGTTTGGGTCTAAATTTTAGGTGAATCATGTTAATGTTTTGTTTGTAGGGATGTTAAGGAAGGTTTAGAAAAGATTTGGGGTTAATTGGAGTTGGATTGGGTGAGTTTGGATTAGGTTTGGGCCATGGGTCCAAATTGGGCTTTAAGGCCAAAAGTGAAATTGGATCCAAATGTCAATCAAATTGGACTTGTATTTGGTCTAGATTGGTGTTGGGAATGTTGAATTGAAGTTTAGAATTGAATTGGACCAGAATTTGGGTCAGTTGGATCGGTTTGGCTTGACATTGGGTTCACTTAGGGTTAAAATAGATCAAATTGGGGGTTTTGACAAAAGTAGGGTAAATTGACAAAATTGGCCCCTGGTGTAGTTGAACAAAATGAAATTGGGAATATTTGGGATTTTCTAGAATTTTCTGGGAATTTTCTGAATTTTTGGATTTTTGGGTCAAGAGGGGTATTTTGGGTATTTGGAGGGTATTGGGAGGTATTTTTGGTATTTTTGGGTATGGATGATCAATTTGAGTAATGTGGGAATGTTTGGGATTGATTTTGGGGAATTTTGGGTGATTTGGAAAATTTGGAGGATTTCAAGGGTTTTGGGTAGGCTAGGCGGGTGTAGGGTCCCGGGGGTTAAAAATTGAAAATTTGGGAAATTGAAGATTGAGTAATTGTAAGTGGAATGAAATCATTTTGGTTGAGCCATGAAGCCATATCAAGCCCACATGAGCCATGAAGGGACTCATTTGAGGCATCCACTATGTTGTTCCTAACCCTCTTAGCCAAGGGCTTAGGGGTTAAGGACCATCAATGTGAATCACCTTCATGAGTCAGGATGTCAAGTTAGGAATGGGTGTGTTTTTAGGAGGTGTGTGAAAGTGTAGTGTATAGGTGTAGTGTGTGTGTAAGTCAGCCTTTCACTAGACCAGGCCACCCAGGGCAGTCCTAAGGCCAAAGAGTCCTATAGGAACTCATCCTTTAAACTTCCACATTTGATTTCGACCCTCTAGGTGATTAGGGGTCTACAATCGAGTTTGTGAAGTTTGCGGGGAGTTAAGAAGTGGTTTGAACTTCTAAAAGGTGGGTCCCAATTCTAATCCTCTAAGATAGTCAAAGGAAAAGCCTAAGGCTAGATCCTAAGTACTAAAAAGAAGAAGAGATGACCTCATCAAAAATGAGGTCAACAAATGGACCCCCAATAGACGTGGTGAGCTGACGGAGCACACCGCGCGTATTGGTGTTGACCGAAGCGATCAACAAAACTAACACAAACGTCCAAGTGACAAACTTAGGACAAAGTAGAAGAGTTTCCACTGGGGAGTGTCAAGTATATCTCTGAGACTGGAGATTCCCGAACTCTCGGCGGGGAAAGGAAAAGGAGGTGAATCCCAAATCACATGATCTGGGAGAATTTCAATTTAGATTGAAGTTTTATTAAAATTAATTAAAGGGATTTGAATTTGAAATGCAAATTATAATTTTATGGTTTTAGATGTAACATCTTCAACCTCAAAAGAAAATTGAATTGATTGGATTGAATCATTATAATGAGGAGAGATCTCAGAGTAATGTGGTATTGGATGTAAAATCCTTAACCTCAAGAGTTTGATTTTAATGTATTTCATTGCGATAGGGAAAGGATCCTTAAGCAATGCAGTCTCGGATGTAAAATCCTCAAGTCCAAAAGTTTGATTTGGATGTATTTCATCGCAATAGGGAAAGAATCCTAAAGCAATGCAGTCTCGGATGTAAAATCCTCAACCCCAAGAATTTGATTTTGATGTATTTCATTACAATAGGGAAATAATCCTAAAGCAATGCAGTCTCGGATGTAAAATTCTCAACCCCAAAAGTTTGATTTTGATGTATTTCATTGTGATAGGGAAAGAATCCTAAAGCAATGCAGTCTCGGATGAAAAATCCTCAGCCCCAAGAATTTGATTTTGATGTATTTCATTGCGATAGGGAAATGATCCTAAAGCAATGCAGTCTCGGATGTAAAATCCTCGACCCCAAGAATTTGAATTTGATGTATTTCATTGTGATAGGGAAAGAACCTAAAGCAATGCAGTCTTGGATGTAAAATCCTCAACCCCAAGAATTTGAATTTTGATGTATTTCATTGCGATAGGGAAATGATCCTAAAGCAATGCAGTCTCGGATGTAAAATCCTCGACCCCAAGAATTTGAATTTGATGTATTTCATTGCGATAGGGAAAGAACCTAAGGCAATGCAGTCTTGGATGTAAAATCCTCGACCCCAAGAATTTGATTTTGATGTATTTCATTGCGATAAGAAAAGAATCCTAAAGCAATGCAGTCTCGGATGTAAAATCCTCAACCCCAAGAATTTAATTTTGATGTATTTCATTGTGATAGGAAAAGAATCCTAAAGCAATGCAGTCTCAGATATAAAATCCTCAACCCCAAGAATTTGATTTTTGATGTATTTCATTGCGACAGGGAAAGAATCCTAAAGCAATGCAGTCTCGGATGTAAAATACTCGACCCCAAGAATTTGATTTTTGATGTATTTCATTGCTATAGGGAAAGAATCCTAAAGCAATGCAGTCTCGGATGTAAAATCCTCGACCCCAAGAATTTGATTTTGAATAGTCATTGATTTTGCGAAGATTTGTAGTGTTGATTTGAAAAGTGTGGAATTTTGGTGTTTCGAGAATTTCATGAAAGTTGTAAAAGACTTTCATGGAAGGAAATAGATTAGGAGGGAATATGTAGATGCTACATATCCCATTCAAAAGAGTTGATCGAAAGTCGCAGGTTTGGATTGGATACAATTCCTCGTCATCAGATTCGATCCGTGTCAATGGAATCAACCGCTTCCATCCCAGACAAGGGAAAGAGTAGAACAGATTGGATTTCAGATTTGGAAGGTTGAGTTTGAATTTGATTGAGATTGGATTTGAAATTTGGAAGGTTGAATTTGAATTTGATTGAGATTTGATTTGAAATTTGGAAGGTTGAATTTGAATTTGATTGAAATTTGATTCGAAATTTGGAAGGTTGAATTTGAATTTGATTGAGATTTGATTTGAAATTTGGAAAGATTGAATTTGAATTTGATTGAGATTTGATTTGGAATCTGGAAGATCGAATTTGAATTTGATTTAAAATTTGTGGTCATTTTGTTTGTCCTTTAACGATTCAAATTTTATTTTATCATGAATTTGGAGTTCATCATTTTTTAGATTTTTAAGGAAAGTTTTCTTCTTTTATTCTCTTTTTTTTGTTTCTTTTCTGTTCTTTGTTCGAAGTTCATTTAACTTTAATGGCGTTTCTCAGTCAACTTGCACAAAAGAGGTGAAGGCCAAAAATGTGACATGGTCACTTTCATTCCAATCATGTTGAAGATACATCATACAACTCGATGCTGGAATACATCTCATACAATCCATATTGACTCAAAACGGACTATGTATGATCTTTGCCGATCCATCCAAAAAGGTATCCGTCGGAAATCCATGTACGAATAGTGAGGTACATGGTCGATAACATCACCTTCCAAGCCATCCTCGGCGAGGATGCCGTATGGATGTACGTTGGAGGTGTGATATTTTCCATGTAACTCACGGCTCGTAAGGCCGGAGGCTCTCTAGCTCCGGTGCTGGTCGGAAGTGGTAAGGTGCTTTCTCGTCATCCATCCTTCTAAAAGTAACTGAGATCCACTTCATTGGTACTCCCGGTATGCAATATTTAGCGACATCTGCTCCGTTGCCCTTCAGTATCATGACGGAACCTACCGGTAATGGTATCTTTACTGGCCCTCGGAACTCACACGGGCCTGCTTATCCGGAGGTCGGATCCGAATATGATATTACACTCATTCGAGAAAAGCGTGCGAAAGGTCGACAAAGTCGTGGTGATGCTATGTGCGGGGGTATTCGGTCACCCTTCTTGTAAATGTTAATGATGCAAGCTGTTGGGTATGCAATCTGCGGCGGTACCCTCCATTTTATCATTCTCTTTACCATCCTTTTGATGACTAATGGCATTGGATCTACCTTGCCATGACGGAGTATTCCCGGTGGGTTTCCCTTCTCGTCTTCGCAAAGTTGTAGCGGCATCCACATTGTATTGTAATTCTTCCTTTCCACGGCATCCATCTCCGGGGTTCCGAGTAAGTGTTTTCTCTTAGGCGGCCCGCTCGGCCCATTCTTTTCAAATCCTGGATGCAGTCCACGATTTGTTGTTGTTCGTATTCTGAGAACAGGTCTGTGTGTAGCTCGAGGCCTTCTAGTATATTGATCCTCCTGCCTCTCATTCTCTCGAAGTATTCAAAAGTTTTCTTCTCGACATTCTGCATTCTTTCTAGCTCGTATTTTGGAATAATTTGCAAATGGTGAGGCCTAGTGACGTACTGTGGGATATACGGCTCAATCCCTTCACGTTCTCCTGCATACCTCGGCTCCTCGGGGATGGTGTCGGTCGGGACATCCTCCGGGGTTGCTTGCCGACAAGGTTATGCATTGCGGTGGCTTTATCCGGTGGCGTGGTAGCCTTCCTTCTTCGTTCTTCTTGAGATTTCCCTTGTCTCTTCTGTTATCCTCGGAGCTGGCCTCCTTCCTTCAGGTACCTAGTGAACTGGCGTCCTTGAAGTATATGCCTCGTCGTGCTGGTCCGCTGCTAGTTTAGTTAACATCTTGCGGATACGGTGATTTTTATTTCTTCGCTAAGTTGCTGTGAGAGTAGCTCTTCATACTTCCTGAATTTCTGTGGGTGCGGCGCTGACAAGCCTGCCCTCTGCTGTAGCGACTACAGACTTGATTCTCTTATCCTCCTCAGTGTTTGTTTTCCTTTTCTTCTTCTTTGGATTGGTGGCTTGGGCCACCCACTCGTCATTGTCGGCTGGCGGTTCCTCGGTCCTCGATGCGGGACCCGGTCACTTTCCTCGTCTTGCGGAGATTGCCGGTGCGAAGTACGAGTCGATCTCTATTATCGCTCCATCTTTCACCCTCTTTTCGTCGAGTGCGAGGCTTACGCCATTTCTAAAGTTCGGGACCAACCGCCCGTTCGACATTTCCTGCGAAAAGACAAGAAAAAGGATCGAGGGCATCACTAAGAACAAGAACATTAAGAAAATGTTTATTAAAGACAGTTTTTTATTACTTCTTGTATTTTTAAATTTAACAGGAGTGAAATGGGATAAGATCAGGAAAAAGATTTTGATTTGGAAAAGAAAACAAGGAAAACTTTATTATCATGATTTTATTTATTTTAGCAC
Source organism: Papilionanthe hookeriana x Papilionanthe teres (assembly GCA_022702705.1). Taxonomy (NCBI): domain Eukaryota; kingdom Viridiplantae; phylum Streptophyta; class Magnoliopsida; order Asparagales; family Orchidaceae; genus Papilionanthe; species Papilionanthe hookeriana x Papilionanthe teres. The sequence continues at coordinate 28,020,522 of CM040427.1, forward strand.
ATTTTTTTTATTATTTTTGTGTTCGGACCCAATCATAAGTAACTACTTCGCCCGTGCTTCTAGGGATGAAGAATTCATTCCTTCGAAACATCAGGTAGCGTAATACTTGTTCAAGTATCGTCCGTTGATCAGAAGCATATGTCGTTCCCCTTGGCAATTCACTAGGCGGTAGGAGCCTCCCGAGTATACTTGCTTCAACCACAAACGGCCCTTCCCAAGTGGGTTCAAATTTTCCTCCTATCTTGCGGTGTGCAAGGATAGGTCTTTTGAGAATGAGAACTAAGTCACCAACTTTAAAGGTTCTTGGGCGGACCAATCTGTCATGGGCTTGAACCATCTTAGCTTGGTATAGTTCTAAATTCTGCTGCGCTGCAAGTCTTTTCCTTCCGGGCTTTCCAATTCTTCTAGTCGTAATTTGACATTCTCTTCAGTCATGATTTTGTTTTGCAACTGCAATTCGAGTGAAGGAAGGCTTGGACCTCTAAAGGTAACAACTTGCCTCGGACCCATACACCGGAGCGTAAGGTGTAGCTTGAGTAGGAGTTACGAAGGTTGTCCGGTAGGCCCATAAGGCTTCTAGTAACTTCTCGTGCCAATTTCTCTTATTATCGTCCAAGATTTTCTTTAAGATTTGAACGAGAGTTTTATTAAAAGCCTCAGCCAGGCCGTTTGCTCTTGGATAGTAAATTGTTGAATATCGACAGTCGATTCCGTGTCTCCTGACAAAATTGTTGATTTGCGTGCTTCGAATGCGGACCCATTATACGAGATAATCTGCGCGGCACTCCGAAATGGTAGACAACTTGGTTCTTGAAAAGCTGTAGCACGTGGTGTGCTTTAACTTCTACGAGTGGAACCGCCTCGCCCACTTGGAAAAGTAATCTATAGCCGCAAGAATGAAGCGATGTCCTTTTGAAGATGGTGGTTCTATTGGACCCACTATATCCGTACCCCGACATTCGAATGGCCACGACGCGATTGTCGGATGTAACACATTCGGAGGTTGGTGTAGAACCACTCCGTGCACTTGGCATTGATGACGGCTCTTGGCGATTTTCATGCGGTCGGTCATCATCGAGGGCCGGTAGTACCCTAGTCTTTTAATTTTCATTTTCATCTTCGGACCCGGCGGTGAGCGCCACAGAGTCCTGAATGCACCTCTTTAACGATTTCACGGGCCTCGGACCCGCTTAGGCATCTTAGCCACATTTGATCGAAAGACCTTCTGTATAACGTGTTGTTTATTAATGCGTAAGACAGAGTTCTTTTCTTGATCTGATGGGCTAGCGACCTATCGTCTGGTAGTTTTCCTGTTTGCAGGTAGTACGTAATGGTCGTCGCCGATCTTACGTGTTTTTACATCACTCGTTGCAAGCTGATTCTTCTTCTTTTTCGATTTATGTATTGTGTACTATGTCGAGCTGAGATAGGACCTGACGTCCGTGAACTGACACTTCCACTGACTCATCTTGCAAACAGACAAATTCTTTTGCGAGGCGAGCTAACACATCTGCTAATGCATTTTCTTTTCTGGGAATTTTATAGATTGTCACATTCGGAATCTGTTCCAACAGCTGTATGACATACTGGAAGTATTGCTCGAGTCTTGGCTTTAAAATTCTATACTTGTCCGGCGATACGTTGAATGATTAATCTGCGAATCCCCGTAGATGTTGATGTCTGTTATCCCCATTTGAATAGTTAATTTTAGTCCTGTTATGAGGGCTTCGTATTCTGCTTCATTGTTTGTACACGGCTCTGTCAAGTGGTAGGAGTATCTTAACATCCCCCGCTCCGGTGTTATAAAGATTAGTCCGATCCCTGCCTTACGGGCACTATCACTTGCGATTCTTCGTCTTTGTGTGTTGAAGATGCTCCGTCGAAATATAATTCCCGATGTCGATCATCGGGGTCTTCTAGGCTCATTATTTGTTCATCCGGCAAATCGTCATTGAGAGGAGATTCGACGGCAAAGGGTGTCTTTGCGAGGAAGTCTGCTAAGACTTATCCCTTTACGGCGGGAAGAGGCACGAAAGTTATATCAAATTGCAATAATATCATTGACCATCCGGCAAGTCTACGGAAAGCGTTGGACGAGTCATCGAGTATTGCAATGGATTAAATTTCGAGATAAGATTGACCTTATGAGAAAGCATGTAGTGCACGAGCTTTTGAGCGGCAAAGATGCGAGCCGAACGGTGTTTTTCAATTGCGGGATACCTTATTTCCGTCGGAAGTAAACGACGGCTTAGGTAGTAAAGAGCATTTTCTTTACCCTCATCATTGACACAGGCTAACGGGGCTCCGAGAGAGTCATCTAAAGCCGCGGTATAAAGTATCGGCGGTCTACACGAGACCAGGGCTGCTAAGACGGGAAGTGTCATTAAATATTGCTTAATGTCCTCAAAGGCCTTCGGCATTTTTCTTCCCAAATAAAGTTGGCATCCTTTTTAACTAATGCTGAGAAAGGTCGACACCTACACGACAAGTTTGAGATAAAGCGTCGAAGATATGCCGACTTCCTTGAAAAGATCGTAGTTGCTTTAAGGTTTTGGGAGGCGGCATTTCTAAGATAGCTTTAATCTTTTCCGGGTCGATTTCAATTCCACGATGTCGGACAACGAATCCTAAGAATTTCCCAGAGGTGACGCCGAAGGCACATTTTAAGGGATTCATCTTAAGGTTAAATTGTCTTAATCGTTCGAAAACAATTCTCAAATCATATAGGTGGTTTTCCTTTACTTTGCTTTTGATGACCACATCGTCCACGTAGCATTCGACTTGATTGTGGATGAGATCATCAAAAATTCTTGTCATCGCTCTACGGTATGTTGCTCCTGCGTTCTTCGATCCGAATGGCATCACTTGTGTAGCAATATACTCCGATCGGCGTTTTGAATGCTTTGTAAGTTTTTCATCTTAAGGAGCCATTTTTATCCGGTTGTATCCCGAAGATCCATCCACGAATGAGAATATTTCATGTGTCGAAGCGATGTCGATCATTAATTCCGGGATCGGTAGAGGAATTCATCCTTTGGACATGCCTTGTTTAAATCTACGAAATCCACACAAATTCGATCCGACCATTCTTCTTTCTAGCTGGTACCACATTGGCTAACCAAGTCGGGTATTGTTCTTCGCGGACAAATTTAGCGTCTATTAGCTTTTTAACTTCGGCTATGACTTGTTGTTCGATTTCTAGACGCATTCTTCCGGGACCTTGTCGGCGGGACGAAGTAGGATCCACTCCTAGCTTATGGAGCTGCGACCTCTGGAGCTAATCACGACATCTCATCGTAGCTCCAAGAAAAACAGTCTTTAAATTCCATTAATAACTTGATTATTTCTTCGGAGTCTTCTTTATTGAGTAAGGAGCTAACAAAGGTAGGTCTAGGCTCTTCGCTAGTACCTAAGTTAACTTCCGTTAACTCATCTATTGTGGATTTTATTTCTTCTTCAAATTCTGGTGGAGCGTCTCCAATTTGTAAATCTTCAAACTCTTCTGTAGTTTCCATGCAGTTTTCATTAGACTCACAAGTGACAACCAAGCAAAATTCAGTATCGTCAACTGATCCTACTGTGCCGAATGCGAGACCATGCTTTGAATTGGGTGGACGACGGAGTTATTCCATAATTTTTCAAAATGTTGTGATTGACCTTTTGTCCATTGTCGAGGTAAGAAACCACGTTGAATTAAATTTTGAACATAGGGAGAGTACCACTCAAAAGGTAATTCCATTAACTCTGATGAAGTGGCATCTTCAAATTGTACATTATTTTCAGTTTTGGAGGAAGGAGCACCACGGTAGAATTTGATTGGCCTTGCACCGCCGCTACGTACCTGTTTGACCACCATACCCTCGATCTTATTAGAATGGATCGGGGTCAGGGTCATAGTATGTACATAGTGGTTAATCTTCTCGTACATCGATTTATATTCTTCATTCTTTTCATTTTCGAGAGGGATCCTGAATTGCGGCTTCTTCCGACTTATTGTCGCTGCTTCTTGTTTGATCTCTTTTTCTTCTTCAGAACTGTCTTCCCAATCAACATTGATGGCTGGTTTCCTCTGTCCAACTGTCCTAATGTCTCTACCATGACCTCGTCCCCGGCCTCGACCTCGGATGCGAGTTGTGGAGAAACCTTCACCATCTCGCCGTAAGGGAGTGGTGAGTGACTGTTGGACTAGAACTTCAGGTTCTTCGTCATCCCGAATTTCCTTTGCTTCATTCGTTACGGTATCTCTGGAGAAGATTGTTTTCTTCGAGGGTGCGTAATTAGCTGCATCTTCATGGATTCCAATTTCATGTACGGAGAACGGTTGTAAGTCACCTTTGATGCACTGTTCTCCTCCATCGTAGTATTTGATGCACTGGTGTAGGGATGATGGTACCATTCGGTTCTCATGTTTCCATGGTCGGCCCAGTAGAGCGTTGAATGAAGTTTCTGAATCAATTATGTGAAATTTTGCGGTTGTCTTTGCTAAGTCACCGGTCTTCATTAGTAGTGTTATTGATCCGAGGGCTCTTTCTCCTTTCTGGTTGAATCCTCTTAATAACATTTTGTCTGCTTCAAGCTCACGAGCATCAATTTCCAAATATGCTAGCGTTCGAAGATTCATTATGTTGATTGATGCTCCTGGATCCACCAATACTGCGGAGAGTGTAAACTTCCCTATTATAGTCGAAATGTACAACGGTCGGTTGTGGTCTGCTGTCCCAAGTAGTAGGTCATTGTCCGTGAAGGTAACACCTCACTGTTCCTTTAACGAGCAAACCTCATCTAAGGAATCTCTAGCCATTTGAGCTAAGAAAATTTCTGGATCAAGTAAGGCCTTGATCAGAACTTCTCTCATCTCCTTTGATAAGATGAAAGCGTCGTAGATGCTCAGTTTGGCTGGTAGTTTCCTAAGATTGGCTAGCACGTTGTAGTCCACTTTATTTTCATGTGTTTCGGCTTCTTCCCGAATGGGTATTTCTTCTGCCGGGGTTGGTTCTTCTTGAACAACCACCTGCTTTGCTTTGTCCTTTGGACCCATTCTCGGAGGTAGAACTCTTCCACTTCTTAAGTTAACTTCGTAATTTCTTCGAATCTAGTATTGAGTTCTGTTGGTGTTTCCTCCTGAATCGAATGACGGGTTCTTACGGATTAGCTTCGAATGCGAAGGCTCTAACTCTATTGTGAGCTGGAGCTCCTCGAAACTCGCAAATAGACTCGTTGCTTGTTGAACTCTCGTAGCCTCCACGATGGATGTCTTCTTCGTCATTGTGATCGTCGAGATTGTGTATGATTTGAGAATTGTCATTTGTATCGAAATCGATGTCCGGATTGTCGCTAGTTACGTAATCGTTAGAAACGGTCAAAACGTAGCCAACGCCGTAACCCTTATCATTATAAGATCCTACCGGAGTGAGCGAAATAATCATACGGAGTCGGAGGTTCGAGGATTTCTCCCCGAATCGGAAACAACTATCCTAGGATAAGCAGCCCCTAGTCTAGCCTTAGGAGCCTCGGTTTTCTCTTCTTCGTCGATTTTCTTCTTCTCTTCAATTGTCTTTTGTTGAGGTGGTTCTTCTATCGCAAGTGATAGTGTCGACTTAACAGGTTTCGAACTCTGAATTGAAGCTCGCACCGAAGTGGTTTGGATGCTATCCAAGATCTTCTTCGAAGACTTTGTCCAAGCGGTAGCCCATCCATCATCAGTCGCATAGGGGTCTATCGGCACAATGAGATCCGTCGAGATAACATTGACGGAACCTCCTTTCTGGGGTTCCTTCATGTACTCCTTCGGGATCGTTATATTCCCTTTCCGAAGATTGTCGTTGAGCCAACTTTTGAAGGTAATACAATCTTCTATCTTATGCCCGAGCATCCGGTGGTAAGGGCAAAAGTTGAGATCACCTTTCTTGTCGACTTCTTCGGTCTTTTAGGTTACGGTAGTTGGAAATATGGAGTCTTCATCGGATCGCGGAACATTTTCGACGCTTGCCTCATCCTTGAACGGATACTCCTGCTCGAAGCTCCCTTAACGTACGTTGCGGACGAGGCGGTTGTTCATACTTGTTGGGATGAGCGATAGCTGGGTCGGGGTTGTTGATAATTCCGTTGAGGTTCGTTGCGACCGTTCGACGATATTTGTATCGGTTGCTTGCCTTTGTCGACTGCCGCAACGATCCGGACTTCTTTTCAAAAGTTTTCAACGGCTTCTGTTTGTCTGTTTTATCGGTGAAACTTAATTGCTTCGCCTCCTCTTGCAGGCTTCCGGCCTTGCTTAACAACTTCTCGAAAGTCTTAATAGTAAATCCCTTGAGGAGAAGTGCTATCGGGCCGTAAATGCTCTTAAGTAAAATGTCGATCGCATGCTTGTTCTTGTAGGTCGTGGCTCACACTTCATACTTAGGTTCCTCCATAGAAGTATGTAGTCACCAAGGTTTCGTTGGGTTTACGCTTCTCTACCACTAAATCACCTATAGTGATGTGGTGCCGAGCTCCGACAAATCGCTTGATGAAGAGGTTCTCTAGTTCGAAAATGTCTTCACCGAACCGTTCGGTAATTCGCATACCAATCAAGGCGATCCACGACGAGTGCTGCGACAAATTGTCTGAAGAGTAATGCATCACTTCCGCCGGCGTTGCAACAACTGGCACAAAAAATGTGCAACATGCTGCCGAGGGTTTCCAGTTCCGTCAAAGGTCTTGAACAGAGGTGGTACGAAGCCTTTCGGATATTGGACAGTGTCGAATTCTTCGGGGTAAGGTCTACCCGTCCGAATGGATGTCCCGCTCTTTGATTGTGCCAAGGCTTCTCGCACCTGCTGTTCCACCAAGTTCTTGATATCTTTTTCCGGAATCATGCTTTGTGTTGTATCCTTCTTTAATTGATCATCCCCGTTGACGGACGTAATCTCCTTTCCTCCGTCTACAATGTGAATGACCTCTGGGGGTGTCTCTCTTTGGGGTTGCACTTGACTCTGGAGAGTAGCTAGGGCTACAGCCATCTCTTCCATCCTTTTTGCCCCTTGGGCGATCGTATCATCTTTCTCTTGAAGCTGTCTCCTCATTACTTCCGGCTCCTCTCTTCTGCGCGGCTGCGAGAGCACCTTGTGAAGCCGACGAAGCTCGCGTTTTAACCATGTTAATTTACGCATACTCATCATCCATGAACTGCGACGAATCAATCTCATCTCCGAATTTCTCTTCTCTTTCCTTTGCTAATCGGCTGAATATCGGTTCTTAGCTTTTCCATAGCATCTTCTAGTGGTCTTTTCGTACATCCTTGCGGTTGTCATGTGATAGCTGTCGGGTTTCCTTCTCATGAGTCCCTTTCTTGCGATAGCACTTTCTTCGGATTCGAGTCTCCGACGAGACTTTCCTTCTCGAGTTCGTTGTTTCGATCTTAATTGTCCAGGTAGTGGGACGCCATACCATCCTTCTAGCGGCGGAAGGTCCAGGACCGGATGGTGCGTCGACCAAATGCTTGGAAGGTGGTATCCTCCCTAATCTGTAGTCCTGAAACAACGACGGGCGGACTAGCTTTCATCCTTTTATTTGGCTTTTCCGCAACGATAGCGGGTTCTACTCGCGGCCCGAGACGGGATTTGAGCGGCACCCGCCCTATCCTTCTTAAAATTTACGAAACGAGGCACCTTTCCTTCTTCGCTAACTTCTCTATCAAAGTTTGCAGTCGAGCAAATGGCGTAGTTCTAGCCCTTTTCTTACGACTATCGTTGTAATATACGGGCTGAGGCAATGCGACAGCAATCTTGCGAACATTTTTTTCATCCTCTGCAGCTGAGAGGGGATGGAACCCGCTTCCTCCCAAAAGTGGTATGTATTCGGGCGGCGGTGTATACTCGGGCGGTTCTAGGATTTCCTCAGGAAAGCAACTTCGGCGGCTACGGCTTCTCTAGCGATCCTTCTACTTCGTTCCTTCTGCGAGTCCGTGTCGGTGATGGAATTCTCGAGCCGGACCCGATTTCAAAAACGGAAGGTCTCACGGGAAGGTCCGTACCCTCCACGGTAACGGGTTCACCATAGTTCCGGATTTCCTTCCCCTTTAATTTGGCGAAGCCGGGGTAGGTGCGGAGACGAACGCGGACCGGTGGGGGTAGCAACAACGATCCTTCGTGGACGGCGAGTACTCCTCTCGGTTGGAATCTTTTGCGGAGGAGGGAATTCGTGAGTTGACTTGAGGTTGAACTCGATCAACGGCTTCTCGGTTCGGTACTTTGCTTGTGAGTGAAAAGAGAGTGACGTCGAGGATTTTGATGTCGGTGTCCCCGAATCCTTGTCCGAATCGAATGATTCCATTATCGAGCGATTCGTCCTTGAACATGGCCAGGTCGAGTCTGTTGACGAAGGAGAAGATCAGTTTTGGGGCTTCCATTTCTGCGAGGCAGATTCCGAGTGTTAGTCCCCGAATCGTGCTTTTTCTTGTCGTACAACTTATGACGAAAAGAAAGAGTCCGAACACATTTCTGTTTATCTTAGTGTATTTGTGGTATTAAAGGAAAATCGTCTTTTCAAAAAGATTTGTTCGTTAGGAAAGAGAACTAATAAAAGAAGGAGAGTTGTAGGAAGAGTAAAAGGAATTGATTAGGAACTAGAAAAGGAAGAGAAAGTCTTGTAGAAACTTCTCGACCCGCAAGACCGCTCCTAAACTAATACCTATTGGGGTCCGCCCCACCTCGGAAATGAGGCGAAAGGATCTCGGAACCTCTCTATTTAGGGGTGTCTAAACGGTGGCTCCTAAATCCGAGAGAATGTTGGCTATACTTGTTCGAGGTAGAAATGAACATAGTATTCCAACGGAAAGAAGGGTAGTTTGATCCACAAGGGACATGGATACACTACCAATTTTTGAAAGTAGAATTGTCTGATTAAAAATGGAGAGAGGAATTGTCCCCAGCGGAGTCGCCAGAAGTTGTACGGCTTATTTTTAGGTTAAGTGTTGTATTTTTGAAAAGGGGTTGCCTAACAGAAATTGTCGGCGAATTTTTAATTTAATTTAAATAAATAATTTGAAAAAGTAGTATTTGATTTTGAAAATAATTTTAAGATATGAAATCAAACCGACCTCGCATCCCGGATAGTCTATATAAACGAGCGCCGCACCACAAACCGTGTATCTACCCCGAAGAATAGACACACTTGCTTGGTAATGGGGCTCGATTAAATAAACTAGAAAGGTTTGTGACATCCGTTTGGTCCGCAAACCAATTTTATAAGGCGACAAGTTCCCTGCTTAATATGAAAGCATTAAACGGGGTTTATATTACTCAGGTTCTTAAAATTCCCTATAAGGGCAAGCCCCTATAGTTAATTACATCTTAAGTGACGGGAATCACCTAAGAAAACTCTCGATAATAATCGATAATTCGCTCTCAAGAATTTCAAAGTTTAAGTTTTCAAAGGATTGAATTTTGGAATTTCGATAGGGAATGGGTCAAATTTGGAACATTTTGTTTTGGGAATTCAAAGGAAGAAAGGTAGGAGAAATCACGAGATTTGAAGCGAACTTCGGTAATTTCCCGACTATCCTATCGTTAGGCTTTGAATTTAGGAAAGTCCTAATGTTATCTAACATTTCAGTCTCACCAATTTTAATTAATTAGGACTTATATTTGCATAACATAGTCATGCAAATAGCCTCGAAGATGTGAGGGTTTATGTCGTATCAAACGACTACCTCGGAATCCTAAGACCGGTTAGGGCTTAATTTGCATGACAAGATCATGCAAATTCCTAACAAAAGGTTGAGGATTTATGTTGCACTAGGCAAACTACCTCGAGGTCCTATGGCTTGGTTATTTAATTCTAAGAAAGTTTCTGTGAAGTAGACTCGGGTTTTGCTGATGACGATGGCCGTCTTGCCACCATGCTCCGAGCTCCTTGTTGTTGCGAGAGGTTTAGTTATAGAAGTCATAAATCGGGAGATGAGAAAAGTGTTTTGGTTTAGAGAAATTCTTAATTTCCAAGTGTTTTTTATGTTTTAATTAAAACAAATCTTAAAGTTGATTATAACAACACCGGTTAAGATCCCACGGTTCCATCCTTCGGCATCGTTATTTTTATCGGATTCACTTAGTCCAGATGAATTTGCTAAACTCAACTAAATGAGTTCCACACTTTCATTTAGACTGTGGGAAATCCCGTTAGCAACACGTAGGTTACATCATCCGAGGTATTCCCGATCATCCAACAAGACGTTTTAATTTAGTTGTAGTTGTAGTTTTGTTGTCACGTTTGTGATTAAATTTTGAGTTGTTTTATATTTTGAAATGTTGTGGCAGTGAATTTTATCTTGCAATGACTTTTAATTTAGTTTTGCTTTCAGTTTTAGGGACTATCCTAAAGGTGTGGGTTTTCATGCAACAGTTGTTTATCATGCAAGAAAAGTAAGTGCGATGCGATTAAATAAATTGTAATAAAGTAAATTGCACGAAAGTAAATTGCAATAAAATAAAAGCGTACCTGGAGGGTCTTCCCGTCATCCCAGGCTGCACTTAAACACAATTTAGAATATTTAAGCACTTAAAACAAGTTCCTCAGTAAAGGCTAAAGGAAGGGTTATGGTTTTCTACCAAATTCCTAATCCTATGGCTAGTCATTTCCTATGACGTCTAGGTTCTTGTGTTTTGGTTTGAGGACGATTTTCTTCATCGAGGAACAATTAATTTCGGTTGTTCTTATAAACATCCTATCATATTGAGGAAGTGCTTAAGAAGAATCTTAAAAATCTTTTCAATATTGCTTAGAATTGTTTTAAGTCCAAATGAATTTAATTATACGAATGAATTAATCGTCCGAGAATTCAAGTTTTGTTTTTATCTTGCTCGGTGAACTAGGACATTTAAATATCCTATAAGTGAAGTGACACTTCATTTAACATTCGTTTAGGAGTTATGATAATAAAAGTTTTCGAGAGCGAATTGGTGTTGAAATGGTTTGTGATTTAATTTAATTTCGATTAAAGGGTTTAAACTTGGGATAGCGTTCAAGTTGCTTTATATTTATTTTTGAATTTCTTTATGTCTTAGGTGATGTTATTTTTAATTTAATTTAACTTTAATTTAATTTAATTTAATTTGGTTTAGTTTTAATTTTAATTTAATTTAATTTGATTTAATTTAATTTAATTCAATTTATTTTGATTTGATGTGAATTAACTTAATTTAATTTAACTTGATTTAATTTAATTTGATTTAATTTCCTTTAATTTAATTTAATTTGATTTAATTTTAATTTAATTTAATTTAATTTGATATGTTTTAATTTAATTTTATTTATTTAATTTAATTTAATTTTAATTTAATTTAATTCAATTTAATTTGATTTGTTCAATTTAATTTAATTTGTTTGATTTAATTTAATTTAAACTTTAATTTAATTTTAATTGAAAATTTAAAAAGAGTTTAATGATTTAACTTTAATTTAATTTAATGACTAAGTCTTTTAACATTTTAAATCTTAGATTTGAATTATCATTTTAATTGGGAATTAAATATTATTGAGATGATTAATTTAGGGATCCTTAGATTAAAGAACAAATCTCTTCCTAATAATATCCTTATTTAATAATTCCAACTTTATTAATCTTCTAAATATAATCAATATTTTAATTAAAGTTTATTCTAATTATTTTTAAATTGTTTAATAGGTTTCTATCCCTTAATTATTTAAATTTCAATCATCCAAATCAGATTAAGATCAAATATTTTACTCTTTAATTTTATTAAGCCTAAAGTTTTAATTAAAGGTTAAAATTTTAATTATCATTTTGCCCCTTCAAGCTTAATAATTTCATAACTCACTAAATTGAGCTTAAATGAACTTGAAATTTTTATGTGACTTCACTCATATGTCAATAAAGATATGAGAGGAGAAAATGTGATTTTTCTGTATTTAGTTTATTTATGTAATTATTTTTGGTGGAAAATAGGGATTTCCAAGGAACATTTAATAATATGACCAAGGGAAAGTTTCTGTCCTTAAGAAAATTATGGGACATTCCTAATGACTAGAGGACCACTTGGACCAATTTTGGTGATTTTTTGAGTTATATTCTTTTTATTATAATTATTTTGAGTTTTGGAGTATTAATTAATTTAAAAATAAAATAAAGGTTGAAAATGAATTTTATATTTTTCAAAAATCTCTCTGATATCAAGGAAATCAGAGAATCAATTTTTACAATTTTTTGATTTTTCTTTGATTTATTAGAATTATTTTAGTGGAAATACTAGAAATATATATATTTTTTAATTTGAAAATTACCTTAGGGCTTTAAAATTTAATATCTCATTAAATAGACCTAAGAAAAATATGGGGTTTGTTCTAAGTGATTAAAATTCAAAATGTGACATTTTGGTGAATTTTATTATTTTTATGATTTTTATTATTTTTTAATTATTAAAATATTAAAATAATACAAAAAATAAACTCTTTTAGAAAATTGAAATTTTAATTTTCTTAAACTCCCCTGATATCAGAGAGGCTCCAAAATAAATTTGGTGAATTTTTGAAAAGCATTTTGAAAGTTATGAATTTTTAAAGTTCAAATTGACTAAATGGCTTAATCAACCCACTTAGTAGGGCTAACCAAGTCCAATTGACTTCAAATTTTTATGGTGGGTTCCTCTGATCCTAAAGGTGAGTGGAGAATTGATTTTAAGTCAATTTGATGTATGATTAGCTCTAATTAATTAGGGACCTATTTTGGGTGTTTAAGACAATTAGGGTTATTTTAAATAAATTAATTCAAAACCTATTTTTCCTAGGGTCCTCTGGTCATAAGAGACATCACCAAATTTTCCTAGAATTTATTTTACAACATGCTAATTATTGGATTTAAAATACTCAAAACAGTAACATGAATTTGAAAAATCAATAACTTCTCATAGGGATGGCCTCTAACTTTGGAAAATTTAGGGAATGTTCCCAAATTCAGAGGCTTCAAAAGCTACTATGGTCTCATGCCATGGTGAATTTCCTATATTCATGGAGAATTAAAACAATGCGGAGGGTAAAGAAATCATTAAAAATAAAATACTTGATGAAATTAAATGATTTCTTTTCCACATTATTCTCCTCTATTCATCTGAGCAAGAGGGTATTTTTATTTTATTTTTCTGATTTCTCTACACAAAGTTATGCATTTTTGAAGTTTAGGGAATTAAATAAATCAGAAAATCCCTAATTTTCTATTTATCCGAGTCGGCGCCACGTCAACCTTAACATCTCCGAAGTGCCGCGTGGCGCTTTCTGATTCGACGCCGCCATCTGACTCAGCGCTCCGGGGGCCCGCTGTATCGTTTCGTCTCCTCATCCGGCGCGATCCTGGCCGTCCGTCCGCGCGTGTATGGAATGAACGGCATCCGTTCATCGTCCCCAAGCATCCTCGCCCGAGAGCCGTCCACACTAAAACCCTAAGAACTCACTCATTTCTCAACGGATTTTCGTGTTCTTATGCTCCATGGATTCGTCTTGAAGAGACGAATACATCTATACAGATGATCATGCATTGAAATTAAAGCATTTGAAATGGAGAATCTCCGGAAGCTCGGGATAAAGAATTAGCTCATACCTTTGCTCGGAGAAGTGTGGCTTCAATCCGAGGGTTGTGTCACCTTCGATTGCGTCCCGGCGAAGCTCCGGATGAAGTCTCCCGGTCCGGTGAATTGTCTCAGCTATGAAAGTGACCACGGCCGATCACAAAGCTTGGAGGTCGGAACAACTCGGGTGGCTCGGAGATGGGGCTTTCGGTGGGAAACTTCTCCTCTTGGTCTAGTGAAGGTGTAGGGCCGGTCGATTTGAAGATTGGCTCACTGTGGCAAAGTGTCCTGGTTTTTGGGTGAAATTTCAGTTGAGAAATTGGGTTCTGTTGGTGGGGATTAGGGCAAATTGACACTGGGGATCAACTGCTCTAAGTATGGAGTAGGGCCTGGAATAATTTTGGCAGAGTTTCGACAAGGTTTGTGCAACTCTCTTCCATGGCCTTGAGGGGGTCGGGTTTAAATAGAGGTGGCTGGAGAGCCTTACAGGGATGGCCAAGGATTGGGATCAGCTGCTTAGGTCAAGGGAAGAACAGTCGCAATGGCCATTGGGGATGGGGCGACTCGGCGGTGAGAATTCCAAGTTTGGGCTCACATGTGAGCTCTCGGCCCAGTGGTTTCCAGCGGTCGTGGTGGCTGACCGGCCGGTCTCGAGTCACCATCTTGGCCGGTGGGGTCGGGGCTTGGCATTAGTGCGAGCGATTGACAAATGCCATGTGTCAAAAGCTTGATTTAAAATGGAATGGGAGAAGGCCAATTTTGGCTTGATTTGGTCAAGTCCACCCTTTGGGCTTGGTTTACCCTTCGAGGTGGCTTTGGGTGTCTGTGAGGAATCAAGGGAATCAGCTGGTTTGACATGGAGAAGTCCTTATCCAAATATTTTTGGATTAAATTTGGGTTAAGGGGAATCATGGTTAAGGCTAATGACTTTAGGAGATTAAGGAAAGAGTCTCCTTCTTTTGCCCAAAATGGCATGGTGACATGTAAAGAGGCTCTCATGGTTTCCATGTGGCTCATGCATGGCTTCATGGTTCATCTTTGGCTTGGGAAAAGTTAAGTCAATTTCATGGAAATGAGTTTAAGAAAATTTTGGTATTTTGATGGGAATTTGTATGGGGCTTAATTTGGAATAGCTTCATGATGAGTTTTGAAACTTAGGGATTGATTTAATTGAAAATATGGTGTAGAGCAATTGTCATATGGGTTTTGGATTGATTTTGGCCCTTTGGATTTTGGTGGAGATGGGCTTTAGGAAGGTTTCATGTAAGTGGGATTTTAAGTTTAAGAATGAATTCATGGATGGGAATTTTGTAGAAGTTTGGGCCAAATAATTATTGAGTTTGGTTTAGGGATATGTCATGAGTGATTTGAAATGAGTTTGGAGTGATTTGGGTTTGAATTGGGTTGGATTTGGGCCTCTTTGGTAAATGGGCCAATGTAGGTCAAATTGGGCTAACTTGGGCCAATGTTGGGCTAGGGTTGAAATTGATGTAAAATAAATGTTGGGAGATGCTTATGGGGGTGTTTCAAAGAGGTTTTGGCTTTGGTTGGGTTTTGATTTTGGGGTTTGGGCTTATTTGGGTTAGGTTTGGATTTAGGTCAAAATTGGGCTTTTTGGCTTTGGGTTGAATTTGAGTGGGGTTTGGATCTAAATTTTAGGTTAATCATGTTAATGTTTTGTTTGTAGGGATGTTAAGGATGGTTTAGAAAAGATTTGGGGTTAATTGGAGTTGGATTGGGTGAGTTTGGATTAGGTTTGGGCCATGGGTCCAAATTGGGCTTTAAGGCCAAAAGTGAAATTAGATCCAAATGTCAATCAAATTGGACTTGTATTTGGTCTTGATTGGTGTTGGGAATGTTGAATTGAAGTTTAGAATTGAATTGGACCAGAATTTGGGTCAATTGGATAGGTTTGGCTTGACATTGGGTTCACTTAGGGTTAAAATAGATCAAATTGGGGGTTTTGACAAAAGTAGGGTAAATTGATAAAATTGGCCCCTGGTGTAGTTTAACAAAATGAAATTGGGAATATTTGGGATTTTTTAGAATTTTCTAGGAATTTTCTGAATTTTTGGATTTTTGGGTCAAGAGGGGTATTTTGGGTATTTGGAGGGTATTGGGAGGTATTTTTGGAATTTTTGGTATTTTTGGGTATGGATGATCAATTTGAGTAATGTGGGAATGTTTGGGATTGATTTTGGGGAATTTTGGGTGATTTGAAAAATTTGGAGGATTTCAAGGGTTTTGGGTAGAGTTTAGTGGTGTAGGGTCCCGGGGTCGAAAATCGAAAATTTGGGAAATTGAAGATTGAGTAATTGTAAGTGGAATGAAATCATTTTGGTTGAGCCATGAAGCCATATCAAGCCCACATGAGCCATGAAGGGACTCATTTGAGGCATCCACTATGTTGTTCCTAACCCTGCTGCCAAGGGCTTAGGGGTTAAGGACCATCCATGCGAATCACCTTCATGAGTCGGGAGGTCAAGTTAGGAATGGGTGTGTTTTTAGGAGGTGTGTGAAAGTGTAGTGTATAGGTGTAGTGTGTGTGTAAGTCAGCCTTTCACTGGACCGAGCCACCTGTGAGCGATCCTAAGGCAAAAGAGTCCTATAGGAACTCATCCTTTAAACTTCCGCATTTGATTTCGACCCTCTAGGTGATTAGGGGTCTACAATAAAGTTTGTGAAGTTTGCAGGGAGTTAAGAAGTGGTTTGAATTTCTAAAAGGTGGGTCCCAATTCTAATCCTCTAAGATAGTCAAAGGAAAAGCCTAAGGCTAGATCCTAAGTACTAAAAAGAAGAAGAGATGACCTCATCAAAAATGAGGTCAACAACATGAACGAACAGATTGTAGAATAGACGAAACAGAAATTATTCATTAGAGTCCTCCTCAATCCAACCTTTTCTTTTCAACAAATGTATCAAACTTCATTCGAGGTACCCAGAATGATCAAAGTCTTCCTTCATTCTCCAATCTTGGTGATCAAAGAAGTCAGATAAATTGTTGATTGAATTCATGAGGTGTTGCATTTCTTTCTCCAATTTCTTAATTTTTTTCAAAATGATCTGTGAACTTTTAGGAAAGTAAGGAGGAATAAGTGTTGAACTCTGTGATGGTTGATCTTTAATGATACTCATGTCATTCTTATTACAAACTTCCTGGTTACTATGTTCAACCGTTGGGTCTATAGGCTTCCAAGGTAGAAGTACTCTTTCCCAATTTTCATATGACACTTGTGATTGATTACAAAGGAGAAATATAGTGGAAGGTTATCCAAGCCCATAATTTGATCGGTGAACGATCAATCCCAAAACAAATTTCACAATTATAGAACCAACATCAATAGGCATCCTCATTTGAATACAATACTTTAAAATAACACATTCCTTGGTTACTTTACTGATTTTCATAGTTTGGAGTAATTTTGAACATATAAAATAATGTAATTGCTTTGACGTAGGATTTAACAGTGTGATCGGAAAACAAACATACCTGTTATCTCTTATCTCCCAATCATCACTTTCATCCTATAAATATTTGTATATATCATTCATGTTGTCTTTTGTTGGGGAAAAATTTGAATAGTGGCAGATCGAGAAATTCTCAATCATATATAAATCATTAATCTTTGCAGGAGTAAATGTGATAAACCTACCTCGCACATAGACTGATCCTTGGTTGATTCCATAAAGATTTGCATAAAATTTTTTTACAACAGGAACGACAATGGCGGTAGTAGTATAACATAACACTTCCCAACGTCTCTAAACAATGATTTCTTCAATTCGAGTAGAAGGAGAATTCATACCTCGATTCACAAAGCCTCGTTCCTTAATCATCCTCTTCTTTGAGATATTCTTGTTGAATAGACGTTGCGCTCCAAAACTGACAAACTTTCTAAGTTGAAAACTTGAAATCTTGAAGTTTCAATTGAGTCAGAATCCATTTGGATGAGATTTGGGATCTTCCTCTTCGTTTCTCTGGTAGGTTTTGCGTCTAGGGGCAGTTTTTGGGAGTTTAAATCGAAGAAATGCAGCCTAGAACCCCCAAAATACGTTTTTAAGAATAGAAACTATTTTTTGAACAGCAGTGCAGTCCGATGCTAATAACAGCGCTATCCGGCGCTAGTTCAATTTTTGTCAAACTTCATTTTTTCCAAATTCTTTCCAAACTTTGATTTGATTAATTTCTTTAATGTTGTTAATGATATTTAAGGAAGGGTAGGAATTAATTAAATAACAAATGAGCACAAATAACACATTAAATAAGCAAACACTCAATAACTGTGGGTTGTCTCCCACAAAGCGCTTGATTTAACGTCGTCAGCCCGACATAACCTTAAGTTATTCAGGTTGATCTAACATTAAAACCACTTTAAAATTAGATCTATTGCCTTCAAAATGTGATTTTAATATTTGTCCATTAACTTTGAATATTCTTTGGGTCTTCGATAATCACAGCTCCATGTTGATAAATTTTTAGGACAGTAAAAGGTCATATCCATCAAAATTTCAGTTTCTCAGGAAATAATTTCAATCTTGTATTGTATAATAAAACTTTTTGTCCTGGTTCAAATTCATTTTTAACAATCTTTCGATCATGCCATATTTTTCTTCTCTCCTTGTATATTCTATCATTATCATATGATTCATTTCTGATTTCTTCCAACTCATTCAATTGCAACAATTTTTTCTCACCAGCATCTTTTAAATTAAAATTCAGTTTATTTATCACTCAATATGCTTTATCTTCTAATTCAACTGAAAAGTGGCAAGTCTTTCCAAAGATTAATATATAAGGGGACATTCATATAGGAGTTTTATAAGCAGTTTTGTAAGCCCATAAAGCGGTGTCTAATCTAGCAGACCAATCTAATTTCTCAGGATTTATAAGTTTCTCCAAAATTTGTTTAATTTCACGATTATAAACCTCAGCTAAGCCATTAGTTTGGGGATGATAAGCTGTAGAGATTTTATGCATAATATTATATTTTCCTACCAATCTCTGAATCAAATTATTCTTAAAATGGGATCCTCCATCAGCGATGATTACTCTAGGCATTCCGTATCTTGTGAAAATATTTTTCATTAAAAACCTCGAAACAATTCTAGCATCACACTTATGTAAAGCTATTGCTTCAATCCATTTTGACATATAATCAAAAATATTTAATATATATAAATTTCCAAATGAAGGTATAAATGGTCCCATAAATCTAATCCCCAAGCATCAAAAATCTCAACTTCCAAAGTAAAATTAAGAGGCATTTCATTTCTTTTGGATATATTACCTATTCTCTGACATCGATCACAGGTTTTGATAAATCTATAAACATCTCTAAAAATAGTAGGCCAATAAAATCCAAATTGCAAAATCTTATATGTTATTCTATCAATTCTGAAATGTCCTCCAAATTCAGACTCATGACATTCTCGAATAATTCGTTCAGTTTCTTCATAAGGCACACATCTCATAATAGTAAGGTCTTTACATTGCTTATACAGATAATGATCGTCCCAAAAATAAAATTTAGCATCATGTTCGAATTTCTTCCACTATTTCTTTGTTATTTCTGGTAGTAAAATGTTACTAACAATGTAGTTTACAATATCAGCATACCACGGTATATTTCCTTCTGTAATATTATATAGCTGCTCATCAGGGAAAGTTTCAATTATTTCCTTTTCAAATTCAACCAATTTAGGTTGTTCAAGTCTAGATAAATGATCAACTATTTGATTATCGACCCCTTTTTCTATTAACGATTTCAAAATCGAATTCTTGCATTAAAAGTATCTAACAAATCAATCTTGGTTTAGCATCCTTCTTTTGCATTAAATATTTAATAGTAGAATGAACAGTATGCACTATACATTTAGCTCCAATTAAGTAAGATCTAAATCTTTCAAAGGCATAATCAATAACTAATAATGCTCTTTCTGTAGTAGTGTAATTAATTTGAGCATCAATAAGAGTTTTACTAGCGTAGTATATAACTTTAAACATTTTCTCGTGCCTTTGCCCTAAAACCACTCCAATAGCATAATTGCTTGCATCACAAATTAATTCAAATAGTTTCTCCCAGTCAGGTGAAACTATTATAGGAGCATCAATTAATTTTTCCTTTAATAAATCAAAAGCTTTTAAGCATTCATCATTAAAATCAAACTTCTTATCTCTTTCCAAAAGTTGGTATAGAGGCTTAGTTATTTTTGAAAAATCTTTAATATATCGCTTGTAGAGTCCAACATATCCCAAAAAGCTTACCACCCCTCTCACAGTTGTTAGAGGTGGTAGTTTTTCTATAATTTGAATCTTTGAAGGATTTACTTCCATGCCATGTTCAAATATTTTATGCCCAAGCACAATTCCTCCTGCAACCATAAATTGACACTTTTCCTAGTTTAGGACTAAATTTGTTCTTTCACATACCTCTAAATATTTTTAAGTTGCATAGGAATGCTTCAAATGAATCTCCAAATACTAAGAAATCATTCATAAACACTTTTATTCCATCATCTGTTAATTCGCTAAATATGGACATCATACATCTTTGAAATGTAGCAGGTGCATTACATAATCCAAAAAGGCATTCTTCTAAAAGCAAAGGTTCCGTAAGGGCTAGCAAATGTAGTATTCTCTTGATCCTCAAGAGCAATAGTTATTTGATGATAACCGGTATATCCATCCAAAAAACAATAATACTTGTGTCCAGCAAGTCTGTCAAGCATTTGATCTAAAAAAGGTTAAGGGAAGTGATCTTTTCTGGTGGTGGCATTTAATTTTCTAAAATCAATTGCAATGCCAAGAAGCTACAATAAGAAATATTGAGAATCAATTGGGTCAAATTATGAATTCATTAAGTAATGGATCCCAAGGAACGCTTTCTAGTAATACTGAAGTAAATTCAAGAGATAAGAATAAAGAGCAAGTAAAAGAAATTCAACTGAGAAGTGGAAGAGAGTTGGAAGATAGAATTCAAAAAGAGATTGAAGTAGAGAAAGAAGAGATTGAAAAACTAAAAGAGGACGCTCTGAAAGGTTTGGAAAGACCTATTTCTCTCCCTAAGATTGATTTAGAAAAGCCACCACCTCCATTTCCTCAAAACTTCGTCAACAAAAGTTGGATATGCAATTTTTAATGTTCTTGGAGATATTTAAGAAGCTTGCAATCAACATTCCATTTACTGAAGCCTTAGAACAAATGCTAAGCTATGTGAAATTTATGAAGGATATTCTCAACAGAAAAAGGAAGTTTGAAGATAATGAAACTGTTGCACTTAGTGAAGTGTGCAGTGCAATAATTCAGAAAAAGCTTCCTCAAAAGCTTAAAGATCTGGTAGTTTCACAATTCCATGTGCGATTGGAGATAGATTTTATGGAAAAGCTTTATGTGATTTGGATGTAAGCATTAACCTTATGTCATCATCAATAGGGGTGTAAACGAACCGAACGCGAATGAACATAGCTAGTGTTCGTGTTTGAAATGTTCGAACACATCATTGTTCATGTTTGGTTCGTTTACTTATCGAATGAACAAGAACTTCCTGGAGAACCGAACACGAACTGTTCGCGAACAATGAGCTTTTTTGACAGCCCTAGCTTTGATAGGATACTTCCTTAAAATGAAGCAAATTGATCAGGTATTCCGTACACATCAGGTAACCCATACTTCCTCGAAAATGAAGCAAACCGAATAAGGCGTTTAGGGTTTTGATTAGGGTTTTATTTTAATATATAGTATAGTATATTAATTATAATATTATAATATTTATATTAATATAATTAATACTATAATATTATTATTTTTATTAATAATTTATCATATATTCTAATTTATAGAAGTTTAATTATTTAAAATATGATAAATTTTTATAATATATAATTATTTTTAAAATATCATAAATTATATATATATAATTATTTTAAATTATTTTATATTTCGAAAAATAACGAACCGAACACGAACGAACACATCACTGTTCGTGTTTGGTTCGTTTAACAAACTGAACGAAAAAAATTGTTCGTGTTCTTCTCATTTGCTTATCGAACGAATCAAACATGAACTTTTTGGCCAACTGAACACGAACTGTTCGCGAACAACGAGCTTTTTTGACAGCCCTAATCATCAATATTCAAAAGACTGGGATTATGAGAAATAACCCCTACTATTGTGACTCTGCAATTAGCGGATCGCTCGATCACATATCCTAAAGGAGTTATAGAGAATGTTTTGGTTAAAGTGGATCAAATTATCTTTCCTGTTCATTTCATTGTGTTAGATACGAAGGAAGATTAAGAGATACCTATAATTTTAGTGAGACATTTCTTAGCCACATGCAGAGCAATGATAGATGTGCAAAAAGGGGAATTAACAATGAGAGTCAATGACCAAATTATTACATTCTACATTTCAAAATCAATGAAATATCCTGCAAGAGGTAAAGATGATGAATGTTATAGAATAGATGTTATCAAATATTTAAGTGAATGTCATTTCAAATCAGCTTATGAAGAAAAATATGAAAGTGAAGAATTGGAACACGAGCATGAAGAGGAATTACAACATTCTGAAGATTTTCATGAGGAATATTTAAAATATGTTCACGAAAATTATGAATTGTTGGACATGACTGAAAAAGATGAATCTTTTGGTCCATCAATTGAAAAGCCTCCTGAACTTGATTTAAAGTTGCTTCCTAACCATTTGAAGAATGCCTTATTAGGTGATTCCTCAACTTTGCCAGTTATAATTTCCTCTCGATTGACTGGAAAAGAAGAAGAGAATTTGCTTGAAATTTTAAAGAAATATAAGAAAGCCCTTGGATGGACAATAGCTAATATTAAAGGAATTACTCCTTCAACTTGTATGCATAGAATCCTTATGACGGATAACTGCAAACCTCGGGCTAATCCTTAAAGGAGATTAAATCTTATTATGAAAGAAGTTTTTAAAAAAGAAATTATAAAGTGGTTGGATGCTGGAATTATCTACCCTATTTCTAATAGTGCATGGGTTAGTCATATTTACTGTGTCCCTAAAAAAAATCACTGTAACTGTTAATAAAAGAATAAGATCATACCAACAAGACAAGTTACAGGATGAAGAATATGTATTGATTATAAAAAATTAAACCTTGTCATAAGGAAAGACCATTTTCCAGTTCCCTTTCTAGATCAGATGTTGGATAGACTAGCTAGGCATAATTATTTTTATTTTATGGATGGATATACTGGTTACCACCAAATACAAATTGCTCCTGAGGATTTAGAGAAAATAATGTTTATTAGTCCCTATGATACATTTGCTTTTAGAAGAATGTCCTTCGGTTTATGTAATGCTGCTACTACATTTCAGAGATGTATGATGACAATTTTTTGTGATTTATTTGAAAAAGGGATTGAAGTTTTTATGGATGACTTTTCAGTGTTTGGAATTTCATTTAAATCATGTTTAGAACATCTGTCTAAAGTTCAAAAATGCTGTGAAGAAACTAATTTGCTTCTTAACTGGTAAAAATGTTAATTTATGGTAGCAGGAGAAATAGTTTTAGGACATCATATATCAGAAAATGGTATGGAGGTAGATCCTGCAAAAATTGAAGTGATCTTTAATCTACCTTGCCCGACTAATGTAAGGGGAATTAGAAGTTTTTTAGTCCATGCTGGATTCTACAGGCGGTATATTAAAGACTTTTCAAAAATTTTGAAACCTTTATGCCATTTACTTGAAAAAGACGTAATTTTTTATTTTGATGATGAATGCCTAAGAGTTTTTGAAGCATTAAAAGAAAAATTAATCACTGCACCTATTATAGTGCCACTTAACTGGGAAAAACCTTTTGAATTAATGTGTAATGCTAGTGATTATGCTATTGGAGCTGTTTTAGGTCAGAAATATGATAAAATTTTCAAAGTAATCTATTATTCTAGTAGAACTCTTAATGAAGATCAAATTAATTATACCTCTACTGAGAAAGAGTTATTAACTATAGTATTTGCTTTTGATAAATTCAGATCATATTTAATTGGAACTAAATGTGTGGTGCATACTGATCATTCTGCTATTAAGTATTTAATGATGAAGAAGGATGTAAAACTAGGATTGATAAGATGGATTCTTCTTTTGCAAGAATTCTATTTTGAGATAGTAGATAGGAAGGGCGCTGATAATCAAATGCTGATCATCCGTCCAGGCTTGAAACTGAAAAATCTCTTTGTGATACTGAAGAAATTAATGAAAATTTCTCTGATGAAAAATTGTTCACTGTTAATGAGTGGCATGTTCCGTTGTATGTAGACATTGTAAACTTTATTGTAAGTGATATTATACCCTATGGTTTGACATACCATGAGAGGAAGAAATTTGTATCTGAAGCCAGGACTTATTTCTAAGATGACCCATTTTTATATAAACAAGGAAATGATCTAATCATTCGAAGATGTATGCCTTTAGAAAAAACTTATGAAATTATTCAATAATATCATAATTCTGATTATGGGGGACATTTTGGAGTTGATAAAATTGCATATAAAATCTTACAATATGGATTTTATTGACCTATAATTTTTTAGGATATTGATGCTTATATTAAAAATTGTGATCGATGTCAATGAGTAGCCAATATTTCTAGAAGATATGATATGGTCCTCAATTATATATTAAAAGTTGAAATATTTGATGTTTGGGGATTAGATTTCATGGGACCGTTTATACCATCTTTCAGAAATATATACATTTTGATAGCAGTAGACTATGTATCCAATTGGATAGAAGTTGTTGCTTTACCTTGATGTGATGCTCAAATTGTTACAAAGTTTTTAAGAAAGAATATATTTTACAGATTTGCAATACCGAGAGTAATCATAACTGATGGGGGAAGTCATTTTAGAAATGTGATTATGGAAAAGCTAGCAAAGAAATATCATATTAACCATCACATTGCTACTACTTGTCATCCGTAGACAAGTGGTTTGGTTGAATTATCCAATTGTGAAATTAAAAAATATTAGAAAAGACTGTTAATCCAAACAAAAAGAATTGGTCAATTAAACTGGATTATGCTTTGTGGGCCTATAGAATTGCTGACAGAACTCATATAGGAATGTCCCCATATAGGCTAATTTTTGGAAAGCTTGTCATTTACCAGTTAAACTTGAGCATAAAGCATATTGGGCTATTAAAGAATTCAATTATAATTTGAAAGATGCTGGAGAAAAGAGATTTTTGCAATTAAATGAGCTTGAAGAGATAAGTAATGAATCTTATGAAAATGCTAAGATTTATAAATAAAAGATGAAGTTGTGACATGTGTTGACCTCATTTTTGATGAGGTCTTCTCTTTCCTCTTTAGTACTTAGGATCTAGCCTTAGGCTTTTCCTTTGACTATATTAGAGGACTAGAAGTGGAACCCACCACTTAGAAATTTAAACCACTTCTAAACTTCCTGAAAACTCCACAAACTTGATTGTAAACCTCTAATCACCTAGAGGGTTGAAATCAAGTGTGGAAGTTTAGAGGATGAGTTCCTATAGGACTCTTTGGCCTTAGGACAGCCCTGGGTGGCCTGGTCTGGTGAAGGGCTGACTTACACACTCACTACACTTATACACTAAACTTTCACACACCTCCTAAAACCACACCCATACCCAACTTGACCTCCTGACTCATGAAGGTGATTCACATGGATGGTCCTTAACCCCTAAGCCCTTGGCTAAGAGGGTTAGGAACAACATAGTGAATGCCTCAAATGAGTCCTCTCATGGCTCATGTAGGCTTAACATGGCTTCATGGCTCAACCCAAAATGGTTCCATTCCACTTACATTTACCCAATCTTCAATTTTCCAAATTTTCAATTTTTGACCCCGGGGACCCTACACCCGCCAAGCCTACCCAAAACCCTTGAAATTACCCAAATTTTTCAAAAAAAAATCTCCAAATCACCCAAAATTCCTTAAGACCAATCCCAAACATTCCCACATTACTCAAATTGATCATTCATAGCCAAAAATATCAAAAATTCCAAAAATACCTCCCAATACCCTCCAAATACCCAAAATGCCCCTCTTGACCCAAAAATCCAAAAATTCAGAAAATTCCCAAAAAATTCTAGAAAATCCCAAATATTCCAAATTTCATTTTGTCCAACTACACCATGGGCCAATTTTGTCAATTTACTCCACTTTTGTCAAAATCCCCAATTTGACCCATTTTTAACCCAAAATGAACCCAATGTCAAACCAAACCTACCCAATTGACCAAAATTCTAGTCCAATTCAATTCTAAACTTCAATTCAACATCCCCAATACCAATCTAGACCAAATCCAAGCCCAATTTGATTGGCATTTGAATCCAATTTCACTTTTGACCTTAAAGCCCAATTTGGACCCATGACCCAAACTTAGCCCAAACTAACCCAATTCAACTCCAATTAACCCCAAACCTTTTCTAAACTTTCCTTAACATCCCCACAAACAAAAAACTAACATGATTTACCCAAAATTTAGACCCAAACCCCACTCAATTCAACCCAAAGCTAAGAGGCCCAATTTTGACCTAAACCCTAACCTAACCCAAATAAGCCCAAACCCCACAATCAAAATCCAACCAAAGTCAAAACCTCTTTGAAAAACTTCCATAAACATTTCCCAACATTAATTTTACATCAATTTCAACCTTAGCCCAACATTGGCCCAAATTAGCCCAATTTGACCTACATTGGCCCATTCACCAAATCAACCCAAATTCAACCCAAATTCAAACCCAAACCACCTCAAATTCATTTCAAATCACTCATGACACACCCCTAAACCAAGCCCAACAATTATTTGGCCCAAACTTCTACAAAATTCCCATCCATGAATTCATTCTTAAACCTAAAGGCCCATCCCCTTTAGCCTTCCTAAAAGCCCATCAAAAATGATTTCAAAAGGCCCAAAATTCATCCAAAGCCCACATGACACTTCCCTTCATCATCCATTTAATCAAAATCACCCCTAAGTTTCAAAATCATCATTAAACCATTCCAAATCAAGCTTCATGAAAATTCTTCACCAAAGCACCAAAATTGCTAAATTGTACTTCCATGAAATCAAGCCAAGCCATCCTAAGCCATAGGCAAGCCATGAAGCCATGCATGAGCCACATGGAAGCCATGAGAGCCTCTTTACATGTCACCATGCCATTTTTGGCAAAAGAAGGAGCCCCTTTCCTTAATCTCCTAAAGTCATTAGCCTTAACCATGATTCCCCTTAACCCAAATTTAATCTAAATATTCTTAGAAAGAGACCTCACCACCTTTGAACAGCTGACCTAACTTATTCTCTCGGCCTAAAACCGAGGTCATGGGGAGGTGAACCCAATCCAAACACATGGGTTGACCCAAACCAAGCCAAAATGGCCTCTTCCCCATTCCATTCCAAGCCATCCCCTTTACACATGTCCATGGTCGATTGATCGCACTAAACCACTAGCCACGACCCACTGAACAAGATGGTGACCGATGCCTAGCCACGCTAACCACCGAGTCGCCGGAAAACACCATGGTAGAGACCTTGGGAGGAGCCAAATTTTGGAATTCCACCTTGTTGAGCCGCCTCACTCCAAATGGCCATTACGAATGTGTTCTTCTCACTCGCAGAGCAGTCGATCCCGGTCCCTAACTCCCCCGGGAGGCCCTCCAGGCCTCTCCTATTTAAACACCACCCCCTCTCGGCCATGAGAGGTGCTGAAACAAAACCTTAAGGAAACTCTGCCAAAATTGTTCCAGACTTCTCCCCACACATAGAGAACTTGATCCCCACTGAAATCCCCTTGCCATTTCCTCTCTGTGAGCTCAATTTCAGAGTTGAAATCCAAGCCCAAAACCAGGACACTTCTCGACAGTGAGCCAATCCCCAAATTGATTGGTCCTACACCTGCACAAGGTCAAGAGAAGGAGTTCCCCATTGAAAGCCCCCTCTCCGGGCCACCCATCCGTTCCGGACTTCGAAGCTTTGTAATCGAGCCGTGGTCGAAATCATACTTGGACAATTCACCAGCCCGAGGACTTCATCCGGAGCTTGCTCGGACCCGATCGAAGGTGACACAACCCTCGGATTGAAGCCATACTTCTCGAGCTAAGGTATGAGCTAACTCTTTATCCCGAGCCTCCGGAGATTGTCCATTTCAAATGCTTTAATTTCAATGCATGATCACCGTATAGATGTGTTCGTCTTTTCAAGACGAATCCATAGAGCACAAGAACACAAAAATCCGTTGAGAAATGAGTGAGTTCTTAGGGTTTTAGTGTGGACGGCTCTCGGGTGAGAACGGCTGGGGATGATGAGCGGATGCCGTCCATTCAATACACGCGCGGACGGACGGCTCAGATCGGGTCTGATCGGCAGATGATACGCAGAAGGCGGGACCCAAGCTGCTGACTCAAACGGCGGCTTCGAATGGCAGCGCGACACGCGGCAATTCGGAGCTGCCGAGGATGGCGTGGCGCCGCGTGTATAAGTAGGAAATTAGGGTATTTTTGATTTATTTAATTCCCTAAACTTCAAAAATGCATAACTTTGTGTAGGAAAATCAGAAAAATAAAATAAAAATACCCTCTTGCTCAGTGAACAGAGGAGAATAATGTGGAAAAGAAATCATTTAATTTCATTGAGTATTTGATTTTTAATAATTTATTTACTCTCTGCACTATTTCAATTCTCCATGCATGTATACAATTCACCATGGCATGAGACTATAGGGCTTTTGAAGCCTCTGAATTTGGGAACATTCTCTCGAATTTTCCAAAGTCGAGGCCACCCTATGAAGAGTTATTGATTTTTCAATTCTAGGTCACTATTCTGAGTATTTTAATTCTAATAATTAGCATGTTGTGAAATAAATTCTAAGAAAATTTGGTAATGTTTATTATGACCAGAGGACACTAGGGCAAATGGTTTTTGAGTTAACTTACTTGTAATAACCCTAATTAGCTTAAATACCCAAAATGGAGCTTTAATTAATTAGAGCTAATCATACATCAAATTAAATTGAAATCAATTCTCCACTGACCTTTAGGATCAAAGGAACCCACCATAAAAGTTTGAAGTCAATTGGACTTGGTTAGCCCTATCAAATGGGTTGATTAAGCCATTTAGCCAAACTTAAACTTTAAAAATTCATAACTTTCAAAATCCTTTTCAAAAATTCACCAAATTGGTTTTGGAGCCTCTCTGATATCAGGGGAATTTAAGAAAATTAAAATTGCAATTTTCCAAAAAAGTTGATTTTTTGCATTATTTTAATATTTTTAATAATTAAAAATAATAAAAATCACAAAAATAATAAAATTCACCAAAATGTTACATTTTGAATTTTAATCACTTAGGAACAAACCCCATATTTTTCTTATGTCTCTATGATGAGATATTAAATTTTAAAGCCCTAAGGTAATTTTAAAATTAAAAAATGTATTTTCTAGCATTTCCACTAAAATAATTCTAATAAATCAAAGAAAAATCAGAAAATTATAAAAATTAGTTCTCTGGTTTCCTTGATATCAGAGAGATTTTTTAAAAATATAAAATTCATTTTTCAACCTTTATTTTATTTTTAAATTAATTAATACTCCAAAACTCAAAATAATTATAATAAAATAATATAATTCAAAAAATCACCAGAATTGGTCCAAGTGGTCCTTTGGTCATTAAGAATGTCCCATAATTTTCTTAAGGACAGAAACTTTCTCTTGGTCATGTTATTAAATTTTCCTTGAAAATTCTTATTTTCCACCAAAAATAATTATATAAATAAATTAAATACAGAAAAATCACATTTTCTCCTCTAATGTCTTGATTGACATATGAGTGAAGTCACATAAAAATTTCAAATTCATTGAAGCTCAATTTAGTGAGTTATGAAATTAGTAAGTTTAAAGGGCAAAATAGTAATTAAAATTTTAACCTATAATTAAAAATTTTAGGTTTAATTAAAAGGGTGGGTAAAATATTTGATATTAAGTTGATTTTGGATGTTTGAAACTTAGGCATTTAAAGGGTAGAAACCTACCAAATAATTTGAAAGTAATCAAAATAAACCTTAATTAAATAATTAATTAAATTTGGAAGAATAATGAAAAATTAGAATTATTAAAATAGAGATATTATTAGGAAGAAATTTATTCTTTAATCTAAGAATCCCTAAATTAATCACCTCAATAATATTCAATTCCTAATTAAAATGATAATCCAAATTCAAAACTTAAAATGCTTAATCATTAAAATTAGGACATTTAAATTAAATCCTTTTGAAATTTCAATTAAAGTAATACTTTAACAATTAAAATTAAATGATCCCTAAAACATAAAAATAAAATATTAAATTAAAATTAATATATATATATATAATAAAATTAAATTAAAGTTTAAATTTAAATTAAAATTAAAAATAAAACCAAATTAAGATTTAAATTAAAATTAAAATAAAATTAAATTAAAATTAAATTAAATTAAATCACATTAAATTAAATCAAAACATATTAAATTAAATTAAATAAAATAAAAAAAAACCAAGTTAAAATAAAATTAAAATTAAATTAAATAAATTAAAACTAAAACTAAACCAAATTAAATTAAATTAAATTAAATTAAATTAAATTAAATATAACATCACTTAAGACATAAAGAATTCAAAAATAAATCTAAAACAACTTGAACACTATTCCAAACTTAAACCCATTAATTAAAATTAAGTCGAATCACAAATCACTTGAACTTCGGTTTGCCCTCAAGAGCTCTTATTGTCATAACTCCTAAATGGAGTGTTAAGTGAAGTATTACTTCACTCATAGGATATTCAAATGTCTTAGTTCACTGAGCAAGCTAACAAAACTTGAACTCCTGGATGATTGATTCATTGTATAATTAAATTCTCTTGGACTTAAAATAATCCTAAAAGTATTGAAAAGATGTTTAAGATTCATCTTAAGCACTTCCTCAGTACGATAGGATGTTTATAAGAACAATTGAACTTAATTGTTCTTTGATGAAGAAAATTGTTCTCAAACCAACACAAGAACCTAGACGTCGTAGGAGATGACTAGCTATAGGATTAGGAACTTGGTAGAAAACCATAAGCCTTCCCTTAGCTTTACCTAGGAACTTGTTTTAAATGCTTAAATATTCTAAATTGTGTTTAAGTGCAGCCTGCGATGACGGGAAGACCCTCCAGGTGCGCTTTTATTTTATTGCAATTTACCTTCTTGCAATTTACTTTATTGCGAAATGCACTTACTTTTCTTGCATGATAAACAATCTGTTGCATGAAAACCCACACCTTTAGGATAGTCCCTAAAACCAAAACCAAAACTAAATTAAAAATCATTTCAAGATAAAATTCACCGCCACAACATTTCAAAATATAAAATAACTCAAAATTTAATCACAAACAAAACAACAAAACTACAATTATAACTAAATTAAAACGTCTTGTTGAATACCTCGAATGATGTAACCTACGTGTTGCTAACGGGATTTCCCACGGTCTAAATGAAAGTGTGGAACTCATTTAGTTGAGTTTAGCAAATTCATCTGGACTAAGTGAATCCGATAAAAATAACGATGCCGAAAGGATGGAGCCGTGGGATCTTAACCGGTGTTGTTATAATCAACTTTAAGATTTGTTTTAATTAAAACATAAAAAACACTTGGACTTTAAGATTTCTAAAACCAAACTCTTCTCTTCTCTTTTGATTACAATCTTCTAAAACTAAACCCTCTGCAACAACAAGGAGCTCGGAGCATGGTGGGCAGCACGACCATCGTCATCAGCAAAACATGAGTCTACTTCAGCAAAATTTTCTTAGAACTAAATAACCAAGCCATAGGATTTCGAGGTAGTTTGCCTAGTGCAACATAAATCCTCAACCTTTTGTTAGGCATTTGCATTGTAAATTAAGCCCTAACCGGTCTTAGGACTCAGAGGTAGTCGTTTGGTACGACATAAACCCTCACATCTTCGAGGCTATTTGTATGGTCATGTCATACGAATATAAGTCCTAATTAATTAAAATTGGCAAGATCAAAAAATTAAATAAATATTAGGACTTTCCTAACTTCAAGCCAAACAATAGGATAGTCGAAAAATTACCGAAGTTCGCTTCGAATCTGTAATTTCTCCTACCTTTCTTCCTTTGAATTCCCAAAACAAAATGTTCCAAACTTGATCCATTCCCTATTGAAATTCCAAAATTCAATCCCTTGAAAACATAAACTTTGAGATTCTTGAGAGCAGAACTACTGATTATTATCGAGAGTTTTCTTAAGTGATTCCCGTCACTTAAGATGCAATTAACTATAGGGGCTTGCCCTTATAGGGAATTTTAAGAACCAGAGTAATATAAACCCTGCTTAATTCATTTATATTAAGCGGGGAATTTGTCGGCTTATAAAATTGGTTCGCGAGACCAAACGGATGTCACAAATCTTCTAGTTTATTTAATCGAGCCCCATCACCGAACGAGTGTGTCTATTCTTCGGGATAGATACACGGTTTGAGATGCGGTGCTCGTTTATATAAACTATGCGGGATGTGAGGTCGGTTTGATTTCATATCTTAAAATTATTTTCAAAATCAAATACTACTTTTCAAATTATTTATTTAAATTAAATTAAAAAATTTGCCGACAACTTCTGTTAGGCGACCCTCTTTTCAAAAATACAACACAACCTAAAAATATACCGACAACATGAACAGAAGATTCTTACTAAAAATGTTAAGCTAGGGAAACACGTTTTGCTATATAATGCTAAATTGAAAATATTTGTTGGAAACTTAAGTCCAGGTGGGCAGACCCATTTATTGTGATGAAAGTTTATTCCTATGGAGTTATGGATATTCAAGATCCTAAAATTGGAAAAATATTTAAAGTTAGTGGACATAGACTTAAACCTTATTTTTTTAGTTGATCAATTTAAATTTGGTGAGAAACTGATGTTGGGTCACTCAGAATAAACTATGGGTATGTGAGGCTGAAGAGGATAAACCAAGTACTTTGTGGGAGTCAACCCATAGCTATTGGTGTGCTTTACTTTAAGTTTGACGTGTGTGCTTTGTTTGGTTTGTTTTTATGATTATATGGTAGTAATTTGAAGTTTGTATGTTATAAAGGTGTTATTTGGACCTTATTTGATGACTTAGAGGAGTTAGAATGAAGATTTGGGCGTTTTGCAGACTTGTGCAGAATTGAGCATTGGCGGCTATGCGCCGCAGATTGGTGCTTAGGCGCCGGAGTCACAAAAAATGTGAAAACATGGTTTCTAGATGCCTAAGTCATGGGTAAGTAGTTTTTGGAGTTAATGAGGAGTTTTAACACATCTAGAATAGGTTTTGTGCCTTCTCAAGTCTATAAAAAGGCCCTAAATTAACGGAATATTTGCCCCAGTTCTTCTTTTCATTCCTGAGTCTAAAGGAGAGTATTTTTAGTGTAAAAATGTCTTCTTGGGAGAGAGAAGTTAAGAAGAAAGAGGAAGCCAAGAAGAAGAATTTTATTAGTGAAAGTGCGCAAGAGTTATTCAATGAATATCTAGCAGTTAGTATTCAAGGAATTACAGAAAGGATTGCAGAGATTGAAGCCGATGTGGTGTCAATTGAAGCAAACGTAAATGAAACTAACACTCATTGAGCGTATATTGGATGGCAACTCAAAATGCAATTCAGTCATACAAGTCATGTGGAAGAAGCAAATAGAGTGATGTATCTGAAGAATAAATGGTTAGAAGAAGAAGATGTAAGAGCTTTTAATCATCGCCCGTTTTATCAGATTTACATTTTAGAAGGTTCAATTGCAACTAATGTTGATTCTGGATATATTCCGCCTACTGAAGATTGGAATTAAATTAAGTTAGTCTTGTGATTTGGTTTTCAATGTTTAGTATTTTGTGCTTGTGATTAATGTTTATGTTTTATTGCACTGTAATTTGATGTTTGTTACATCTTAATAATGTAGGTTTGTGTTTATAATATGTGTTATGAACTTATGAATTATGGAATTTCATCCAAAATGTTTGGATAGAAATTTTTAGTTTGAATTAAGTTTAGTTTGTTATTAATATAAGTTTGTATTTATGTGAAAATTGTTTGGAATCGATGGAAATTTTAGAGTATTAGAAGAGTTTGTGGGGTGAATTAAGTATTAAAAGTGATTAAGGGAGATTAAGTAAGTTATTTTGTGCCATTAAAATTAATTGTCAAAATTTGGACACTGGCGACTAAGCGCCAAATCGTCGGCACTTAAGTGCCAATTTTCGCGGCTATGCGCCGTATGTTGTGCGCATAGGCGCCGGTTCACGAAAATCGATTTTCTGTAGTTAAAAACTTAAAATTTTTCCATTTTAACGCCCACATCAACTTCAACCTCTCAGTTTCGTGAAATAGAAGACTAGGGCATCACTAAATTGGATCATTTAAGAGCTGATTTAGCCGAAATTTATTAGATTTGAGTTCCTTGAGGTATGAGCACGTCTCCTAAATAAAAAATTTTTATTTTCATCATGTATTTTGACTACATTATAGAAAAATAAAAAATAACTATTCATGATGAAAATTTGAGGAAAAGCATGAGAAATTGCTTGGATTTAGTGGAAATTGCCTTTGGAAGTTAAATTAGTAAGTTTAGTTTGATTTTAAAATTTATGGTGAATTTTTTGTGAATTTTTAGAAATGGCTCCAAAGTCGAAGTGATCGAAAGAGAAGGCGATATTTGATTCCAACAAATTTGTCAGTTTTAGAGTGTAGGATAGATACGTTGACGCACTTTCGTCGCGTAAATTGATTCCAAAATGAGTTTTTAATAAACCAGGAGAAAATATTGAGGAGATGATTGCTAGAAGAAATTGGGAAAATTATTGTTGCTTCTTCGCTATTGTTGTTGTTTCTGTTGTTAGAGAGTTTTATGCAAACTTACCAGTAGCAGAAGAAAATATGGTGATGGTTAGAGGTCAAAATGTGCATTTTTCTTCTGCGATAATTAATACTTATTACCGATTGCCTTCTTATATGTTTTGTTTTTATGCCAACTATCATCCTTCTGAAGGAGAGTTAGATGAGATAATATCTTTTCTTACTGATGGAAGAGGTTTATGGAAGATAACAAATGAAAGAAGAGTGAATTTTCAAGCCTCTAAGTTGAATGCCACCTCAAAGGCATGACATTACTTTATCTCATCAAAGTTGTTGCCTTCAAGTCATGTTAGTGAAGTAATGAGAGAAAGAGCTGTTCTGAACCATTATATTCAACAGGGATAGCCTTTAGATATTGGAGCTATTATCTTTTATTATGTTTTGAACTATGCCAGAGCTGCTACTACTGCAGGTATGAGATTTTCATCTTTGATTCATTCACGTTGTGAGCAATCTGGTGTTAAGTTTGAAACATGGAAAGAAGTCATTCAACCACATAAACCCATTACCAGTGTAAATGTAAACACTTACACTGTGCATTCAGTATTTGGCTGGAAAGGAGGATCTGTTAGAGCTTCCAGTGCTTCTGCTGCATCTACATCTCCAGCTTCTACTTCACATGCATCATCTTCAAGAGATTCAAAAACTGATTTGTTACGGAAGATTTTAAAGAAAGTGAGTCTTACTCAAGAGCATGTTAGAGATATGGATGGTAAGATAGAGAATAATGAAAGGTATATTGTAAAACATGATGAATATGAGGAAAATTATCAGCAGTACAAGGACAAAGTGATTAGAGGTGATCACAGTGCTGAGATGCCCCCTCATCCTTTTTATATACCTTATGTGCCATCTAGAGACTGGAACGAAGATGATGATGATGAGGATGATGAGTAAGATTTATTTTTTTTGTGTATTGTTGAGTTTGTGATGTGTGATGTGATTTTCTTATGTGTTGTTATGATTTTATTTAATGTTCTCATATGTGATCTGATGTATTTTGTTGTGAACTCTGATATGTATAAACTTTAGTTGAACTATTTTTTATGCACATTCAGATGTTTCTGTGATGAATTAATGTTTTATGTAGTATGTTTGTGATATGTATGTGGTAGTAAAGGTTTTAAATGTGTATCTAGTGTTTGAGTTTTTAGTAGTGTATAATTTAATTCCAAAATTGTTAGGAAAATTTAGAACAGTATTAGAAACCCATATTTAAATTGCATGTTTAAACTTTTCAAAATCTGCTATCATATATTATCTAGAATTGTTGTGATTTTAGTTATGTTAAGTTGGTGTGTATTTTCCTTGAAAACCTCCACTACTGTAGAGGTCCTTTGAAATTTATATGGAAAACTGAAAAACTAAATTTGATTTCTTTTTACTTCTTATTTTTAAACTGTTATACTTGCATATTTAGGATATGAAAATTCCTGCTAGCATGTTATTTTAGTTTTTAATTCTTACCCATGTATCATTTTTTATGATTAAATGTTTAATCATAACTAAAAATTTAAAGTTTGGGGGGAATTTTAAAAAAAAATTCTCAAAAGCTACAATTTTAATTGTTCTCAAGAATACTTATAATGAAATTTGATTTTTGAATGAAAACAATTATTTATATCAAGTTATATTAAGGGAGCAAAATTTTGAATATATAAATGAATAAAAGAATTTAGTTAAAATGTATAGTAATGATGAAAAATTTAAAGTTAAAATTTTCTTAGTAAATAAATGTTAAATATAATTAAACTATCTTTAGTAAGAAATGTTGTATTTTTGGAAAGATAGAAGATTTGACTTTTATTTTTCAAGACTTAAATTTCTTTTATTGAAAAAATAATTTTCAACACTTTTATTATAACTTTTATGTGAAAGATATATCAGACCTTTATTTTAAATGGAAGGGTGGAATTCAAAATCATTAAAGGCCTATCGAGATATAGTAATCCTCACCTTATAATAATAAAAAGAAAGAAAAAGAAATAAAAGAAATAAAAAAGAAAAAGTAGGAGAAGTTTGAGGATTTAAGGGCCTAATAAAAAATTAGTTCCATACATAAAGTTTAAAATATAAGTTTTGAGAAAATCTTAAGCTTAAAATTATAATATAGTGAGTGAAATTATTTTCAAATAAAATTTTTTAAGTGAGGAAAATAAAATGTTTAAATCCTTTATTTTGAAAAATCTATAAATATTTTTGAATTAGATAGGAACTTATATTTTTCGTGAACCTTTACTTAAAATTTTCTTAACTTTAAGTTGGTCTCATTTACTAATTTTTTTTCTAAATTGGACTATTTCATTTCTAGAACAAAATTTTGAAACATTCCTAAAGAAACCCATTTACATAATTTGCATGCTTGATTTTTATATGATTTTAGTATCACTTGAGGACAAGTAACTTTTTAAGTTTGGGAAATTTTGATACACTTAAAATATATAGTATTTTTAAGCACATTTTTATACCTATATTTAATGATATTGCACTTTAATGGAAGATATTTTTGTGTTTTTCTTGCAGGTATGATTAAAATGACTGATTGTGATGAAATTAACAAAAAAAGATCAAATTTGGAGCAAAACTTGAAAGGTGTGCAAAATTGGCCTCTGGCGCCTATGCGTCGGATGGCTAGCGCATAGGTGTCACAGTTAAAGTGAAGAATTTTAATTTATTTTGGCGCAAATTTGAAGGTTTTTTGAAGCATCCTTTAGTTTAAACTTCACTAACTTCCCATCAGCGCCAAAATTCATTTAAATTTTGAACAAGTGGATGCATTATTGGTGTATACATTGAATCTGAGCATATTTTGAAGAGACACCAAGACACGTTTTGGAGAATTATTAAAAAAGAAGACTTGAAGATCAGAAAGTGACACCACACCCAAGAGAAGAGTTTAGGAGAAATTTTTGGTGGGAGAAGTTAGAGCAAAGCTTGAAGTTGATTCCAAGGAAAGAGGAAGAAGGAGAGACTTCTTCTCACCAATTTTTTTTACTTTTCTACTTTACTTTATCATAGTTTGTATTAGAATTTAGGAGAGTCAATCCTCAGAGTTAGGTGCCAACCTCTATGGAGTATTATAGTGGAAAGCAAAACTTCAGAGAAACTTTCAGAGTCTTGTGGAGAGGATTTTCAGATAAATGTTTATCTTTGTTTTTACATTTGATTTTTGAGTAAAACTTGTTGTGTTTTTACTATGATTTCTACTTTCAAATCAAGTTATGTTTATGTTTTCTCCATGAGTTCTGAGTAGTTTTCTTTATCTTTTTCCTTTTAAATGATGAAGCAATTAAATTATGGAAGGTAGTTGTGTGAAGTATAGAAGTTTAATGTTGGAAGAAGTTGTGATGATTTATTTCCTTACACTTAATTTACTTTTTGATTTGGCCAATTAAGATGTTAAAATTTGTTGGGAGATTATGTAAGATCCATTGTGGCGTTGTCTCAATCAACAATTGGAAAGATTCACATACAATTGTATGGATGAGAATTATAATTCATATAATTGAGTGCAAATAAATAGGGAGATATGTTTTAATGAGGAGTAAAATTAGAGGACTTTAGAGTGACAAACTAAAACCCCCTAATTTGGTTTGAGTTGAAAATTTTTGTTATGAGATGTTAGCCCCTATGTGGAGGGAATGGGGGAGCTCTAGAGTGAGAGCTGGTATCTTCCCTGCCTAACCCATCTACAAAATTTCAAAGCTTCAAATTAACCAATGCTCTTTATGAAACCAAGTAAATGTAAAGAATATATTTGCTCCTATTTGGCACAACACATTTAGATACTTCCAGAACGAAATTTCATAATTATTACAAAGTCATTAAAAGAGGAAAAATATATTTTATTTTCATTGTTTTCTTATCATTTAGTAGCTTGTTAATTTTAATTGCTTGCTTTACTTTTTCTTAAATAGAAAATATCAAAAACAATTTTCAAAATATCTATTTTAAAACATAGTTTACAAAATCAATTTAAAAAGTAAAAAGTTAATTTTCTTTTTCTTTATATTTTTAGATATTTCCTTGTGGGTTTGATATCTCGGGGCTTAATCAGAAAGTCCTATATTACTTGATAAATGATACGTATACTTGTGTAGAATCCTATATTATAAAATAATTAAAATATATTTCTTATTTGATTCGGAATCGAGTTTTCGGCACCCGTTGCAAAGTAAGAGATAATATCATTTGAAAGAAATATAAAGTGAGAAACGTAGGGGTAATATTCGGGGATCAGTGATTGTCATGCATGCAACCCATTTTAAAGCCGAATCGAAGGCCACGCAAGAAACTAAAAGTTTAATTTTTAAAATCCTGAATGTTTTAATCCTAAATTTTAATTTATCTGGAATGTTTTACATATGATTTTTTAAGTAGAAAAATTATAATTTTGGGGTCCTTAATGAGCCTAGATTATATTTTTCATGGGATCCTAGATGTATAGAAACAAACAATGAATAGTAATCCAAGCATGCATGCATGCAAATGAAAATGTAGAAAGTAAAACGAGCCAAACGAAACAATAAATAGGTCGGCGTCGCTGGGTTAACAACATATCCCAAAAAGGAAAGCGGTAAGACTCCACATATACATGTTTGGTCCTTATTCTATACATTAATATCAAATGCAGAATTAAGATACATGGCACGACCATCTACTCTTGGTCCCCTCCACATGGTTCCTGCACCAATCGCTTAGAACCTGTGGCTATATTTTATTTTTGCTATAGGACTCTCCTAAAACTTTTAAAAGTACATAGGAGAAGTAAAAAAAGTACTCAACTTGCATATAAAAAAGCATTAGAGGAGAAAGTCATACAATGCATATAATGAGTCGTGCCTTATAAATGGAGGAGCTAAATAGCACTGCAAGCAAAAGGGTCAGAAATCATTACATGCTCCCCCATAGCGGTACATGTATGTGTGCATATAAGTAGGCACGACTCCTTGTAGAAGAATACCCTAGCACACTAATATGCATATGCAACACGGAGACACACCAAAAAGCACAAAAAAACGACTCGTTGTTAGCGCAAGAGCAAAAACACATCACAGAACAATATCCAGAGGTGTCGAAAAAGGACTACATAGCATCTTAGATCCTAGCGTAGCACACCATCTAATGAAAAAGTGTCTTGACCAACATCTAAGTGCAGAGTAAGTTTCCAGGTAAAGTATGACATTGACGGTGTCAACTTGGTGGCCCCATCCTAAAGATCCAAGAGATTTAAAGGGTGTCACCTGAGGTGGATTTTGAAAAAATTTGTCATTATATACGGCCTAGTTTTCTACATGCATAATTTTTAAAGGATAGAGGATATAATATGTAAAAAAATATATATTTTTGTTTGAAATTTAAAATAAGTGTCATTAAATGTGGCCCGTAACATGCAAGGCGACAAGGGTTAGATCTCTTGGACCCTTAGCACAGTCATACTTGTGTCAATCTCGATGGCTTAACTCAGATTGCTCACCGAGATCAACCCGATAAGCAATGCGGCTTAAGGCATCGCCACCGACACAAGAGTCGCTCTTCTATCGAAGCTGGCTTGATATCCATGCAAGTATGCAATGCAAATGCAGATAGTCATGTGATAGAAGTGGGAAGGACAAGTATGTCGCGAAGGTAGTGAGGTAGTGACTCAGGAAAGGTGGGTGTGCCGTGAAGGCAGTAAATTGAAAGAGTGGGTGTGCCATGAAGGCAGGTGCTCGATGAATGGGTGTGACATGAAGGAAGAGGCTCGACAAAAAGGGTGTTTCGTGGGGGCAGCGACCTGAAGATTGGCATACTGTGGAGGTAGGGGCTCAACAGCTCCTCAACAACTGGGTATGTCGTAGAGGCAATGACCTGAAGAGGTGTAACAAGCAAGTGATAGTAGAGGAACCTCGCAGCAAGAAGCTCTGGGAATAAAAAGCCGCACCGCCGAGGTGTATTTTTCGACAGGAGAGGAAGCCAATGAAAGAGGGCTGCTAGGGTGGCTCACAGCAAGGATGAGCCGGAGCAGGCTACTTTCTCACGTAGTAAGGAAAAGGTCTGGCGTGCTCGCCAGTGGCATCTTCAGCCGAAATTTTAAGAGAGGCAGGCACGATTTCTATCATAATAGGTTGTGCCACACTCAAGCACACCGAAATACTTCAGGCCAAAGGAGAAAGATCAAAGGCCGAAGGGGATCGATCCGGGAGAAGTGGGATTGAAGCAGCTCGCCGATGGCTGGGAGGGCTTCGCCGACAGAGAGAAGCGCTGACGCGGGAGGAGAAAGCACGATTGAGCGTGAGGTGTGGCTGTCTCTAGGGCACGATCGCGAGAGAAAAAAAAAGTTAGGGATAGATCTGTTGGCGCCGAGGTGGGATGATCAACGCGCAGCGTTCACCGGTGAGGACATTTGGGGTGCAACCGAGAAGGCGGCAAACTTTGCCTAGGCCATGCGAAGAGGAAATTTGGGGGGAAGGGTCGCCTGAAATGTCTAGGCTTCGAGTGGAAGGAAAAACTGTGGGTTTTGGCTGTGTGATTTTTATGCTTTTTTATCTTTATTAATTTTTTTCATATATATTTCATGATTTTTAATATTTAAAATTCCCCACCTTGAATTTGCATATTTTAACCCGCATACGAAATGATAACAAAATGGGTGTCCTTCCCAAATAAAATTGACTTTCTGGACGCAGTCACTCGGTCTGTTTTGTCATTTGGGGGTCATCTTGACAACTTCATCGACGATCGGACCGAACTCAAGTATTAATTCACACGTGACGTGGTGAATAATATTTGTTGGTCCAATAAAAGTTGTTCGACAAGCAAAATGCTAACTGGTCCTCGCCTAAACGACAACTAAGGTCAAACAGAATGCTCTCGGTAGGGAGCCGCTTAACTCGAGCCTAAAGGTTGCAAGCTCATGCCAAAAAGAGCATCAAATTTGGTTCTCTTTGGATTTGGTTTTGTGATTGATCCTTTGAAAGACTGATTTTAATTATGATGATGAGGTGTATGTGAATGTGTATTTGGTGTATGTGTGGGTCCTAATACTAGTCCTCCAAGAGAGTCACTAGAGAAGTTCTACGACTGCATCCTAAGTTCTAAGAGAAGAATATTGACCTCACCAAAACTAAGATCAACAAGAGGCTTTCACAATCCATATAGAATTATGAGTCTATTGTGAGGTGCCTTAGCTTTGTAGATAAGTTGTCTTTTTCCATCAACCTTCTGATAAGTTATTAGTTGGTATTATTCGCATATATAATCATTTTTCATCTTTTTGATACAACTAGCGTCATAAAAGCTTAGATTTTTCTTTTATTTGATTTTGGATCTACTGGATCACTTCAGATGATGTAGTACATGGGTTGCAAATGAAGTGATCCCCCGACAGGTTGGGTCAACTACCTTCATAACATGTATATCTGGTGTCTTAATAGGCTAAAAGAATGGGTCCATCGAGCCTTAACAAGGCTAACTTTCTATTTCTAGGTTTTTTTCCCATCCTACCCATTGATCTTCCCTCTTTGAGCATGATACTTTCTTATTGGGCCTTATCAGCTTAGTAACATTTATCTATCTAGTTACAGTGATTCAGTCTCTACCTGCTGACATAGTTTTGGCCTAATGACTGGAGGACTTCTCCTACTATGATCATCAAAAATCTACTTGGTTGTCCATATTCCAAAAGACTAATCTAAAACAAACGTAGCACCTTTTAACTTAAGTTTTTTTGGGCTTACATCTAGGATGTAAATGACCACAAGGACTCATCATAATTGGAGGTCTCTTGAACTCACAATAATTTAAATTTGATTATTTTTTTCCTCTAGTTTGGTTATGAGGGCCTTTGCATAGGATCTTTCTTCTGTATATTCTCGGATCAAATATTTTCTAATTTTTTTGGACAGCTCGTCTTATTTTTGTTACAAGGGCTATTCAATATAAAAATCTTTGTTATTACTCTTTTTTTCTTGGTTTTTTTTTCTAATTTCAGTATTACCTTCTTTTTTTTATTATTTTTTTTTCTAAAATGAGATTGACCTAGAAAGAAGATTTGAAAAAGGACAGATGCTAAGAAGGTCATACTTCTTGTCATAACAAAAAGGAGTCTGAACATTTGTACACTATGTGCTTTTTTTCCATGCTTTACTGAGTTTGAAACTTATGCATTAAAATGTTATGGAATAAATAGATGTATAAGTAAAAGTGAAGATATATGGACCAATAGAAAAATATTATTTAGTGGCGATTTAATAAAATATATAATGAACAAAGGGAAAACTATAAAATATTTCAAATAATACAATGAATCATTATTTCAAGAAATTTCTTTTTCCTGATATAATTTTGTTTATACTATTGCTCAATATAAGCTCACTATGGATAATAGTTCTCATACTAACATCATACTCGATAAATATAAAACTTGTTAATTTATTTCACTTAAATTATCGATTTATTTTTTATGCATTAAAAATTATAGTAAGCCTTTAGTAGCCTACGAAGCTGTTGTTGTTTACCCTTGTTTTATTCACTTGTGTTATTTTCAAGAAAATGTAAGGCTCAAGTTAAGTAGGATATTGGTTACTAATGAGAGCTTTATCTTACGTATATTACTATTTTAGATCTATTATTTTTAATGGTCATGGTGACATATTTAAATAATAGAGAGATTATATCATGATTGTTGTATATAATTTTTTTTATATAATTATGACATGACTTTACTAAATTTGGAGTATTTCTATCTTATGATATTTTAATGATATTAATATCTTTTTTCTTGTCAAAATTAAAAATTAAAAAATTATTTTTTTCAAAATAAGAATAATTATTTAAATTATTAATTTAATTATTTAATTGAAACTTGAATTAATATGTGTTTGGCTATGCATTAATGATTAAGATAATATTGTGTTATAAAAACAAATTTAATTTTTAAAGAGTAATGGAATGAGTGTTATTTATATGTTCATACTTGTTTTGTTATAGCCAAACATGGGACTTATTCATCTTTTGTACAATGAGGTCTAAGAAGTAAGCTAGAACATATTAAATGCATGTTGGACATGTGTTAATTTTACAACATAAAAAAATATTAATCATGTTAAATTAGATATTATTATGGTACCTAATGTTTTATAAATATTCATTTAATTAGTTTGAGTCATATATTGAGGTAATTTTTGAGGATTGTAATGGTTAAGTGTTTTCTTAATGTGCTTGTAGTAATGTGGTACATTCTTTAATTATTATTTGGTTAGGTGTAAATATAGGTGTATAGTATGTGACTATTTATTTATTTTGTATTGTTATATTGTTTGATACTTATGGGTTATTCAATTAGATAAGTGTTAGTTTTATTTTCCTTAATTGACTTAGGAATGGTGTGGTGAGTGTGATATTATTTTTATTGTCATATGATCACTTTATATGGTTGAAATTTAAATTATTTTAACATAGTTTGGTCCTAAAAACTAGCATTTCTCTGTCTTTCGTGCTATTGGGCACTTAAGATACTAGCTATTATAATATATGAATTCCCTTATCATGCTTATCTGTACGGTTATGATGTAGTTCAAAATTTTTTTTAATTGATTTACTATGATATAAAGTGAGAAGGTCCTTACCATTATTTTTTGCTTCCGAAGTTCTTATAATTTATTGACTTGCGTTATAAACTAGTATTTGATATTTGTGATTCCTATTTTCGAAGTGGAGTTTTCTTGAAAATCACTTTACTTTGTTTAACTATAATAATCAAATTGTGTTTTCTCTTATTTTAATGTTTTCATTGTGTAAGGATTAGTAGGAGATAGATTTTATTTTCTAAATTAAGAATAATACAATAAATTGCAAATCATGGTTCTTTGGGGACATTATTGATTGTTATGATAACTTTCATAACTTGACTCCTTGGATATATTAATGTCTGTCGGGTAAAATTTTATGGACTATAAAATATTTTAATTTTTATGCCAAATGAAAAATTAACGTTTCTTATACTCTTGATAAATATATAATG
This sequence comes from Papilionanthe hookeriana x Papilionanthe teres, assembly GCA_022702705.1. Lineage (NCBI taxonomy): Eukaryota > Viridiplantae > Streptophyta > Magnoliopsida > Asparagales > Orchidaceae > Papilionanthe > Papilionanthe hookeriana x Papilionanthe teres. The sequence goes on from CM040427.1 coordinate 28,065,016, forward strand.
TTGAAAGTTTTTGCTTTTAAAAGTGATATGCTTGGTGTTTTTGATATCTAACTTCAAGTTTTATTTGCTATGTGAGTTTGCTCTTAAATCTTATGAGAATCATATTCATTATGATTACTTTTTATATGGAATTTTTTATTTTAAAAATTCCATATTTATATGTGAGGTTTAGATGGATGTTCTTATGATGTGTTGGTCTGTAGATGAATGGTTGATTGAAGTGAGATTTAACTTTGTGAGTCTCACTTCATATTTGTTAGGTATGTTAATTCTCTTAATATTTTGTAATAGCACTTTGATTTGATGCTCAAAATATGAAGTGATTTTTTATAGATTTTGTACATCAACTTAATTACTCTTCTTGATAATGTTATGTTAATCGATTCTTTCTCTTGATTTGTTTATATAATGGTTAAATATATTTTTAAACTTTTGTGCTAGTGTTAGTAAAAAATATATGTTTTAAACCATGGGCTTGTTTGTAACATAATTTTTATTCTAATTAATCAATGGTTTATTTAAATTTTAAAGACGAACTTCTTCTACGGTTTTAAAAATGTAATAATATTTCATGTTCAAACTAATTTAGTTAGCTAAACCATCCCAATTATTGATTTATTTTTCTTGCACTCGTTAATCCTTAAACAAAACTTAGAGCATAATGGTGATTGAGCAAGAGAGAGTAAAATCCATTGAACGAGAGGAGTTGGTTGAGCAAGAAAGAGGAGTGAGCAAACCTGTAAGAGTGGGAGACAAAGACGAAAAGAGAGAGAGAGAGAGAGAGAGAGAGAGAGAGAGAGAGAGAGAGATGATGGATATAAAAGCATTGATCACATGACGGGAGGATGATTGACAACTCTCTATGGAATGCAACTTAAAAGTAAAAGATATGATTTATGGTTTTTCATTAATAAATTGTATGTTTTGGTAGCTTTGAGGACTACAAGACATCAATATTTCATTGAACAATAAGAGAAAAACAAGAAGGCCAAAGAAAGAGCAAGATGAAATAAGCATTAACATCTTCTACTCCTATTAGTCACACGATTCATCTTCTTCTGTCTTTTTGAAGAAACTAAGTAAAACACTAACATAAAATAATTTCCTTATTGTTATATAACCAAATTTATCCAAATTATTATTACATTTTGATTAACTATAGTGTCGAATTATTAAGCCTAGATGATTAAAACATTTTTTGGCATAATTGAAGAGAGTAATATAATAATTTATGATGTTAAAGTTCTATATTTTTATTCAAGACTTATACATGTAGTCATCAAGTTTAGCTTTAATTTAATACATATTCTTTTTAAAATAGCAAGAATTGAGGGTATCTCTTCTGAGCTTATATAATATGAAATGTTGTATTTATATCTAAATTAAAGATATAGCTATGTTAATGGAAGTTTCTCTTAAGTAATTCACCATTATTGTCTTAGAGAAACTATTTTATTTGTAAGAAAATTATTCTCCTATTTGTCTATAGTTATATCTAAATAAATCATTGTGAGAATTGATTCTTAAATACTTCATAATTTATTGTATTGATGAAGAATTCTTAGAATTTATGATTGTTTTTTATTCCTTTGAATGTAGGATTTGTGAAGCATCATGTGTTTGAGTGAGGAGTTCAACATCAATATCTATATTAAATTGATTGTGATCTGATTTGATAGCTTTAAAAAAATAATGCATCATTCCTTGATATATGTGTATCACATGCAACATGTTTATATCATTAAAATGTTGATAATTTATTATGAAATATATTTATTCATTTATAATGTTCCATATGGTCATGTTGAAGATGATGTCATACTTAATTTTATCATATTATTTTTTTACATAATCTCATATATATATATATATATATATATATATATATATATATATATATATATATATATATATATATATATATATATATATATATATATATATATGTGTGTGTGTGTGTGTGCCGCAGCCGTGGCCTGGTGGTTTGGGCGGGGTTCACTGTAAGTCCCCCGAAGGTCCCGGGTTCGACCCCTACCGTGGTGCGGACGGGTCGATTAGGCACATGAGAAATCGGTATTTGTAGTTGGACCGGGAAACTATTAAATACCGATTTCTTTAAACTAAAAAAAAATGTATGTATGTATGTGTATATATATATATATATATATATATATATATATATATATATATATATATATATATATATATATATATTATTTATATCTTATTATATTGTTATGTAACTAAATTTGATAATGCTTTAATTGTTATTAATATTTTTTTTTCTGATAATATAATTATATGAGATATGCTCCTTTGTAGGTTGTATGTAATATCAATTAAAACCTTTAGATATTTGGACTGATGAGTTTATAATATGACAACTCTTTCGAAATATCATTGATCTTTCATAGGATTAATGTCTATATTTCCACTTTCAGGATGTCATAATAACTATTATACACCCACAAATAAAAAAATATAAAAAGAGAATGCGATGTGACTAATGAGTCCTTTATGAACATAAGTATAATATGGGAGCAGGGAATGATGCAACATTTGAATGCGCTGATCGCCAATTTACTAAATTTTTTTTTCTTACAAACTTTGCTACCTAATAAATATCACTAAATGATTAGTATGCCTAAAAATCTTAAAATATATACAATATTTACTATTGGTATGATTTAAAATCTCGTTGTTATGGTTTAATAATTCCAGTAAATAATTAATAATTATAAGATTTACATGCATAACACTCAATTCTTTTATAGATATATATATATATATATATATATATATATATATATATATATATATCTAACACCTGAAATTTAATTTTTACATACAAAATACTTTATATTTGCTTGAAAATAATTTTAAATTTTAAAATGGTGTTATTTTTTATATGATATGAGATATTTGAGTGGTATAAATATAAAAGTAATATTTAGGTGTTAGATATGTAAATACAAACGAATTAGACGGTATGTATGTAAATGCCCCATAATAATTATTTTTTAATTTAGTGCTCTAATGATTTTATTGAGGAAAAAATATTATAAATTTATTTTTAAATTAATTATTATTTTTTAAATGGTCAACTGATTCTCTTCTATTGACTTTGTATAATTTTATTCAGGCAATGAAAGCTGCAACTATATCCAAATATTTCCTTAAAATAAAAAGGTAGACTATGCAATGACTCACCTCTGTAAGACGTGGAAGTGAGAGCAGCATACACTATTGTAGTTAACAAACTTTTTGGTTGCTTCAAATGCACTTGTCTTAAAAAGTGCCCTGAATGTTCTTCATGAGAAGCCATTTTTCTTCCCTATCTCCTCCACTGATCGGCTATGGTTTTCTATTGGTTTCATAGAGGCTTAGTCCCCATTCTTTATTTTCACTCTATATGGATTTAATATCTTTTTCTCTTCTTTCTACTTATTCGCGCCCTTCACGCTATATTTTCTGTCATGGGTCATCTTTAAATTATAAAGGACTAGTTTCTTCTCATACTCCTACAACTAATTTTAATCTTTCATATTCATTCTTTGATCTTCAATTAGATGAAGGTTCAAGGAAATTTAGTGTTACCTATGTTGGCTATGCGTTCGGTAAAAGATATTTTTACAAAAATCTGTTGAAAGCTACTGGTATGTTACGGATACTAAAGAGTTTTGTTGATCTTATCTCGCTTGCGGAATGGTTTTCTTTTTATGTTTGTTTGCTTAGAAGAATTTGAAATGGTTCTCACTGAAGCCCGGTTACTTGTTGGGGAAAAATGTTTATTTTTAAGAACTAGATACCTGATTTTAAGTCAATCTATGAAGATTTTAAACAAATACCCATATGTGTAATACTGCTTAATCTCCTTTTATTATTCCGACCTGAATTTGATATTTCTAAAGTGGCTAACGGAATTAGCACTCTTTTAGTAGTGAACTTTTTAACGACTAAGGCACTGGTTTAATATTTTTAAGGGTTAACATATAAATAAATGTATATTATCCTTTACCTAATAATATTACTATGGTTGTGAAGAATCAAGAAATTGTTATCCTTGTTATATATGAATGGAAACTTTTACCGTGAAAAACATGTTCTACTTTTTTTCATAATTCTATGAATTGCCTTAAATCTATTTCACAAGCTGATAGGGGCCTTATCCCTAGTTTTGGAGGAAGCAATTTTAATAGGAACCTTAATTCTTATTGTCTACAAGGAAACAAAAGCAAATAGATCATTATAAATAGACATTTACAAAATCTAAATATTAATAAGAACATTGTTATAAAGAATTTGAATATATATAGAAATGTTGTTGATGTTGGTTTTACTGACAATGCTTTTAATATCCTTAATACTTCTGCTGATTGAGGTTCGAATAGTAATGAAATTTTGGAGATTTTTTAACGTTCTTGCTTTACCAGTTCAAATAATATTGAGGTCTTCTGATATTACTTAATCTAAAACTAATCGTAATTTTAGCAATATTTTTCCATGTTCTATTCAAGGTTTTAATGCTATTTCAGTTCTTAATTAGTCTTTTGAAAATATTTTTTATGATATTATTATTCCTATTTCTAAAGTTGTTACAACAGGAAATAATATGATTGCTTCTAGTTTCGCTCATGTTCAACCTCTAGCCAGTAAGGGGAGGCTAAGTAATTTTTGCTTCTGTTTGATCTCTTTAACTTTATTTTTTATCGTGGATTTTTTGAATTTACTTTCTTGAAATGTTAGATGAAAAAGTTTCTCCTTATGGATTACAAAAATATGTTGAGGGATTTTCGTTCTGATTTTCTATGTCTTCTAAAAACCAAAGTTTCCAATGAGGTTATTAATGACCCTATTGCTATCAATCATTTTAATTTTTTTCTTATAATAAAGGCAATATATTCAAATTTTACTTAGTTGATCATGGTGGAATTTGGGTTAATTGGAATTTGGGCATTTTAAATTTGATAGCTTTTATCATTGATCCTCAATTTATTCATGGAAAATTTTTTATTACTCTTCTATTAATTTCTTTATAACTATAATTTATATTGATAATAGTGCTTTGAACAAAATTTTTTTATGAAATTCTATTATTTCTATGCTATAATCCTTGACTTCTTTTTAGAGATTTTAATTGTATTATTAGAATTATTGAGAAAATAGGAGGTTTACCTACTTTGCCTAGTAAAAATTAATGAATTTTAATAATTATATTTCCTTTCTAGTTTAATAATCAATTGAATAATCCTATAAGATCTCTTCTTGACAAAGCCTTTTATAATTCTTTTATATTAATATTTTTTTTCTGGTTCCTTTTTTTATTGTATGTTTAACAGTTTATGCTTCAAATCATCATCCTATCACTGTTCATTTGAGTAAGTCTAGCAATTTACATTGTAGATTCATGTATACAATTTTTTGACGTTTATATCATAATTTCTTCTCTATTTTTACTGAGGCTTGGAATTTTCATGGTAATGGTGATCATATTTTTGTTTTTTGTAATGAACTTTGTAATGTTAAAATTACTGTAAAAAATTAAAATTTATAGACTTATAATACTTTATCTAATCATATTACTGATCTCAAATATAAGCATTATGATATTAAGTCTAATTTAGGATATCGGCCTCCATCGACCTGTTTGCTTAGAGAATCATCTTTAATTCAAAAAAAAAAAAAATTACGAATGCTAATATTTGGATTATAAGTGGAATAAGCAACAACAACAACAAAGCCTTAATCCCACTAAGTGGGGTCGGCTACATGAATCCTTTTTCTCCATTGCGTCCTATTTAGTGTCAAATTTTCATTTAATTCTAATAGATCAAGATCATTTTTTATGCAATAAGCCCAAGTTTTCCTAGGTACTGCCTCTGCCTTTCTTAACATAAGTTGTATTTAAAACATCTACTCTCCTAATCGGATCATCGAGTGGTCGACGTTTAATGTGACCAAACCATCTAAGGCGACTCTCTCTAATTTTATCCGTCAACTGGTGCAACTCCAACCCTATTACGGATATATTCATTTCGCATTTTGTCTCTAAGTGTAAAGCCACTCATCCATCTAATCATTCTCATCTCGGCAACACTTAACTTAACATTATGCTTTTCTTTTAAAGGCCAACATTCAGCACCATAGAGCATTGAAGGTCTCACCACCATCTTATAAAATTTTCCTTTCGAGTCTAAGTGGGACTTTTCTATCACACAATAGGCCGGACGCATTCCTCCACTTCAACCAACCAACCTGAATTCTACTATTAACATCCTCATCTATATCACCATCGCTTTGAACAATGGACCCGAGATATCTAAATCGTTCACACCTTTTAATAATTTGATCACCCAAAGTTACACTTCGTCACTGGACCTACTATTACTAAAATTACATTCCATGTATTCGGTTTTAGTTCTACTCGAAACGAAGACCTTTAGACTCCAATGTAGACCTCCATAATTCAAGTTTTTCCTGGACTTTTTCTCTTGTCTTATCCACCAGGAGGATATCATCAGCAAAAAGCATACACCAAGGTACATCCTCTTGTAAATGGCCGGTAAGACAATCCATAAATAAAGCAAAAAGATATGGGCTTAAAGCCGATCCTTGATGTAAACCAACGGAAATAGTAAAATACTTGGTCGATCCTCCTTCGGTTCGAACACATGTAACGGCTCTAGCATACATATCTTTAATGATTTGAATATAAGTCAAATCAACACCTTTCTTCTCGAGGACTCTCCAAAGAACATCTCTAGGAACCTTATCGTAAGCTTTTTCTAAATCAATAAAAATCAAATGTAGATCCTCCTTATTATCTATGTACCTCTCCATCAAACCTCTTAATAAATGTATAGCTTCCATGGTAGACCTGCCCGGCATAAATCCAAATTGATTATGAGAATTCTTCGTAATACGTCTTAACCTATATTCGATTACCCTCTCCCATAACTTTAAAGTATGACACATCGATTTAATTCCTCTATAATTTGCACACTCTTGTGCATCTCCTTTATTCTTAAAAATGGGGACCAAAATGCTCTTTCTCCACTCCTCGGGCATCTTTTTTGTTTTTAAAATAATATTAAAAAGTTTAGTAAGCCGGAAACCCCCAAATCACCTAAACATTTCCACACTTCGATTGGGATATCATCGGGTCCTACGGACTTTCCCCCTTGGTTTTCTTTAAAGCCTCATCAACTTCTTTTTTACTAATGCGACGGTAAAAGTGAAAAGTTTTATTATTATTAACGATATTAAGATCACTAAGGTCGATCGTACTTTCAGCATCATCATTAAAAAGTTTATCAAAATAACTCACCCATCTATGTTGAATATCTTTTTCTAAGAAAAGCACTTTTTGATTTTCATCTTTAATACACTTTACTTGAGTTAAATCTTTACTTTTCTTTTCTCTTTGTTTGGCTAGTTTATACGTATATTTTTCACCCTCCTTAGTATCTAACATGTTATAAAGATCACTAAAAGCAGAATTTTTAGCGTCACATATTATTCTTTTACACTCCCTGCGGGCCATTTTATATTTTTCCCAATTCTCTACGCTTTTACATTTAAACCAATTTTTATAACATAACTTCTTATATTTTATCTTTTCTTGCACATTATTATTCCACAACCAACTATTTTTATTTATAAAAACTTTTTCTTTTGATTCTCCAAGTACATCTTTAGCCACTTGTTTAATAGTATTAGTTAATTTTTCCCACATAACATTAGCGTCTTCATGAGCATCCCAAATATTTAAATCTTAAATTTTACTCATAAAAATAATTTTATTTGTGCCTTTTAGGTGCCCCCATCTTATTCTACGATGTTGAATCCTAGTATTCTTTATTTTACAATTCTTCATCTTAAAATCTAGAACTAATAATCGATGTTGGGTACTTAATTGCTCACTTGGAATGACCTTACAATCCTTACAATCTCGACGATCTCTTCTTCTCATAAGAAAATAATCAATTTGTGTTTTATTAGATCCATTCTTATAAGTAATAAGATGCTCATCTCTTTTCTTGAATAAAGTATTAGTAATAATCATATCATACGCTAAAGCAAAATCTAAAATGGCTCTACCTTCTTCATTAATCGCTCCATAACTGTAGCCACCATGAATATTTCTGAAATCTTCTACCACTCTACCGACATGTCCATTTAAATCTCCTCCAATAAAAATTTTTTCTTCGAGGGTATCAAGTGTATTAAGTCTTCTAAATCATTCCGAATTTATCTTTAGAGTCTATATCTAAACCAACTTGAGGAGCATAAGCACTTATAATATTAAAAATCTTAGTATCAATAATAATCTTAAGTCTTTATAATTCTATCTCCAACTCTATTAATTTTAACAACATTATCTTTCAAACTTTTATCTATAATTATACCTACACCATTTCTAGTACGACTCTTACCAGAATACCATAGTTTAAAACCTAAGTTATCAATTTCCTTAGCTTTTTCTCCAACCCATTTAGTTTCTTGAATACATAGGATATAAGTGGAATAAGCAAAGAACAAAATTCAATTTGATCTCTAAGGGGAAGATGATATTAATTTCCTTTATCAATGATTGATCCACTGAAAATTTGATAGCTTTTTACTATTTATTTCATATCTTTTTCGATGATATTGCACTTTAAATGAACGTATTTTTGATGATTTCATGCAGGTACAATGATTTTAGGCCTTTGGAGCAAAAGAAAGCGAAAATGAGCAAACTTAGAGCGAAAAAGGACAAAAGTGCATTTTATTGAACTAGCGCCGACGACACTGTCACCAGCGTCAGATGGTGCTAGTTTCCAGAGAGTTACGACGTTTTGGCTGAATAATGCGCCGAACGGCGCTCCTACCAGCTCCCTATCCTGATTTTGAACTAGATTCAATGTATTTGGCCGGATTTTGAAAGTTTGCTTGAGGAAACTCTTGGGAATTCATTTTTGGCCAAATTTAAACACTTTTGGAGCTAAATCTCAAAGTGGGGAAGAAAGAAAGGGAAGAGTTTAGAGTTTAGAGAGAGTTTTCTTTCCATTTTGTGTAGGAAGTTAGGGTTGTGTTTTCTCTTCTAAGGAGTGTGAGAGGAGAGGGAAAGTGAGAAATTTCTTCTTCCTTATTATTCTAAAGAGAGAATTGTGTGTTGTTGTGAAGAAAGAAGAGGAGTCAAAGGAATTCCCTGAAATTTGCTTGGGGAAGAGTTTGAGATAAGTTGTCTTTACTTTACATTTGTTTGTAAGACATTGTTTTTATATATGAAATCCATGTTTTGTCATCTTTTCCTCATGAGTCTTGAGTAGATTTCTTTATCTTTCTCATTTTCATGTGATGTGTTGATGTTGTGAAATGGAAATGATATGACGATTTATTATGAAGAATTTGTGATGACCTTTTCACTTAGAACTTCATTTACTTTTTGATCTGGCCAATTGAATTGTTAAAGCTTGTTAGGAAACATATGTTCCAAAGGATTAAGAGTTACACAACAAAAGTGAAGGTCACATTCAATGTCCATGAATGAGAGATGTAGTTCATGGAAATTGAGTGCAAATAAATAGGGAAATATACTTTGATGGGCGTAGAATTGGAGATTTCAGAGTGATAGGCTGAAATCCTCAATTTGGTTATATTGTTTAGAAACTGAAGCGAGAGTTAACCTTCAGGTGAAGGGAAATGGGAGCTCTGGAGTGAGAGCCAGTATCCTCCCAGCCTAACCACAGATTTGGGGACTAAACTTAGGATTAGCCAATGTTCTTTATACGCTGAAATATGAGTAAAGAATAGTAATGCTGTTATTTGACACAATACATTTGTATCACTGATCTATGTCACAATAATCATCACATTATGAATGAAAGGGAGGAAGACTCTTTCTTTCAACTGAACTTTGTTATAAATTTAGTATTGTATTAGTTTAACTTGCTTGAATTTAGAACGTACTTTGGTAGAAATAGTAATTGAACCTGTTTGTCTTTACTTTAAGAATTAAACCACTTGCAATTGTGTTGTGATTCGATAAGAGATTTATGTGCTACGCCATAAAAGTAAAGCCTCCCCGTGGGATCGATATTTCAGGACTCCATTAGAGCCCTGTATTACTTGAGCGATACGTATACTTGCGTTAATTGTGTGACTCATTATCATTTAAATCAATATATAAATCTAAATCTGAGTTCATTAATTTTTGCAAACACATAGAAAACCTCCAAGATGAATAATTTGTAGAAATGACTCAAATGAAATATGGTAAGTATGTTGGTGAGTGAAAAAAGGGAACAAATTCAATTAACTTGTGCGAGCGTCCCCTCGAGCTATAATGGATGTCCTACAATCTAAAATTAATAATATTTAGTTTATGAGTCACTATCTAACTTGTAAATTCTTACATAACAATATTTGATTTTATTATTGTGAACAAGTTCTTCAACATGTCAATATTTTATATGCCTCATGACATGAGAACAGGTGCAGATGAGAACATAAATTATGAGTGATAATTGACGTAACTTAGTCAACCCTAAATCAAATTTATATTTTACCAACTTATATTATTGAATATTGCTTTATTATTAGGCTTATATATGCTATTCAACTTGATGGACAACTAAATAATTGAGTTTATCTCAAGCTTCAAATGTCAATGACAATAATATAATTGTATGTTCTACTGCATATTATAAATTTAAATTCGTATGTTGATCTTGAGCTCAACTTATCAAGATTATAACGAGATTAGGCTTATCATTTCCTATTTTATGATATATAAGCTTTTATCTATACCTTAAAATAATAGAATAAACATCACAGCAGAACATTTTTGTATTATCTTTTAGAGATTCAGTATTCATCATTTTCATGGATATCTTGAAATTAATATGAATATATACGACCTGGGATAAATATATTTAGGGGCATTTACAGGCATCACATATTTTTTATGTATTTACAGATCTAACACCTAATATTTTATATTTATATTTATAACACTCAAAACTTTAACATCAAATAAAGAATGTGCATGTTTTCTTACTTAGATTTATGACACTAAAGTATTATAAATATAAGTATCAAATTTTATTTTCTGGATACGTAATACATAAAAATTGTGTGGTATTTACGTACATTTGCCATATATATCACTGATAAATTTTATTTTCTTTACATTTTACTATTGTAGGATCAAATTTATGTTATTAGTGTTATAAAAATATAATATCAACTTCCTTGGAAATACTTATTGTTAGAACTATGCTTCAGCCCTTAAAAATAAGGTGTGGCAAATATTTAAATAATTGAATCATATAATATTATAATAATTGATGCATGCTAGAAAATTCACGTCGGTTGAGTAGCGGATTAACGTCTTAGCGTTGTACAAAAATTCAACACACATACAGATGAAAAAGAAAATAAACAGTGATGACTCCAGAAGTTTTTACTTGGAAAACCCGTAAAGGGAAAAACCACGGGGTCTGGCCCAGTTGCAAAAATCCACTACTGATTTATGATACAAAAATCCCATGTCCCACAGGTGGGATAGAGTAATTATATTCTTCAGATTACATCTTCGACTGACAGTGTCTGGTTGATGGCGATCAATGACAATTAGCGGCGGTCAACAATGGTTGGCAGAGGTCAACGGAGGTCGGCAGTGTTTGACGTCCGTCAACAGTGATTGATGATGGTAGACGGTGGTTGTTGGTGGTCGACGACAGTCGGCGGTGGTGCTAAGCTGCAGCTTCTCCTCAAGATCTCAGGCTCTCTAGGCTTCCTTCCCTCTCATGTGAGGGGTGGAGGTCTATATATATGGTTTTAGGAGCAATTAATGCAATCATTTTGATCGGATGATATAAAGGGATTTCCTTGATCAAACAGCGTTTAAGGGGTTTGATGGCCTTAACGATATCCGAATTGAGTGATCTTGCTTGTTGGATTCGTCTTGTCGAGATGCTCGATTTGAGTATAGGCTTACTAGTGTCGGTATTTGTTTGGCCTTCTAAATGTGTCCATAAATCTTATAAGAATGGATTAATGACTTGATCTGATCTTGATTTGACTCGGATTGGACTAGTTTTTGTATCATCAGGTTCGTCTCATCGAGCCGGTCAGTTTGACGATACATTTACTAAAATCAGAGCTCTGAATGAATTTTTATCGAGATTTGAATGTTTTTTATTCAAAGTATTGCTTCGAGATTCGCGCCGGATGATGAAAATTTGTTGATGGCGTATTAGCCGCTCCCCTATTTTCGGGCGAGATCAAATTCGTCATCTGAAAATATCTAGGTCTAGAACTACTTTATTTTCTTTGCAACATTCTTTCTACCTGTATGTAAATAAGAATAATAAAAACCTTTATATATTAAAGAAAATCTTTAGATATGTTGGTTGATGTCTTCTCCTTCATATGGGAGGTTGGGGGTTCAAATCCTGCTAAAAATAAGTTAAATTTTTATTTAGCTTCAAAACCAAAATTTAATATCTAATGTTGCTTTTTTTTAGTTTCCATTTTTTTTAATGAACAACAGTTTTTTTGTTATCTTTTTAATGTTATGTTTCATCTCAAGCCTATAAATAAAGGCCATGGATGAGGAGAAGAACCACAAGTGAGGAGAAGAAGAAAGTCATCTGATTTCGTTCAATTTATTCAATTGCAACAGTCTCTTCTCACCAACATCTTTTAAATTAAAATTCAATTTCTTTATTGCCCAATATGTTTTATATTCCAATTTAACTAGCAAGTGAAAGGTTTTTCCAAATATTAATCTGTAAGGGGATATTCTTATAGGAGTTTTATAAGCAGTCATATATGCCCATAAACAGTATCTAATCTAGCAGACCAATCCAATTTTTTAGAATTAATGACTTTCTCCAGAATTCGTTTAATTTCACGATTAGATACCTCTGCTAAACTATTAGTTTGTGGATGATAAGCTGTAGAGATTCTATGCATAATGTTATATTTTTCCACCAATCTCTAAATCAGATTATTCTTAAAATGAGATCCTCCATCGGTAATGATTACTCTAGGCATTTCATATCTTTTGAAAATATTTTTCATTAAAAACCTCGATACACATTTAGCATCACACTTAAGTAAATCTATTGCCTCAATCTATTTTGATACATGATCAACATCAATCAGTATATATATTTCTAAATGCAGGCATAAATGGTCCCATAAAATATAATCCCCATGCATCAAAAATTTCAACTTCCAGAGTAAAATTAAGAGGCATTTCATTTCTTCTAGATATATTGTCTATTCTTTGACATCGATCACAAGTTTTGATAAATTTATAAATATCTCTGAAAAGTGTAGGCCAATAAAATCTAAATTGCAAAATCTTATGTGCAGTTCTATCAATTCTGAAATGTCCTCCAAATTTAGAATCATGACATTCTCGAATAATTTTTTCAGTTTCTTCATAAGACACACATCTCCTAATAATAAGATCTTTATATTGCTTGTACAGATAAGGATCATCCTAGAAATAAAATTTAGCATCATGCTTAAATTTTTTCTGCTGTTGCATTGTTAACTCATATGGTAAAATATTACTAACGATGTAGTTCACAATATCAACATACCACGATAAATTTTCTTCAATAATATTATATAATTGCTCATCAGGAAAAGTTTCAGTAATTTCCTTTTCAAAATCATCCAAATTAGGTTGTTCAAGTCTAGATAAATGATCAGCTATTTGATTATCGACCCATTTTCTATTAACAATCTCAAAATCAAATTCTTGCATTAAAAGCATCCATCGAATTAGTCTTGGTTTTTCATTCTTTTTTTACATTAAATATTTACTAACAGCGGAATCAATATGCATTATACATTTAGCTTCGATTAAGTAAGATCTAAATTTTTCAAAGGCATATACAATTGCTAATAACTCTCTTTCAGTAGTAGTGTAATCAATTTGAGTAGTAGTAAGATTCTTACTAACATAGTATATAACTTTAAACATTTTGTCATGTCTTTGCCCTAAAACAACTCCAATAGTATAATCGCTAGCATCACACATTAATTCAAATGGCTTCTCCCAATCAGATGAAACTTTTATAGGTGCATAAATTAACTTTTCCTTCAATAGATCGAAAGCTTTTAAACATTCATCATTAAAATCAAAATTTCTATCTTTTTTTGAAAGTTGGCATAAAGGCTTAGAGATTTTTGAAAAGTCTTTAATATATCGCCTGTAGAATCCTACATGTCCTAAAAAGCTTCTTACCCCTCACAGTTGTTGGAGGTAATAATTTCTCTATAACATGAATTTTTGTAGGATCTACTTCCATGCCATATTCAAATATTTTATGCCCAAGCACAATTCCTTCTGCAAACATAAATTGACACTTTTCCCAGTTTATGACTAAATTTGTTCTTTCGCGTACCTCTAAAACTTTTTGTAAGTTACATAGGCATGCATCAAATGGATCTCCAAATACTAAGAAATCATCCATAAATACTTCTATTCCATTATCAATTAATTTACTAAATATGGACGTCATACATCTTTGAAATGTTGCGGGTGCATTACATAATCCAAAGGGCATTCTTCTAAAAGCAAAAGTTCCGTAAGGGCTAGTAAATATGGTCTTCTCTTGATCTCAGGAGCAATAGTTATTTGGTGATAACCGGTATATCCATCTAGAAAGCAATAGTACTTGTGTCCAGAAGTCTGTCTAGCATTTGGTCTAAAATGGTAAAGGAAAGTGATCTTTTCTTGTGGCGGCTTTTAATTATCTATAATAAATACATATTCGCTAACCAGTGACTTGTCTTGTCGGTATAATTTCATCTTGATCATTTACATCAACAGTCACTCCTCCTTTCTTAGGAACACAATGAATTGGGCTCACCCAAACACTATCAAAAATAAGATATATAATTCCAGCATCTAACCACTTTAAAATCTCTTTTTTAACCACTTCTTTCATTATTGGGTTCAGGTCTCCTTTGTGGATCAACTATTGGTTTTTTTGTTCATCCAATAAAATTCTGTGCATACAGATTGAAGGACTAATTCCTTTAGTATCAGCTATGGACCAACCAAAAGCCTTTTTGTATCTTTTTAAAGTTTCCAATAATTTTGGTTCTTGATATTCATTTAAATCCGAAGATACATTGACTAGTAAGGTAGATGATTCTCCCAAAAACATATACTTTAAATGATTAGGAAGAATTTTCAGCTCAAGTTCAGGGGGTTTAATGATAGATGGAATCAAACTTTTATCTCCACTTTCCAAAGTATCCAATCTTTCAAAATTTTCTTGAACAAAATCTAACTTTTCATTCTTCATTTCATCCAAATCATCTTCATTTTCACTTTCATTTTCATCCTATCATTCTAGATTTTCTTCAAATACTTCTCTCTTCTCTCAAATAATCACAAACTTCCATTTGATAGCACTCATCATCTTTTTCTGTTGAAGAGTACTTCATAGATTTCAGAATGTTGAAAGTTATCTCTTGGTCATTAACTCTCATAGTTAGTTCTCCTTTTTGGACATCAATCATAGCTCTCCTAGTAGCAAGGAATGTTCTTCAAAAAAAATTGGAATTTCTTTATCTTCCTTCATATCTAATACAATAAAGTCCACAGAAAAGATAAATTTATCCACCTTTACTAATACATCTTCCACAACTCCTTTAGGATAAGTGATAGAACGATCAGCCAGTTGAAGAGTCACAAATGTAGGTGAAATTTCTCCTATTCCAAATCTTTTGAAAGTTGATAAAAGCATAAGATTAATACTAGCTCCAAGATCACATAAAGCTCTTCCGAAAAATTTTTCATCTATAGCGCACTGGATAGTGAAACTACATTTGTCTTTAAGTTTTTCAGGAATCTTTTTCTGAATAATTGCACTACAGTCACCGCTAAGTGCAACAGTTTCGTGGTCCTTAAACTTTCTTTTCTTTTTAAGTATAGCCTTCATAAATTTTGCATAATCAGGCATCTGCTCTAATGCTTCAACAAAGGAAATATTAATCGTTAATTTCTTAAGAATTTCCAAAAAATTTTGCAAATCTATTATCCCTGTTATGTTTCTTTAGTCTTTGAGGAAAAGGAGGAGGTGGTTTTTCACCAGTTATCTTCATTGGTTCTAACGGATATTCATCTGGATATACCTTATTAAAATCTTTCTCAAAGTTCACTTCCTCTCTTTCAACTTCGACTTCTTTTTGCACTCTTGGTTCCTATTCTTTTCCACTCCTTAATTGAATAGACTTTATTTGCTCTTTTTTTATCTTTCGGGTTAATCTCAACATTGCTAGGAAGATTCCCAAAAGGTTTATTATTAAGCGCAGTAAAGATATGTCCCAATTGATTTTCAATATTCTTCATTGCAACGTTTTGAGCTTGAATTTGATTACCCATATTCAGAATCATTTCTTCAGTAGACAACTTCTTTTCCTTAAATTGTTGATTACTATTAAAACCAGGAGAATAAGAAGGTCTAAAATTGTTATTTCCTTGTTTGTTCGGATTTCCAACTGGATTCATAGGATTGTTTTCCCATTGCGGATTAACAACAACATTGGTGTTATTCCAGTTGAAATTCGGATGATTTCTCTAACTAGGATTATAATAATTTGAATAAGGATTATTGACTTTATTATGTATAGCATTCAAGGTTTCATAATACATTTGAGAGTCCATTATCTGTCCTGATGAATTTTCTTCTAACACTGGGGGGCTGGAGAATAATTCATTCCATATTGATCTAGTTTCTTAGAAAGTGCAGCAATTTGAGAGCTATCATAGTTAACACATCAGAATTATGAATATTGGCTACTCTCTTAGGATTTACCCGCTCAGAGGGCCATTGAAAATTATTAGTAACCATCTCTTCAATTAACGAATATGCTTCATTAAAAGGTTTGACATTAATGATCCACCAACAGCAGTATTGATAATCGATCTCAAAGATCCTACTAATCCATTATAAAAGGTTTGAATTATTAACCAGTATGGTAAAACATGGTGTAGACATTTTCTCAGAAGATCTTTAAATCTTTCCTAAGCTTCATATATGGATTCTCCATCAAACTGGCTAAAAGATGTGATATCATTCCTCAGCTTAGCAGTTTTAGAAGGAGGAAAATATTTCGACAGAAACTTTTGTGAAAGCTCTCCCCAAGTTCTAATAGATCCAGGTGCTATCGAATTTAACTACGCCTTAGCTTTATCCCTTAGTGAAAAAGGAAAAAGTTTAAGCTTAACAGCATCATTCGACACTCCATCATATTTAAAAGTAGTACATAGTTTTTAAAAACTAGTGAGATGCAAGTTAGGATCTTCATTAGGTGTTCCTCCAAATTGATTATTTTGTGCCATTTGGATAATAGCAGGTTTAAGCTTAATGAATTAGCAGCAACATCGAGATTTTGGATAGTTAAGAGAATTTCATCTGCTGTTGGATTAGCATAATCTCTTAAAGATCTTGGAATATTTTCGTTTTTATTATTTAAATTGTTCGCCATTTTGTGAGGATTTGTAGATTGTTTTTGTTGTTTTCGAATTTTTCTAATAGTACGCTCTAATTAAGAATCGTAAGGCACTAAACCTATAGATCCGATACTACGCATGCAAACACAATAAACACACACTAACAATAAACAAACACACACAACTATGACTTGCACTTCAAATATATGATTTCAAATACTTCAAAAATAAATTTTAACAGTTACTCTTTCTTTTACCTTGCCTCCTCGGCAACGACGCTAAAAACTTGGTGCGACTTTTTTAATTTGCAAAAATTAATGAACTCAGATTTAGATTTATATATTGATTTAAATGATAACGAGTCACATAATTAATGCAAGTATACGTATCGCACAAGTAATACAGGGCTCTAATGGAGTCCTAGAATATCGATCCCATAGGGAGGCTTTACTTTTATGGCGTAGCATAAAAATCTCCCATCGAATCACAACACAATTGCAAGTGGTTTAATTCTTAAAGTAAAGACAAACAGGTTCAGTTACTATTTCTACCAAAGCACGTTCTAAATTCTAGCAAGTTAAACTAATACAAGACTAAATTTATAACAAAGTTCAGTTGCAAAAAAGAGTCTTCCACCTTTCCATTCATAATGTGATGATTATTGTGACAAGATTAGTGATACAAATGTATTGTGCCAAATTGGAGCATTCTTATTCTTTACCCATATTTCAGCTTATAAAAAACATTGGCTAATCCTAAGTTTAGTCCCCAAATCCGTGGTTAGGCTGGGAGGATATCGGCTCTCACTCCAGTGCTCCCACTTCCCTTCACCTGAAGGCTAACTCTCGCTTCAGTTTCTAAACAATAGAACCAAATTAAGGATTTCAACCTATCACTCTGAAATCTCCAATTCTACGCTCATCAAAGTATATTTCCCTATTTATTTGCACTCAATCCCCATGAACTACATCTCTCATTCATGGACATTGAATGTGACATTCACTTTTGTTGTGAAACTCATAATCCTTTTGTAACATATGTTTCCCAATAAGTTTTAACAATTTAATTGGTTAGATAAAAAATTAAATGAAGTTCTAAATGAAAAGGTCATCACAAATTCTCCATAATATATCGACACATCATTTCCATTTCACAACATTAACACATCAAATGAAAAGGAGAAAGATAAAGAAATTTACTTAAGACTCATGAGAAAAAGATAACAAAACATGGATTTTATATATAAAAACAACGTCATACAAACAAAGTAAAGTAAAGACAACTTATCTCAAACTCTTCCCCAAGCGAATCTCAAGGAATTCCTTTGACTCCTTTTCTTTCTTCACAACAACACACAATTCTCTCTTTAGACTAGTGACCCGACCGCCGCGCTTAACGCAGTAATGTTTGCTTCCAAAAGATAGCCAAAAAGCTTTGACTCGATTTATAAATAGTGGCTAGTGTATAAAATTAATATTATATAATTTAGTAATATTTTTACACACTAGGGGTACTACGCAAGTATACGTATCGTTTCAAGTAATATAGGGTTTTTAAACAAAGACCCCAGTATCGATCCCACAGGAAAGATTTATAGAAATAAATTTTCTATAAAGTGAAAGCGAAATAAAATAGTAAAAATATTTTTATTTTGATTATAAATTACTATTAATTTACTAGATGCAATTAAAGAAAACAATAATAAGAAAATGATTTTATGAACTCTATATAAAATAAACAACTTTCTTTCCTTCAATTAATCTAAGATTTTTAAGATAATTTAATATTCGTTGGAGAATTTAATTTATGGTATTGTGCCAAAGAGAAGCATTCCTATTCTTTACCCTTTGATCCAGATGCAAAGAACATTGACTAATTTACAGAATAGGTCCGGATGTATTGTTAGTAGAATGGGTTAATCAAGGCTCACACTTCTAGATGTCCAAGGGTGGCTATGGTCGGCCCTACTAGTGACCCTTTCCTAGTCTATAAATCAAATTATAAGAATTTAGTCTGTCACTCTAAAAACTTATCAATTCTACGTCCTTTAAATACTATCTTCCTATTTATTTGCACTTCACCATGAATAGCCCGCACATGGCCTTCGACTACCCAAGGATTCATGTGACATTTACAAGTTACGAGTTCTTCTCCTACAAGGTTTCTAAACTCTTCAACAGGTTTTAACAATTCAAACGACCAATATAAAAAGTAAAGTAAGATCAGGTATTAATGTCATCACAATGTTTTGAAAATATTTTGAATTTTAATTCTCCATCGAATCTTTATATTATCTTATCTATCTCTTCATAATTGAAGTAAGAAAGTAACTAACTACTCGGAACACATTGAAAATAAATAACAAAACATGATAATTAAACTTTGAATCAAATGTAAAAATATACTTATCTCGAATATTTATTCTACGGATCTTCCGATTCTTACCGACTCCACGGTGTAATGAACTTCAGATGCAATAACTTGAAAATAAACTCACTAAACTAAACAAAAGTGGCCCTAAATTTCTCTCTCTAATTCTCTCTCTAAGGATGAGAGATCCTAAAGTAGATAAGAGAAAGGGGTACAATGGGAGGGGCACGTTTTCTGAAGAATTGGACCTCTATTTATAGGCTTTAAGAGTTGCCTTGAGGCACCTCTTCAAAACATGTCCACATTCAATGAATCTTCTAGAAGGTCGGTCTGGCGCCTAGGCGCCGGACACCGCTTCCAGTTCTTCGCACCTCTTCACTTTGGCTCGCACCTCTTCGCGATTAAAACCTTTTTGGAGCATCCAAATGCAATGTATCACATGTCCTATTATCAAGGAACAACTACCAGCCTTCAGAATGTCCGATAACCGCTGACTCCGTCAAAATAAGCGATCAAACTTTGTCGAAAACTTGACGGTTTTCGTATCGAGTACGGCGCTTAGGCGCCGGTTCGGCGCCGAGCCATATTTTTTATACTTTTGGTATTTTGCTCCATTTTTGCTCCTTTTTGCTCCTTTTTCCTTCTTAGACCTTTTTACATTACCTACATCCAAAAACACAAAAAATACCTTTCATTAAAGCATAATATCCTTATAAATAAATAAGAATTAAGACATAAAGAAATATGTATTTTTTTATAGATCAAAATCTCCCAAACTTAAATGTTACTTCTCCTCAAGTAACTCTTTTTACTACATAAAATATAACTTTTGGAAATAAAAGATAAATATTTAAGATTCCTTATAATTTTTGATTTTATAAAGTCTTTAGTAAATTATTAACCCAATTTCACTAACTAGGTTTAATTTTTAGAATTTAAAGAATATTTAACTACCAAATCATAAGATTTCAAACTTTTCATTCATTTTGAAAATAATAGAAGTCTATTCTACTAAGCTTTCATAGATTATTTACAAGAAAAAGATCTTCTTGAAAAATCTTTTCTAAATAAATATTTATGCATAAAAATTAAGTAAAGCATGTAATTAGTTTTCTTCTTATAAGATAATTCAAGTGAAGCCAATTTTTGATTAGGCATTTCCTCAAGCTTCTCCTCTCTATCTCTTTTTATTTTTATTTTTTTTTATATAGAGAGGATTACTATATCTGGATAGCCTGTTAATGGTTTTGAACTTCATTATCCTTAAGTTATATTTTCAAAACTTATACATCTTCACTTAATTATTATAACATAAATAAAAATTCAAAAAGAATTCCAATCTTTTCTTTTTTAAGTGATAATTTTTTATTACTTAATATTTCTAAAATTCTATTATTTCTATCATGAATAGAAAAATTCTTTTTCTCATTCTTCTTAAAGTTAAATAATTTTATTCTTAAAATCAATCAAAGTTAGTAAAATTTTGGTTAATTTCATTAAATTGTTTATAATTTCAAAAATAAAAGTGATCTCAAATAAATTCTTCATTCCTTAAGTTACGTTAAAAAGTTTCTATTTTTAAGAAAGTATTAGCTCTTTAAGGACAAATAAAATTTAATTTTGAATGAATTTTCCCTTCCCCCAAACTTAAGTTTTGGTATACTATGATAATTTGAAAGCATGAGAGAAAGAAAATTATAAGTATTTTTAGTAAGTATGTAAAAAAAAATAATCTTAAAAAGAAAAATTAACTTCTAAACATGTTTTTATGAATAATTAAGATAAAATTGAAGCATGTATATAGAAAAGTAAGCAGGCTAATTTTTATGATGATATTAAATTTGAAACTGAATTAAAGCAGAGCAAAATAATTAAGTACTAAACATTAAACTAAAACAACATATAAACTAATTCTAAATTCAGTCTCAACACAACAAAATCCTAATACTAAATAGTCAACATACATCAAATACAAAACTAACAAACAATCCAAATAAAACAAACTAACAGAGTTACATATCAAAGAAATCGATAACAACTAATCACTAGCTGTAGCCTCATCATCATCTTCATCACCAAAGGAAAATTCTATGTCCTTAGGATCAACAAATGGTGTGAATCTAGGAAAAGTAGGAAAACTAACATCACGTTCACCCTTCAGAAATCTGACGAGAGCTTCATCATACTCAGCATCATAATTACTCTTCCTCTGGGTATAATCAGATAAATGATCTAGTTTTCTATCAATAGTATCAATCCTACAAAGAGTTTGAAATAACTCCTGCTGCTGCTCTAAAAACTGATCATGCGTTGATTCCCAGAAATCTGATGGTGGCTCGGCGAAGTAGAGGGTCTAGAAGTAGAAGGTCTACCCGAAGTATGTGCGAAGTAGAAGGAGTGGTCGATCTATTCCCTCGAAGACGATCATAGATACTAACACTCTCCCGCCCGATTGGCTTAGTAGACTTCGGCTTCTCCTCGAAATATCAACGGTGACTCCATTACTAACACATAGTGAATAGATCAAAGATGGAAATCTCAATCTAACAGAAGTGCTGGATCTCACAGCAAACTCCACAGAATCATAAATAATGCTCCCGACATCAATAGGCTTCCTCTCATGAATGTAGTAATTTAAGATAGCTCGATCTCTAGTCACTTCATTCAGGTGATTGGAAGGTAACAATCTTGCAGACATAAAGTAGTGCCATGCTTTAGATACACCATTTAATTCAGAGGATTTAAAGTTTACCCTCTTTCCGTTCTTGATCTTCCAAGATCTAGTACCGTTAGTCAGATAAGCAATAATCATGTCCAAATCTCCCTCAGATGGTGATAATCCAGAATAATAGCACTCAATAGTCGGTGGCAGACCATAGAATATGTTGATTCTTTCTGGAGTAAATCCTACTCCGATTCCTCTAATAAAGACTTCAGAATCCTTGGCATCCAAAAAATTTGCATAAAATTCTCAAACAATCGGGCTAACAGCAATAACACTAAAGTAACAAAATCGTTGCCAGTTGTGCGCAATGATAGTGTTTTCAATCATCTCCCCAGGATGATAAAAACTTCATTCCGAGATGAACATTCTCGACGACGCAAGTTCGTGGAAGCGAAAATTTCAAAATTTTCTCGTCCTTTCCCGCGCTTAGATTTTGGAGCCATCTAAACGTGAAAGAAAACAAGAACTAATTTAGGAATCAAAGATTTAAACTCATTTTAAGTTTATAAAACTTAAAATAAGTTTAAAAATCCAAAGAAATTATTAAAAATTGAATATTTTTTCAAAATTTTGGTTCTTAACAAAACTTAGGCAAATTTATGGTGAAAATCTAAAATAAATGGTTTAAAGTGTAGATCTGACCTTGAGACGAAGAAATCGAGTGGTTTCATGCTCAAATCCTTGATGTTTTGACCTCAAAATGGATCTAGAGGATGTATTTTTGCGAAAATGGGGAAGAAGATGAAGCTTAGGCGTCAAAAATGGCTTTTGGGGGTTTAAATGGTAATTTAAGGGTAGCAGGCCGAACTGGCGCTTAGGCGCCGAATTCTGGCGCTTAGGCGCCAGACTTGCCTTTCACAAAAATTTTTTTAAAATTTATTTTTGCACCAAAATTCATAAATTCAACTTCCAATTACTCATATCAGATTAGAGCTTCAGTTTCTAACTTCCACAACATTTTTCAAAAAGTTATAAAAATTAAATATTGAATCCTCCAATCAAACGTAAGGTTTTCAATCAAACTCACTAATTTCCATTTAAAATCTTCAATTTTGACTCAATATATTCCAGATAAGTACTACATTTGATTCAAGTTCCTAATACACACTCAATCATAACAATTTCAAAGCAAATTCAACACACATTGAATATGAAAGTAAATATACTAACAAACACAATCGATTCTCTAAATCGATACAACGACTCAACAAACCATAATAACTATCTCTTTACCAAAAAATTCTAATCTTCACAAGGGAAATTGTGTATTCCACTTGGAAAGAATACTAATGCTCTTGGGAAATTCGTAGCCGTCTTTTCATCAATCCACTTGTTCTTCGCATACATTTCAACTTGAGCATCTTGATAAGCCTCAATATGATCAAATTAAAGTTTCATTTGCCATTCTAGATGTTCAAATTGATGAAACATCTCATGAAGACGATCTCCAATCCTTTTAAAATCTTCTTCAAACTTATCCAAACAACTAGAAATTTTCTCTAAACTTACAGCGATGAAACCATTGAAGTAGGGTTGAGGATCCCTTGAGACCTTGTCCCTAGCCTTTTCTCCATGATTTCTCCTTTCCATTTCTTCAAAAATTTCTCAAATCTCTCAAGAATGAAATGTAAGGGACGTAATTTTGATTGTTTGATGGTTAGGGAAGAAGATGGGTTGATTTAAAGGGGAAAATCGTGTGAAAAACTGAAAATTTTCGGTTTTTGCACGACCCAGTAACCGTGGCGCTTAGGCGCCGAATCTGGCGCCTAGGCGTCGGACCTCTTGATACATAGTTGATTCTGGCGTGTAGGCGCCGAATTCTGGCGCCTAGGAGCTGAATTCTGGCGCCTAGTCGTCGGAACTATGTTCAACTCTGTTTCGTCTAATCGTCAAATTTTCAAAATTTTGTTCTCCAAGATAGGTAAATTATACTGGTAAGAGTAATTTAGACTCGATAACTCACATTGTAAACTATCATAATGAAGGTTAACTTGATCTCCTTTTTACTCATATTTAAAATAAAGTGATCCTATTTTTAAATCTTACATACCTCAAAATCATTTTCCGCCTAAGTCAACCAAGACTTATGAGCATCAAATTTTTTTAAAGTAATATAAAATTAATCAAGATCGAGGCATAACCTTACATTAAAATACAAAAACACAAGATAATTATGGGTTGCCTCCCACAAAGCGCTTGGTTTAACGTCGTCAGCCCGACTCAAGTAAATCTTTAATCAGGTTGACTCAATCCATAAGCCTCTTTATAAATCTTCTTAATATCTCCCAAATAAGGCTTCAATCTTAATCTATTTACTTTAAAACTTTTTCCAGTTTTGGGATCTTTAATATCCACAGCTCCATAACGGTATACTTTCTCAACAAAATAAGGTCCAATCCATTTAGATCTTAATTTTCCAGGAAAAAGTCTTAAACGAGAATTAAACAGTAAAACTTTTTGTCCAGGCTAAAAAATTTTTCCTGAAATTTTCTTATCATGCAATATCTTCTTTTTCTCTTTATAAATTCTCGCATTTTCATACGATTCGTTTCTAATTTCCTCCATCTCATTTATTTGCAATAATCGTTTTTCTCCTGCTTTATTCAAATTAAAATTAAACTTCTTTATCGCCCAATAAGCTTTATGTTCAAGTTCTACATGTAAGTGACAATTTTTACCATAAATTAACCAGTAAGGTGACATTCCGATTGGTGTCTTATAAGCTGTTCTATAAGCCCATAATGCAGAACAAGTCTATCAACCCAATCGCTTCTTTTAGGATTAACGATCTTTTCTAAAATTCTTTTAATTTCTCTGTTTGACACTTCAGCCATTCCACTAGTTTGAGGGTGATAAGCAGTTGCAATTCTATGTTTGATTCTAAATTTTTGAAGTAATGATTGAATTCTTATATTCCTGATATGACTTCCACCATCAGTGATAATTACCTTAGACATTCTAAATCTTGAAAATATCATTTTCTTTAAAAATTTTGAAACACTTTTGGAATCACAGTTTGGTAAAGCAACAGCTTAAATCCACTTTGAAACATAATCAACTGCTAATAAAATATAAATTTTTCCAGATGATGGAACAAATGGTCCCATAAAGTCTAATCCCCATATATCAAAAATTTCAACTTCCAATATATAGTTTAACGGCATTTCATCTTTCCTAGATATATTTCCCATCCTTTGACATCGATCACATGTTTTCACATATTGTCTCACATCTTTAAATAAGGTAGGCCAATAAAATCCAGAATTGAAAATTTTAAATGCAGTTTTATCTATGCCAAAGTGTCCTCCAAAATTAGAATCATGACATTTTTTAATAATAGCAAAAGTTTCCTCATAAGGTACACATCTTCGAATCATAGAATCTTTACCAATTTTAAATAAATGAGGTTCTTCCCAAATATAAGATTTAGCATCTTATTTAAATTTCTTAATAAATTTATTATCCAAGTCATAAGGTAAAATATTGCTAACTAAATAATTAACAATATCAGCATATCACGGTGTTTTGTATATTTGAATAACATATAAAGATTCATCAGAGAATTTCTCATTTTTATTTTCTTCCTAAATAATATCATTTTTAATTCTAGGCAAATGATCAGCAATTTGGTTTTCAGTTCCTTTTCTATCTACTATTTGAAAATCAAATTCTTGTAAAAGTAAAACCCATCTTATAAGTCTAGGTTTAGAATCCTTCTTAGATATTAGATATTTAATAGCAGAATGATCAGTATGAACAATGCATTTAGTACTAAGAAGATAATGTCTAAATTTATCAAAGGCATATACTATAACTAGAAGCTCTTTCTCGCTGGTAGTGTAATTTCTTTGTGTTTCGGTTGAGAGTTTTACTAGCATAACATACAACTTTGAAAACTTTCTCATATTTTTGTCCTAATACGAGCTCCAAGTGCAAAATCACTTGCATCACACATTAATTCAAAAGATTTATTCCAAGTCGAGTGCAACAATGATAGGTGCGGTTATTAATTTTTCTTTTAGAATATTAAAAGCATTAATACATTCTTCATTAAATTCAAATTGTGCATCTTTTTCTAATAAATGACAAAGAGGTTTAGCAATTTTAGAAAAATCCTCTATATATCTTCTATAAAATTCAACA
The DNA here is from genome assembly GCA_022702705.1 of Papilionanthe hookeriana x Papilionanthe teres. NCBI lineage: Eukaryota > Viridiplantae > Streptophyta > Magnoliopsida > Asparagales > Orchidaceae > Papilionanthe > Papilionanthe hookeriana x Papilionanthe teres. Next base: position 28,091,730 of record CM040427.1, read on the forward strand.
TGACCTAGAAAACTTCTCACATCGATAATGAGTAGTAGGTGGTTGCAATTCAGAGAATAATTTTCACTTTTGCTTGATCTACTTCCATTCCTTTCCGTGATACTTTGTGTCCAAGTACAATGCCTTCGTGACCATGAATTGACATTTTTCCCGATTAAGAACTAAATTTGTTTCTTTGCATCTTTTCGAACTTTGGCTATGTTTTCCAAACAAGATTCAAAAGAAGTTCCAAAGATCGAAAAATCGTCCATGAATATTTCAATTCCTTTGTCAATCAAATCAAAAAATATTGACATCATACATCTTTGAAAAGTTGCGGGTGCATTACATAAACCAAAAGACATTCTTCTAAAAGCAAATGTTCCATAAGGACTTGTAAATGTTGTCTTTTCTTGGTCCTCGGGAGCAATAAGTAATTGATGATAACCGAATATCCATCCAGAAAACAGAAATATGAGTGTCCAACTAATTTATCGAGCATTTGATCCAAGAAAGGTAAAGGAAAATGATCCTTTCTAGTGGCTTTATTTAGTTTCCTATAGTCAATACAAATTCGTGATCCAGTAACTTGTCTTGTAGGAATAAGTTCATTTTTATCATTAACAATGACAGTTACACCTCCTTTCTTCGGAACACAATGAATAGGACTTACCCATTGACTATCCGAAATAGGATAAATAATACCAGCATCTAACCACTTAATAATTTATTTTTTAACAACTTATTTCATAATAGGATTTAATCTTCTTTACGATTCTATAGTAGGTTTAAAATTTTCTTCCATTAAAATTCTATGCATGCAAATGGAAGAGCTTATTCCTTTTATATCAGCAATAGTCCAACCAAAAGCTTTCTTATAATTCTTTAACACACTTAGTAATTTTTCTTCTTGATCTTTACTCAGTTTAGAAGAAATAATAACGAGTAAAGTTAACGAATTTCCAAGAAAAGCATATTTTCAATGGGAAGGTAACATTTTTAATTCCGATTCGAGTGCTTTTTAATTGAGGGTAAAAGTATATCATTTTGAGTTATGTCTAAAGTTTCCCAATTATCTTTAATAAAATGAGTCTCTTCTTCTTCTACTATTTCATCTTCATCGCTTAAAAATTCAAATTTTTCTTCGTAAATAACTTTACATTTTTCTTGATAATGTTTTTCAATTAAATAATCAATTATATCCATTCGATAACATTTCTCTTTATCAGGGTACTTCATTGATTTAAGAAGATTGAATTTAATTTCTTGATCATTGACTCTCGTGGTTAATTCTCCTTTTTGCACATCAATCATAGCTCGTCCGGTAGCTAGAAAAGGTCTTCCTAAAATAATATGTATCTCTTTATCTTCTTCCATATCAAGTACTATGAAATCTACAAGGAAGATAAATTTATCCACTTTAACAAGGACATCCTCTATAACTCCTTTAGGATAAGTGATAGATCTATCACCTAATCGAAGAGTTACGATGGTGGGAGTAATATCTCTTAAATCCAATCTTCGAAAGATAGAAAATGGCATGAGATTAATACTTGCTCCTAAATCACATAAAGCTTTTCCGCAAAATTTTTCTCCAATAGCACAGGGTATAGTGAAACTTCCAGGATCCTTAAGCTTTTAAGGTAATTTCTTTTGAATTATTGCACTGCATTCTTCACTTAATGCAACAGTTTCAAAAGCTTCAAATTTTCATTTTTTGCTTAAAATATCCTTCATAAATTTTGCGTAAGTTGGCATTTGTTCCAAAGCTTCAGCAAAAGGTATGTTAATAAGTAAGTTTCTTAAAAATTTCAAAGAACTTAGAAAATTAATGATCAAGTTTCTGTCGTTTAAGTCTTTTAGGAAAAGGTGGTGGTGGTTTTTCAACTTCCACATTAACGAGTATAACGACTCGATCTTGACTAGGAGAGAGAGTTTCTTTAGGTTTTTCAATCTCTTCAACCTCAGTCTCTTTTTCAATTTCATTATGCAATCTTTCTTTTAATTCCTTTCCACTTCTAAGTTGCACAACTTTAACTTGTTAATGTTCTTTTCCAGTTTCCTTTGGATTGATTTCAACATTACTAGGAAGTGTTCCTACAGGTCTGTTATTAATTAAAGTAGCAATTTGTCCCATTTGATTTTCAATATTACGAATAGCGATATTTTGATTTTGTAATCGATTATTCATTTGCATAATTAATTCTTCTATTGATAACTTTTTCTGTTGATTATTAAATCCAGGAGGTTTATAATTTGAATTAACTTAATTATTCCAATTTCCAGTGGGATGAGATTGATTATTACTCCATTATTGTTGTGAATTATTACAGTTAAAATTAGGATGATTTTTCCACCCAGGATTATAATAATTTGAATAAGGATTATTTTTACTTGCAATAGCTTGTAAAGTTTTAATAGTTTAAGGATCTTCAATATTAGCAGAGTTATTATGCGAAATGTTAATTGCAAACTTATCTAATTTCTTAGACATTGCTGCAACTTGTGAAGCTAAGATAGAAAAGGCTTCATTATCTTGAATACTGGCCATCTTTTTAGGGTTAATCCTTTCGGAAGGCCATTGAAAATTGTTATTAGCCATTTCTTCAATTAAAGTGTAAGCTTCTTCAATTGATTTAGACATTAGAGAACCTCCAGCAACAACATCAATAATTGATTTTAAAGATCCAATTAATCAATTATAAAATGTTTGAATAATCAACCAATCAGGTAAAGCATGATAAGAACATTTTCTTAATAGTTCTTTAAATCTTTCCCAAGTTTTATATATTGTCTCCCCGTCAAATTGACTAAACTAAGTAATATCATTTCTTAATTTAGCAGTTTTAGAAGGAGGAAAATATTTAGCAAGGAATTTTTGTGCCATTTCAGCCCATGTTTTAATAGAACTAGTCGCTAAAGAGTTTAACCATGTCTTTGCTTTATCTCTTAAAGAAAAAGGAAAGAGTCTAAGTCTAATAGCATCATCGAAAACATTGTTATATTTAAAGGTAGCACAAAGTTCTAAAAAACTAACAAGATGTAAATTTGGATCCTCATTTGGTGATCCACCAAATTGATTGTTTGCACCATTTGAATAATAGACGGTTTAAGTTCAAAAGAATTAGCATCTACAGTGGGTATTTGAATACTACTATGAAGTTCATCAACTGTAGGGTTAACATAATCCCTTAATGGTTTATAAACATTTTGATCATTAAATTCAATTGGATTTTGTGAAGTAGACATTTCTTGAAATTTTTGAATTTGTTTTCCCTTTTTAATTTTTCTAATTGTTCTTTCCAATTCAGAATCTAAAGGTATTAATCCTTCAGAACCAAGTCTTCGCATAAAATAAGCAATAAAATTTAACTATTCTATTTCTTTCTTCCTTTGATTTCTTCCCCGGCAACGGCGCCAAAAACTTGACCCGACTGTCGTGCTTACCGCAGTAATATTTGCTTCCAAAAGATAGCCAAAAAGTTTTGACTCGATTTATAAATAACGGCTAGTGTATAAAATTAATATTATATAATTTAGTAATATTTTTACAAACTAGGGGTACTACGCAAGTATACGTATCGTTTCAAGTAATATAGGGTTTTTAAACAAAGACCCAGTATCGATCCCACAGGGAAGATTTATAGAAATAAATTTTCTATAAAGTGGAAGCGAAATAAAATAATAAAAATATTTTTATTTTGATTATAAATTACAATTAATTTACTAGATGCAATTAAAGAAAACAATAATAAGAAAATGATTTTATGAACTCTATATAAAATAAACAACTTTCTTTCCTTCAATTAATCTAAGATTTTAAAGATAATTTAATATTCGTTGGAGAATTTAATTTATGGTATTGTGCCAAATAGAAGCATTCATATTCTTTACCCTTTGATCCAGGTGCAAAGAACATTACTAATTTACAGAATAGGTCCGGATGTATTGTTAGTAGAATGGGTTAATCTAGGCTCACACTTCTAGATGTCCAAGGGTGGCTATGGTCGGCCCTACTAGTGACCCTTTCCTAGTCTATAAATCAAATTATAAGAATTTAGTCCGTCACTCTAAAAACTTATCAATTCTACGCCCTTTAAATATTATCTTCCTATTTATTTGCACTTCACCATGAATAGCCCGCACATGGCCTTCGACTACCCAAGGATTCATGTGACATTTACAAGTTAAGAGTTCTTCTCCTACAAGGTTTCTAAACTCTTCAACAGGTTTTAACAATTCAAACGGCCAATTTAAAAGGTAAAGTAAGATCAGGTATTAATGTCATCACAATATTTTGAAAATATTTTGAATTTTAATTCTCCATCGAATCTTTATATTATCTTATCTATCTCTTCATAATTGAAGTAAGAAAGTAACTAACTACTCAGAACACAATGAAAATAAATAACAAAACATGATAATTAAACTTCGAATCAAATGTAAAAATATACTTATCTCAAATATTTCTTCTACAGATTTTCTGATTCCTACTGACTCCACAGTGTAATGAACTCCAGATGCAATAACTTGAAAATAAACTAACTAAACTAAACAAAAGTGGCCCTAAATTTCTCTCTCTAATTCTCTCTCTAAGGATGAGAGATCCTAAAGTAGATAAGAGAAAGGGGTACAATGGGAGGGGCACGTTTTCTGAAGAATTGGACCTCTATTTATAGGCTTCAAGAGTTGCATTGAGGCACCTCTTCAAAATATGTCCACATTCAATGAATCTTCTAGAAGGTCGGTCTGGCGCCTAGGCGCTGGAATCGGCGCCAGCGCCGGACACGGCCTTCCGCTTCTTCGCACCTCTTCACTTTGGCTCGCACCTCTTCGCGATTAAAACCTTTTTGGAGCGTCCAAATGCAATGTATCACATGTCCTATTATCAAGGAATAACTGTCAGCCTTCTAGAATGTCCAATAACCGCTCACTCCGTCAAAATAACTGATCAAATGTTGTCAAAAACTTGACAATTTTCGTATCGAGTCTGGTGCCTAGGCCCCAATTTCTGGCGCCTAGGCGCCAGGCCATATTTTTTTATACTTTTGGTATTTTGCTTCATTTTTGCTCCTTTTTGCTCATTTTTCCTTCTTAGACCTTCTTACATTACCTACATCCAAAAACACAAAAAATACCTTTCATTAAAGCATAATATCCTTAGAAATAATTAAGAAATAAGACATAAAGAAATAGGTATTTTTTTATAAATCAACTAGTAAGGAAGAAGAAATCTCTCACTTTCCCTCTCCTCTCACACTTCTTAGAAGAGAAAACACAACCCTAATTTCCTACACAAATGGAAAGAAAACTCTCTCTAAACTCTAAACTCTTCTCTTCCTTTCTTCCCCCTTTGAAATTTAGCTTCAAAAGTGTTTAAATTCGTCCAAAAATGAATTTCCAAGAGTTTCCTCAAGCAACCTTTCAAAATATGGCAAAATACATTGAATCTAGTTCAAAATCGGGATAGGGCGCTATCCGGCTGTCGGCATATTTTTAGGTCGTGTGTTTTATTTTGAAGAAAGGGTCGCCTACAGAATTTGTCGGCGAATTTTAGATTTAATTTAAATAAATAATTTGAAAAGTAGTATTTGATTTTTAAAAATAATTTTAAATTTGAAAATTTTAAGATATGAAATCAAACTGATTTCACATCCCAAATAGTTCACATAAACGAGCGCCGCACCACAAACCGTATATCTATCCCGAAGAATAGACACACTGCTTGATAATGGGGCTCGATTAGATAAACTAGAAAGGTTTGTGACATCCGTTTGGCCTGCGAACCAATTTTATAAGCCGACAAATTCCCCTGCTTAATAAGAAAACATTAAACAGGGTTTATATTACCCGGGTTCTTAAAATTCCCTATAAGGGCAAGCCCCTATAGTTAATTACATCTTAAGTGACAGGAATCACCTAAGAAAACTCTCGATAATAATCGGTAGTTCCGCTCTCAAGAATTTCAAAGTTTAAGTTTTCGGAGGATTGAATTCTGGAATTTCAATAGGGAATGAATCAAGTTTGGAACATTTTGTTTTGGGAATTCAAAGGAAGAAAGGTAGGAGAAATTACAGATTCGAAGCGAACTTCGGTAATTTCTTGACTATCCTATTGTTTGGCTTGAATTTAGGAAAGTCCTAATGTTATTTAATATTTTGATCTTGCCAATTTTAATTAATTAGGACTTATATTTGTTTGATAAAATCACACAAATAGCCTGGAAGATGTGAGGGTTTATGTCGTACCAAACGACTACCTCGGAGTCCTAAGACCAGTTAGGGCATAATTTACATGACATGATCATGCAAATGCCTAACGAAGAGTTGAGGATTTATGTTGCACTATGCAAACTACCTCGAAATCCTATGGCTTGGTTTTTTAATTCTAGGAAAGTTTTGCTGAAGTAGACTCAGGTTTTGCTGATGACGATGGCCGTGCTGCCCACCATGCTCCGAGCTCCTTGTTGTTGCAGAGGTTTAGTTATAGAAGTCATAAATCAGGAGATGAGAAAAGTGTTCGTTTAGAGAAAATCTTAATTTCCAAGTGTTTTTATGTTTTAATTAAAACAAATCTTAAAGTTGATTATAACAACACCGGTTAAGATCCCACGGTTCCATCCTTCCGCATCGTTATTTTTATCGGATTCACTTAGTCCGTATGAATTTGCTAAACTCAACTAAATGAGTTCCACACTTTCATTTAGACCGTGGGAAATCCCGTTAGCAACACGTAGGTTACATCATCCGAGGTATTCCCGATCATCCAACGAGACGTTTTAATTTTAATTGTAATCGTAGTTTTGTGTTCGTTTGTGATTAAATTTTGAGTTGTTTTATATTTTGAGATGTTGTGGCGGTGAATTTTATCTTGTAATGACTTTTAATTTAGTTTTGGTTTCAGTTTTAGGGACTATCCTAAAGGTGTGGTTTTCATGCAACAGTTGTTTATCATGTAAGAAAAGTAAGTGCAATGCGATTAAATAAATTGCAATAAGGTAAATTGCAATAAAATAAAAGCGTACCTGGAGGGTCTTCCCGTCATCCCAAGCTGAACTTAAAACACAATTAGAATATTTAAGCAAGTTCCTAGATAAAGCTAAGGGAAGGGTTATGGTTTTCTACCAAATTCCTAATCTTATAGCTAGTCATTTCCTATGACGTCTAGGTTCTTATGTTTTGGTTTGAGGACGATTTTCTTCATCAAAGAATAATTAAATTCAATTGTTCTTGTAAGTATCCTATCATATTGAGGAAGTGCTTAAGAAGAATCTTAAACATCTTTTCAATATTACTAGGATTGTTTTAAGTCCAAATGAATTTAATTATACAAATGAATTAATCGTCGGAGAATTCAAGTTTTGTTATCTTGCTCGATGAACTAGGGCATTTCGAATATCCTATAAGTGAAGTAACATTTCATTTAATGTTACGTTTAAGAGTTATGATAACCAAAGTTTTCGAGGGCAAATTGGTGTTCAAATGGTTTCGTGATTTAATTTCGGTTATCGATTTAAATTTGGAATAGTGTTCGAGTTGCTTTATATTTAATTTCTTTATGTCTTAGGTGATGTTATTTAATTCAATTTAATTTAACTTTAATTTAATTTAATTTGGTTTAGTTTTAATTTTAATTTTGATTTTTAATTTTAATTTTAATTTTATTTGATTTTATTTTATTTTTATTTTATTTTTAATTTAATTTAATTTAATTTAATTTAATATGTTTTAATTTAATTTAATTTAATTTAATTTAGTTTAATTTATTTAATTTGTTTGATTTAATTTAATTTAATCTTTAATTTAATTTTATTTTTAATTTTAATTTAATTGAAAATTTAAAAAGAGTTTAATAATTTAACTTTTTAATTTAATTTTAATGATTAAGTCCTTTAACATTTTAAAACTTAAATTTGAATTATCATTTTAATTAGGAATTAAATATTATTGAGATGATTAATTTAGGGATCTTTAAATTAAAGAATAAATCTCTTCCTAATAATATCCCTATTTTAATAATTCCAATTTTATTATTCTTCCAAATTTAATCAATTATTTAATTAAGGTTTATTTTAATTATCTTCAAATTGTTTAGTAGGTTTCTACCCTTTAATTATTTGAATTTCAATCATCCAAATCAGATTAAGATCAAATATTTTACTTATTAATTTTATTAAACCTAAAGTTTTAATTAAGGGTTAAAATTTTAATTACCATTTTGCCCTTCAAGCTTAATAATTTCATAACTCACTAAATTGAGCTTAAATGAACTTGAAATTTTTATGTGACTTCACTCATATGCCAATAAAGACATGAGAGGAGAAAATGTGATTTTTTTTGTATTTAATTTATTTATATAATTATTTTTGGTAGAAAATAGGGATTTCCAAGGAAAATTTAATAACATGACCAAGGGAAAGTTTCTGTCCTTAAGAAAATTATGGGACATTCCTAATGACCAGAGGACCACTTGGAACTCACAGCACGTAAGACCGGAGGCTCTCTAGCTCCGGGTCTGGCTGGAAGTGGTAAGGTGTCTTCCTGTCGTCCATCCTTCTAAAAGTAACTGAGATCCGCTTCACTGGTACTCCTGGTATGCAATGTTTAGCGACATCCGCTCCGTTGCCCTTCAGCATCATGACGGAACCTACCGGTAATGGTAATCTTACCGGCCCTCGGAACTCACACCGGCCTCGCTATCCGGAGGTCGGATCCGAACATGATATTACATTCGTTCGAAAAGAAACTGTGCGAAAGGTCCGACAAAGTCGTGGTGATCTATGTGCGGGGGTATGCGATCACCCCGCTTGTAAATATTAATGATGCAACTGTTGGGTATGCAATCCGCCATAGCAGTACCCTCCATGTTATCAATCTTTTTACCATTCTTTTGATGACCAATGGCATTGGATCCACTCGGCCATGACGGAGTATTCCGGTGGGTTTCCCTTCCGTCTTCTCGCGAAATTGTAACAGCATCCACATTGTATTGTAATTCTTCGTTTCCCTGGCATCCATCTCCGGGGTTCTGAGTAAGTGTTTTCTCTTAGGCGGCCTGCTCGGCCCATTCTTTTCAAATCCCGGATGCAGTCCACGATTTGTTGTTCGTATTCTGAGAACACGTCTGTATGTAGCTCGAGGCCTTCTAGTATATTGATCCTTCTGCCTCTGATTCTCTCGAAGTATTCAAAAGTTTTCTTTTCGACATTTTGCATTCTTTCCAGCTCGTATTCTGGAATAATCTGCAAATGGCGAGGCCCAGTGACGTATTGTGGGATATACGGCTCAATCCCTTCACGTTCTCCTGCATACCTCGGCTCCTCGGGGATGATGTCCGTCGGGACATCCTCCGGGGTTGCTTTTGCAACAAGGTTATGCATTACTGGTGGTTCTATCTGGTGGCGTGGTAGCCTTCTTTCTTCTGATCTTCTTGAGATTTCCCTAGTTTCTTCGTTATCCTAGAGCCGGCCTCCTTCCTTCGAGTACTTGGTGAACTGGCGTCCTTGAAGAATATGTATTGGCAGTAGCAACTGCCTCGTCGCACTGGTCCGAGGCTAATTTAGTTAACATCTTGCGAATACGGCGATTTTTATTTCTTCGTTGAGTTGCTGTGAGAGTAGCTCTTCGTACTTCCTGAATCTCTGTGTGTGTGGCGCTGACAAGCCTGCCCTCTGCTGTAGCGACTACAGACTTGATTTTCTTGTCTTCTTCAGTGTTTGTTTTCCTTTTCTTGCTGCTGGATTGGTGGCTTGGGCCACCCACTTTCATTACTGTCTGACTGGGCAGTTCCTCTCGGTCAACTGGGACCCAGTCACTTTCCTCATATTGCAGGCTCGCCGGTGCGAGTTCGAGTCAATCTCGATTATCGGTCCATCTTTCACCCTCTTTTCGTCGAGTGCAAGGCTTACGCCATTTCTAAAGTTTAGGACCAACCGCCCGTTCGACATTTCCCTACGAAAAGACAAGGAAAAGGATCAGGGGCTGTACTCAGAACAAGAACATTAAGAAAATGCTTATTAAAGACAGTTTCTTTTTATTATTATATTTTTAAATTTAACAGGAATGAAGTGAGATAAGATCAGGAAAGAGATTTTGATATGGAAGAGAAAACAAGGAAAACATATTATCATGATTTTATTATTATTATTATTTTTTTTAGCACATTTTTATTATTTTTGGGTTCGGACCCAGTCATAAGTAATTACTCCACCCGTGCTTCTAGGGATGAAAAATTCATTCCTTCGAAACATCAGGTAGTGTAATACTTTTTCAAGTATCGTCCGTTGATCGGAAGCATATGTCGTTCTCCTCGGCAATTCACTAGCCGGTAAGAGCCTCCCGAGTAGATCGTCTCAACCACAAACGGCCCTTCCCAAGTGGGTTCAAATTTTCCTCCTATCTTGCGGTGTGCAAGGATAGGTCTCTCGAGAACGAGAACTAAGTCACCAACTTTGAAGGTTCTCGGGTCGACCAATTTGTCATGGGCTTCGAACCATCTTAGCTTGATATAGTTCTAAATTCTGCCGCGCCGCAAGTCTTATCCCTTCCGGGCTTTCCAATTCTTCTAGTCGTAATTTGGCATTCTCTTCTCGTTGTGATTTTGTTTGCAACTCGCAATTCCGAGTGAAGGAAGCTCGGACTCTAAAGGTAACATCGCCTCGGACCCATACACCGGAGCGTAAGGTGTAGCTTCGAGTAGGAGTTCGAAGGTTGTCCGGTAGGCCCATAAGGCTTCTAATAACTTCTCGTGCCAATTTCTCTTATTATCGTCCAAAGTTTTCTTTAAAATTTGAACGAGAGTTTTATTAAAAGCCTCGACCGGGCCGTTTGCTCTTGGGTAGTAAATTGTTGAATATCGCCGGCCGATTCCGTGTCTCCTGACAAAATTGTTGATTGGTGTGTTTCGAATGCCGACCCATTATCCGAGATGATCATGTGCGGCACTCCGAAACGGTAGACAACTTGGTTTTTGAAAACCGTAGCACGTGGTGTGCTTTCACTTCTCTAAGTGGAACCGCCTCGCCCACTTGGAAAAGTAATCTGTAGCCGCAAGAATGAAGCGATGTCCTTTTGAAGATGGTGGTTCTATTGGACCCACTATATCTGTGCCCCAACATTCAATGGCCACGACGCAATTGTCAGATGTAGCACATTTGGGGGTTGGTGTAGAACCACTCCGTGCACTTGGCATTGATGACAGCTCTTGGCGATTTTCATGCATTCGGTCATCATCCAGGGCCAGTAGTACCCTAGTCTTTTAGTTTTCATTTTCATCTTCGGACCCGATCGGTGAGCGCCACGGAGTCCCGAATGCACCTCTTTAACAATTTCACGGGCCTCGGACACGCTTAGGCATCTTAGCCACATATGATCGAAAGACCTTCCGTATAACGTGTTGTTTATTAATGCGTAGGACGTAGTTCGTTTCTTGATCTAATGGGCTAACGACCTATCGCTCGGTAGTTTTCCCGTTTGCGGGTAGTCTCATTAATGGCCGTCGCCTAATCTTCCGTGTTTTTCGTCACCGCTCGTAATCGATTCTTATTCTTTTTCGATTTGTGTATTGTGTCCATGTCGAGCCGTGATAGGACTCGACGTCCGTGAACCGACACTTCCACCGACTCATCCTCGCTAGCGAGAAAATTCTTTTGCGAGGCGGGCTAACGCATCTGCTAAAGCGTTTTCTTTTCTGGGAATTTTGTAGATTGTCACATTCGGAATCTGTTCCAACAACTGTATGTCATAGTGGAAGTATTGCTCGAGTCTTGGCTTTAAAATTCTATACTGTCTGGCGATCTGTTGAATGATTAACTGCGAATCCCCGTAGATGTTGATGTTTGTTATCCCCATTTGAATAGTTAATTCCGAGTCCTGTTATGAGGGCTTCGTATTCTGCTTCATTGTTTGTACACGGTTCTATCAAGTGGTAGGAGTATCTTAACATCCCCCGCTCCGGTGTTATACAGATTAGTCCGATTCCTGCCTTACCGGGCACTATCACTTGCGATTCTTTATCTTTGTGTGCTGAAGATGCTCCGTCGAAATATAATTCCCAACGTCGATCGTCGGGGTCTTCTAAACTCTTTATTTGTTCATCTGGCAAGTCGTCATTGAGAGGAGATTCCGCCGAGCAGGGTGCGCCTGCGAGGAAGTCCGCTAAGACTTGTCCCGTTACGGCACGAAGAGGCACGAAAGTTATATCGAATTGCAATAATATCATCGACCATCCGGAAAGTCCGCCGGAAAGTGTTGGACGAGTCATCGAGTATTGCAATGGATTAAATTTAAAAATGAGGTTGACCTTATGAGAAAGCATGTAGTGCTCGAGCTTTTGAGCGGCGAAGATCAGGGCCAAACAATGCTTTTCAATTGCGGGATACCTTATTTCCGTCGGAAGTAAACGACGGCTTAGGTAGTAAAGAGCATTTTCTTTACCCTCATCATTGACCTGGGCTAACAAGGCTCCGAGAGAGTCGTCTAAAGCCGCGATATAAAGTATCGACGGTACACTGAAGCTCAGGGTCTGCTAAGACAGGAGGTGTCATTAAATATTGTTTAATGTCCTCGAAGGCCTTCCGGCATTTCTCTTCCCAAATAAACTTGGCGTCCTTTTTAACTAGTGCCGAGAAAGGCCGACACCTACCGACAAGTTTGAGATAAAGCGTCGAAGATATGCCGGCTTCCTTGAAAAGATCGTAGTTGCTTTAAGGTTTTGGGAGGCGGCATTTCTAAGATAGCTTTAATCTTTTACGGGTCGATTTCAATTCCACGATGTCGGACAACGAATCCTGAGAATTTCCCGGAGGTGACGCCGAAGGCGCATTTTAAGGGATTCATCTTAAGGTTAAATTGTCTTAATCATTCAAAAACAATTCTCAAATCATACATGTGGTTTTTCTTTACTTTGCTTTTGATGACCACATCGTCCACGTAGCATTCGACTTGATTGTGGATGAGATCATCAAAAATTCTTGTCATCTCTATCTGGTATGTTGCTCCTGCTTTCTTCAGTCCGAATGGCATCACTGTGTAACAATATACTCCGATCGGCGTTCTGAATGTTGTAAGTTTTTCATCTTCTGGAGCCATTTTTATCCGGTTGTATCCCGAAGATCCATCCATGAATGAAAATATTTCATGTGTTGAAGCAATGTCGATCATTAATTCGGGATCGGTAGAGGGAATTCATCCTTTGGACATGCCTTGTTTAAATCTCTAAAATCCACACAAATTCCGATCCGACCATTTTTCTTCTCGATCGGCACTACATTGGCTAGCCAAGTTGGGTATTGTTCTTCACGGACAAATTTGGTGTCTATTAGCTTTTTAACTTCGCTATGACTTGTTGTTCGATTTCTAGACGCATTCTTCCGGGACCTCGTCCGATCGGGGATGAAGTAGGATCCACTCCTAGCTTATGGATCGCGACCTCTGGAGCTAATCATGGCATCTCATCGTAGTTCCAAGCAAAACAGTCTTTAAATTCCATTAATAACTTGATTATTTCTTCGGAGACTTCCTTATTGACTAAAGATCTAACAAAGGTAGGTCTAGGCTCTTCGCTAGTACCTAAGTTAACTTCCGTTAACTCATCTATCAGAGATTTAATCTCTTCTTCGAATTCGGTGGAGCGTCTTCCATTTGTAAATCTTCAAATTCTTCTGTAGTTTCCATGTAGTTTTCATTAGGCTCGCAAGTGACAACCAAGCAAAATTCAGTATCGTCAACTGATCCTACTGCGCCGAATCCGAGACCATGCTTTGAATTGGGTGGACGACCAGAGTTATTCCATAATTTTTCAAAATGTTGTGATTGACCTTTTGTCCATTGTCGAGGTAAGCAACCACGCTGAATTAAATTTTGAACACAGGGAGAGTACTACTCAAAAGGTAATTCCATTAATTCTGATGAAGTGACATCTTCAAATTGTACATTATTTTCAATTTTGGAGGAAGGAGCACCACGGTAGAATTTGATGGGCTTTGCACCGCCGCTACGTACCTCTTTGACCACCATACCCTCGATCTTATTAGAATGGATCGGGGTCAGGGTCATAGTATGTACATAGTGGTTAATCTTCTCGTACATTGATTTGTATTCTTCATTCTTCTCATCTTCGAGAGAGATCTTGAATTGCGGCTTCTTCCGACTTATTGTTGTCGCTTCTTGTTCGATTTCTTTTTGTTCTTCGTAACTATCTTCCCAATCAACATTGATGGTCGGTTTCCTCCGTCCAACTCGTCCTAACGTCTCTACCACGACCTCGTCCCCGGCCTCGACCTCGGATGCGAGTTGTGGAGAAACCTTCACCATCTCGCCGTAAGGGAGTGGTGAGTGACCGTTCGACTAGAACTTCGTGTTCTTCGTCGTCCCGAACTTCCTTTGCTTCATTCGTTATGGTATCTCTCGGAGAAGATTGTTTTCTTCGGAGGTGCATAATAAGTCGCATCTTCATGGATTCCAATTTCATGTACGGAGAATGGTTGTAAGTCACCTTTGATGCACTCGTTCCCCTCCATCGTAGTATTTGATGCACTGATGTAGAGATGATGGTACCATCCGGTTCTCATGTATCCATGGTCGGCCCAGTAGAGCGTTGAATGACGTTTCTGAATCAATTATGTGAAATTTCACGGTTGTCTTTGTCAAGTTACCGGTCTTCATTAGTAGTGTTATCGATCCGAGGGCTCTTTTTCCTTTTTGGTTGAATCCTCTTAATAACATTTTGTCGGCTTCGAGCTTGTGAGCATCAATTTCCAAATATGCTAGCATTCGAAGACTCATTATATTGATTGATGCTCCTGGATCCACCAATACTCTGGAGAGCGTAAACTTCTCAATTGTAACTGAAATGTACAACGGTCGGTTGTCCCAAGTAGTAGGTCATTGTCCGTGAAGGTGACACCTCGTCGTTCCTTTAACGAGCAAACCTCATCTAAGGAATCTCCGACCATTTGAGCCAAGCAAATTTCCGGATCAAGTAAGGCCTCGATCGAGCTTCTCTCATCTCCTTTCGATAAGATGAGAGCGTCGTAGATGCTCGGTCTGGTCGGAAGTTTCCTAAGATGGGCTAGCACATTGTAGTCCACTTTATTTCCATGTGTCTCGATTTCTTCTCGAATGGGTATTTCTTCTGCCGGGTCGGTTCTTCTTGAACAACCACTCGCTTTCCTTTGTCCTTTGGACCCATTCTCGGAGGTAGAACTCTTCCACTTCTTAAGTTAACTTCTGTAATTTCTTCTGAATCTAGTGTTGAGCTTGCCGGTGTTTCTTCCTGAATCGGAATGACAGGTTCTTCCGGATTAGCTTCAGAGTCTGAAGGCTCTAACTCTATTGTGACTGGAGCTCCTCGAAACTCGCAGATAGATTCGTTGCTTGTTGAACTCTCGTAGCCTCCTTGATGGATGTCTTCTTCGTCATTGCGATCGTCGAGATTGTGTATGATTTGAGAATTGTCATTTGTATCGAAATCGATGTCCGGATTGTCACTAGTTACGTAATCGTTAGAAACAGTCAAAACATAGCCAACGCCATCACCCTTATCATTATAAGATCCCACCAAAGTGAGTAGATAATGATATAGAGTCAGAGGTTCGAGGGATTTCTCCCCCGAATCCGAAACAACTATCCTAGGATAAGCAGCCCCTAGTCTAGCCTTAGGAGCCTCGGTCTTCTCTTCTTCATCAATTTTCTTCTTTTCTTTAATCGTTTCCCATTGAGGTGGTTCTTCTATCGCAAGTGATAGTGCCGACTTCACAGGTTTCGAACTCTGAATTGAAGCTCGCACCGAAGCGGTTTGGATGCTGTCTAAAATCTTCTTCGAAGACCTTGTCCAAGCGGTAGGCCATCCATCATCAGTCGCATAGGGATCTATCGGAACAATGAGATCGGGTCGAGACAACATCGACGAACCTCCTTTCTGGGGTTCCTTCATGTACTCCTTCAGGATTGTTATATTCCCTTTCCGAAGGTTGTCATTGAGCCAACTTTTGAAGGTGATACAATCTTCTATCTTGTGTCCAAGCATCCGGTGGTAAGGGAAAAAGTTGGGATCACCTTTCTTGTTGACTTCTTCGGTCTCTTAGGTTCCGGCAGCTGGAAATCCGGAGTCTTCATCGACTCGCGGAACATTTTTGGCACCGCCTCATTCTTGAACGGATACTCCCTCGCTCGAAGCTCCCTTAATGTACGCCGCGGACGAGGCGGTTGTTCATACTCGTCGGGATGACCGATAGCCGGGTCGAGGTTGTTGATAATCTCCGTCGAGGTTGCTCGCGGCGTTCGGACGATATTTTTATCGCCTGCTTGCCTTTGTCGACCAGCTGCAATGATCCCGGATTTCTTTTCAAAAGTCTTCGGAGGCTTTTGCTTGTCTGTCTTGTCGGCGAAACTTAATTGCTTCGCCTCCTCTCGCAAGCTCCCGCCTTGCTTAACAACTTCTCGAAAGTCTTAATAGTAAATCCTCGAGGAGAAGTGCTATCGGCCGTGAATGCTTTTAAGTAAGATGTCGATTGCATGTTGTTCTTGTAGTCGTGGTTCACACCTCATACTTAGGTTCCTCCATCGAAGTATGTAATCCACCAAAGTTTCGTTCGGCTCGCTTCTCTACCACTAAATCACCTATAGTGATGTGGTGCCGAGCTCCGCAAATCGCTCGATGAAGAGGTTCTCTAGTTCTGAGAATGTCTTCACCGAACCATTCGGTAATTCTGCATACCAATCGAAGGCGATCCCTGACAGGCTGCTGACGAATTGTCGGAAGAGTAATGCATCACTTCTGCCGGCATATCAACAACTGGCACGAAAGTGTGCAACATGCAGTCGGGGGTTCCCGGTTCCATCAAAGGTCTTGAACAAAGGTGGTACGAAGCCTTTCGGGTATTGGACAGCGTCGAATTCTTCAAGGTAAGGTCTATCCGTCCGAATGGATGTCCCGCTCTTTGATTGTGCTAAGGCTTCTCGCACTCGCTGTTCTACCAAGCTCTTGATATCCTTTTCAGGAATCATGCTTTGTGTCGCATCTTTCTTTAGCTGATCATCCCCGTTGACGGACGTAATCTCCTTTCCTCCATCTACGATGTGAATGACCTCTTGGGGTGTCTCTCTTTGGGGTTGCACTTGACTTTGGAGAGTGGCTAGGGCTACAGCCATCTCTTCCCTCCTCTTCGCCATTTGGGCGATCGTATCGTCTTTCTCTTGAAGCTGCCTCCTCATTACTTCCGGCTCCTCTCTTCGCGGCCGCAGGAGCACCTCGTGAAGCCGACGAAGCTCGTGTTTCGACCATGTTGATTTCTGCATACTCATCATCCATGAATTCTGATGAATCAATCTCATCTCCGAATTTCTCTTCTCTTTCTTTTGCTAATCATCGAATATCAGTCCTCAACTTTTCCATAGCATCCTCTAGCAGTCTTTTCTGCGCATCCCCGAGCTTGTCGTGTGATGGTCTGTCGGGTTCCCTTCTCATGAGTCCCCTTTATCGTAGTAGCACTTTCTTCGGATTCAAGTCTCCCGACGAGACTTTCCTTTTCAGTGCCGTTGTTTCAATCTTAGTTGTCCAGAGTAGTGGGACGCCACACCATCCTTCTAGCGATGCGAAGGTCTAGGACTAGATGGTCCGTCGACCCAAATGCTCGGAAGGCGGTATCCTCCCTAATCCGTAACCCTAAAACAACGATAGACGGACTAGCCTTCATCCTTTTATTCGGCTTTTCCGTAACGATGGCGGTGTTCTACTCGGGGCCCAAGACGGGATTCGATCGGCACCCGCCCTATCCTTCTTAGAATTTCCGACACGGGGCACTTTTCCTTCTTTGCTAACTTCTCAATCACGATCTGTAGTCGGGCAAATGGTGTGATCCTAGCCCTTTTCTTTCGTCGTCGCCGTAGTATGCTTGGTCGAGGTAATGTAGAAACAATCCTCGTGGACATTTTCCTCGTCGACTGCTCGCTGAAAGGGGGTGGAATCTACTTCCTTCCAAAAGGGTGTATCTTCAGGCAATGGTATGTATTCGAGTAGTGGTGTGTACTCGGGATTTCGGGATTTCCTCCGGAAAGCAACTTCGGCAGCTCCGGCCTTCCCGGCAATCTTCCTACTTCGTTCCTTCTTCGGGTCCGTGTTAGTGATGGAATTTTTGAGTCGGACCCGATTTCAAAACGAGAAGGTCTCACGGAAGGTCCGTACCCTCCACGGTAACGGGTTCACTATAGTTCCGGATTTCCTTCCTCTTTAATTTGGCGTAGCTGCGGGTAGGTGCAGAGACAACTAGACCAGCGGGGGTAGCAACAACGGCTCTTCCGTGGACGGCGAAGATTCTCTCGGCTGGAATCTTTTGCAGGGGAGGAAACTCTGAGTCGACCTAAGGTCGAACTCGATCGGCGGCTTCTCGGCTTCGGACACTTTGTTTATCGCGCGAAAAGGGAAACGTCGTTGATCTCGACATTTGTGTTCTCGAATCCTCGTCCAAACCGGATGATCCCATTGTCGGGCGAGCTCATCCTTGTAAACGAGCGAAGTCCAGATCCATTGGTGAAGGAGAAAATCGGCTTTGGGGCTTCCATTTCGCAGGGCGATTCCGATTGTCGGTCCCAAGATATGCTTCTTCTCATCAGGACGAAAAGAAAGGAATCGAAAAGAGTCCGAACACATTCTTGTTCATGTATTTATAAGAAGGAGTTATTTGTTAAAAGAGTCATTCATTAGAGGGTTTGTTTATTCAGGACGGAATGTTCAAAGGTGTAGAGAAGGTAATGAACCCGATTCAGAATTGGAAGGGAAAAGAAAGTCCTATGCAAGAATTCTCGACTCGAAGGATCATTCCTAAAGTAACACCTATTGGGGGTCCATCCCACCTTAGAAATGAGGTAAAAGGATCTCGGAACCTCTCTGTTTAGGGGTGTCTAAACAGTGGCTCCTAAATCCAAGAGAATGTTGGCTATACTCGTTCAAGGTAGAAATGAACATAGTATTCCAACGGAAAAAAGGGTAGTTTCATCCACTAGGAATATGGATACACTACCGATTTTTGAAAGCAGAACTGTCTGATTAAAATGGAGAGAGGAATTGTCCCCAGCGGAGTCGTCAGAAGTTGTCGGCATATTTTTAGGTCGTGTGTTTTATTTTGAAGAAAGGGTCGCCTACAGAATTTGTCGGCGAATTTTAGATTTAATTTAAATAAATAATTTGAAAAGTAGTATTTGATTTTTGAAAATAATTTTAAATTTGAAAATTTTAAGATATGAAATCAAACTGATTTCACATCCCAAATAGTTCACATAAACGAGCGCCGCACCACAAACCGTATATCTATCCCGAAGAATAGACACACTGCTTGATAATGGGGCTCGATTAGATAAACTAGAAAGGTTTGTGACATCCGTTTGGCCTGCGAACCAATTTTATAAGCCGACAAATTACCCTGCTTAATACGAAAACATTAAACAGGGTTTATATTACCTGGGTTCTTAAAATTCCCTATAAGGGCAAGCCCCTATAGTTAATTACATCTTAAGTGACAGGAATCACCTAAGAAAACTCTCGATAATAATCGGTAGTTCGCTCTCAAGAATTTCAAAGTTTAAGTTTTCAAAGGATTGAATTTTGGAATTTCAATAGTGGAATGGATCAAGTTTGGAACATTTTGTTTTGGGAATTCAAAGGAAGAAAAGTAGGAGAAATTACAGATTCGAAGCGAACTTCGGTAATTTCCCGACTATCTTATTGTTTGGCTTGAATTTAGGAAAGTCCTAATGTTATTTAATATTTTGATCTTGCCAATTTTAATTAATTAGGACTTATATTTGTGTGATAAAATCACACAAATAAATTTCGAAGATGTGAGGGTTTATGTCGTACCAAACGACTACCTCGGAGTCCTAAGACCAGTTAGGGCTTAATTTACATGACATGATCATGCAAATGCCTAACGAAGAGTTGAGGATTTATGTTGCACTAGGCAAACTACCTCGAAATCCTATGGCTTGGTTTTTTAATTTTAGGAAAGTTTTGCTGAAGTAGACTCGTGTTTTACTGATGACGATGGTCGTGTCGCCCACCATGCTCCGAGCTCCTTGTTGTTGTAGAGGTTTAGTTATAGAAGTCATAAATCGAGAGATGAGAAAAGTGTTCGGTTTAGAGAAAATCTTAATTTCCAAGTGTTTTTATGTTTTAATTAAAACAAATCTTAAAGTTGATTATAACAACACCGGCTAAGATCCCACTGTTCCATCCTTCCGGCATCGTTATTTTTATCGGATTCACTTAGTCCGTATGAATTTGCTAAACTCAACTAAATGAGTTCCACACTTTCATTTAGACCGTCGGAAATCCCGTTAAGCAACACGTAGGTTACATCATCCGAGGTATTCCCGATCATCCAACGAGACGTTTTAATTTTAATTGTAATTATAGTTTTGTGTTCTGTTTGTGATTAAATTTTGAGTTGTTTTATATTTTATGATGTTGTGGCGGTGAATTTTATCTTGTAATGACTTTTAATTTAGTTTTGGTTTCAGTTTTAGGGACTATCCTAAAGGTGTGGGTTTTCATGCAACGATTGTTTATCATGCAAGAAAAGTAAGTGCAATGCGATTAAATAAATTGCAATAAGGTAAATTGCAATAAAATAAAAGCGTACCTGGAGGGTCTTCCCGTCATCCCAAGCTGAACTTAAAACACAATTAGAATATTTAAGCAAGTTCCTAGATAAAGCTAAGGGAAGGGTTATGGTTTTCTACCAAATTCCTAATCCTAAAGGTAGTCATTTCCTATGACGTCTAGGTTCTTGTGTTTTGGTTTGAGGACGATTTTCTTTATCAAAGAATAATTAAATTCAATTGTTCTTGTAAGTATCCTATCATATTGAGGAAGTGCTTAAGAAGAATCTTAAACATCTTTTCAATATTACTAGGATTGTTTTAAGTCCAAATGAATTTAATTATACAAATGAATTAATCGTCCGAGAATTCAAGTTTTGTTATCTTGCTCAGTGAACTAGGGCATTTGAATATCCTATAAGTCAAGTAACATTTCATTTAATGTTCTGTTTAAGAGTTATGATAACCAAAGTTTTCGAGGGCAAATTGGTGTTCAAATGGTTTGTGATTTAATTTCAGTTATCGGATTTAAATTTGGAATAGTGTTCAAGTTGCTTTATATTTAATTTCTTTATGTCTTAGGTGATGTTATTTAATTCAATTTAATTTAACTTTAATTTAATTTAATTTGGTTTAGTTTTAATTTTAATTTTGATTTTTAATTTTAATTTTAATTTTAATTTTATTTTAATTTTATTTGATTTGATTTGATTTTTATTTTATTTTAATTTAATTTAATTTAATTTAATTTAATTTAATTTAATATGTTTTAATTTAATATGTTTTAATTTAATTTAATTTAATTTAATATAATTTAATTTAATTTAATTTATTTAATTTGTTTGATTTAATTTAATTTAATCTTTAATTTAATTTTATTTTTAATTTTAATGATTAAGTCCTTTAACATTTTAAAACTTAAATTTGAATTATCATTTTAATTAGGAATTAAATATTATTGAGATGATTAATTTAGGATCTTTAAATGAAAGAATAAATCTCTTCCTAATAATATCCCTATTTTAATAATTCCAATTTTATTATTCTTCCAAATTTAATCAATTATTTAATTAAGGTTTATTTTAATTATCTTCAAATTGTTTAGTAGGTTTCTACCCTTTAATTATTTGAATTTCAATCATCCAAATCAGATTAAGATCAAATATTTTACTTATTAATTTTATTAAACCTAAAGTTTTAATTAAGGGTTAAAATTTTAATTACCATTTTGCCCTTCAAGCTTAATAATTTCATAACTCACTAAATTGAGCTTAAATGAACTTGAAATTTTTATGTGACTTCACTCATATGCCAATAAAGACATGAGAGGAGAAAATGTGATTTTTTTGTATTTAATTTATTTATATAATTATTTTTGGTAGAAAATAGGGATTTCCAAGGAAAATTTAATAACATGACCAAGGGAAAGTTTCTGTCCTTAAGAAAATTATGGGACATTCCTAATGACCAGAGCACCACTTGGACCAATTTTGGTGATTTTTTGAATTTTATTATTTTTATTATAATTATTTTAAGCTTTGGAGTATTAATTAATTTAAAAAATAAAGTAAAGGTTGAAAAATTAATTTCATATTTTTCAAAAATCTCTCTTATATCAAGGAAATCAGAGAATCAATTTTTACAATTTTCTGATTTTTCTTTGATTTATTGGAATTATTTTAATGGAAATGCTAAAAAATACATTTTTTTTAATTTTAAAATTACCTTAGGGCTTTAAAATTTAATATCTCACCAAATAAACCTAAGAAAAATATGGGATTTGTTCCCAAGTGATTAAAATTCAAAATGTGACATTTTGGTGAATTTAATTATTTTTATGATTTTTTATTATTTTTTAATTATTAAAATATTAAAATAATGCAAAAAATTAAATTTTTTAAAAAATTGAAATTTTAATTTTCTTAAATTCCCCTAATATCAGAGAGGCTCCAAAACCAATTTGGTGAATTTTTGAAAAGTATTTTGAAAGTTATGAATTTTTAAAGTTCAAATTGACTAAATGGCTTAATCAACCCATTTAGTAGGGCTAACCAAGTCCAATTGACTTCAAATTTTTATGGTGGGTTCATCTGATCCTAAAGGTCAGTGGAGAATTGATTTCAAGTCAATTTGATGTATGGTTAGCTCTAATTAATTAAGGAGCTATTTTGGGTGTTTAAGCCAATTAGGGTTATTTTAAATAAACTAATTCAAAACCTATTTTTCCTAAGGTCCTCTGGTCATAAGAGACATCACCAAATTTTCCTAGAATTTATTTCACAACATGCTAATTATTAGATTTAAAATACTCAAAACAATAATATGAATTTGAAAAATAAATAACTTCTCATAGGGATGGCCTCGACTTTGGAAAATTCGGGAATGTTCCCAAATTCGGAGGCTTCAAAAGCCCTATGGTCTCATGCCATGGTGAATTTCCTTTATGCATGGAGAATTAAAAGAATGCAGAGGGTAAATAAATCATTAAAAATAAAATAGTTGATGAAATTAAATGATTTCTTTTCCACATTATTCTCCTTCCGTTCACCGAGCAAGAGGGTATTTTTATTTTATTTTTCTGATTTGCCTACACAAAGTTATGGATTTTTGAAGTTTAGGGAATTAAATAAATCAGAAAATACCCTAATTTTCTATTGATCCACGCGGCGCCGCGTCAACCTCGGCAGCTCCGAAACGCCGCGTGGCGCTCTCCGATTCGACCCCGCCATCCGACTCAGCGCTCCCGGGGCCCATCAGTATCGTTCCATTTCCTCATCCGGCGCGATCTCGGCCGTCCGTCCGCGCGTGTATTAAATGAACGGCATCCGTTCATCGTCCCCAAGCGTCCTCGCCCGAGAGCCGTCCGTCCTCTGAGCCTAAGATCTCACTCGATACTCGACCGAATTGAACGTTCTTATGCTCTATGGATTCGTCTCGAGAAGACGAACACATCCATACGGTTTATGTGGCATGAAATCGACTCAATAAAAATGGAGAATGTTCGGGAAGCTCGGGAAGAAGAGTGAGGCCATACCTTTGCTCGGAGAAGTGTGGCTTCGATCCGAGGGTTGTGTCACCTTCGATTGGATCCCGATGAAGCTCCGGATGAAGTCTCCTGGTCCGGTGAATTGCCTAGCTATGAAAGCGACCACGACCCGATCACAAAGCTTAGAGGCTGGAACCGTGGGTGGCTCTGGAGATGGGGCTTTCGTGGGAAACTTCTACTCTTGGTCCAAGTGAAGGTGTAGGACCAGTCGATTTGAGGATTGGCTCATCGTGGCAAAGTGTCCTGGTTTTGGGTGAAATTTCGGTTGAGAAATTGGATTCGTCGGTGGGGATTAGGGCAAATTGACACTTGGGGATCAACCGCTTCAAGTATGGAGTAGGGTTTGGAACAATTTTGGCGAGTTTCGGCGAGGTTTGTGGAACTCTCCTCTCATGGCCGTGAGGGGGTCGGGCTCAAATAGAGGTGGCTGGAGAGCCTCACGGGGATGGCCAAGGGTTGGGATCGGCTGCTCCGGTCGTGGGAAGAACGACCATGGTGGCCATTGGGCATGGGGCAGCTCGACGAAGGTGGAATTCCAAAGTTTGGCTCCTCCCAAGGTCTCGGCCATGGTGTTTTCCGGCGACCCGGGCGGCTGGCCGGCGGGCATGGGTCACCCTCGTGGTCGGTGAGGTCGAGCTTGATTCCTGCGAGTTCGATCGATGGTTTCCATGTGTAAAGGTGGTGAATTGAAATGGAATGGGAAAGGGGTGATTTTAGCTTGGTTTAGGTCAACCCAAGTATTTGTGGTTGGTTCACCATCCAAGGCTTGACCTTGGGCTGAGGGGAAATCATTTGGGTCAGCTGAATTGTGGTAGTGAAGTCCCCATCCATGGTGAGGTGGCTAAACATGGTTTAGAGTGTATCATGTTTAAGGTAAAAAGGGCTTAAAAAGGGTTTAAGAAAGAGACCTCTCTCTTACCATTAATGGTTTGGTGAGGTGGAAAGTGGATTCCATGGCTCTCATGGCTCCTATGGGGCTCATGCATGGCTTCATGGCTTGTCTTTGGCTTGGGGAAAAGCTTGGTCAATTTCATGAAAATGGATCTTAGAAATTTTGGTAATTTGATGGGAATTTGTATGGGGCTTAACTTGGAATGGCTTCATGATGAGTTTTGAAACTTAGGGATTGATTTTAATTAAGGGTATGATGAGAAGAATTTGTCATATGGGCTTTAGCATGAAATTTGGGCTTTTAGGAAGGTTTAAGAAGGTGGGCCTTTGGTTTGAAAATAAATTTATGGATGGGAATTTTGTAAAGTATTAGGCCTAACAAATGTTGTGTTTAGTTCATAGATGTGTCATGAGTGATTTGAAGCAAATTGGGAGTGATTTGGGTTTGAATTGGGTTGAATTTGGGCTTCTTTGGTGAATGGGCCAATATGGATCAAATTGGGCTATCTTGGGACAATGTTGGGCTAGGGTTGAAATTAATGTAAAATAAATGTTGGGAAATGTTTATGGGAGTGTTTGAAAGAGGTTTTGGCTTTGGTTGGGTTTTGATTTTGGGTTTTGGGCTTATTTGGGTTAGGTTTGGGTTTAGGTCAAAATTGGGCCTTTTAGCTTTGGGTTGAATTTGAGTGGGGTTTGGGTCTAAATTTTGGGGAAATCATGTTAAGGTTTTGTTTTTAGGGATGTTAAGGAAGGTTTAGAAAAGATTTGGGGTTAATTGGAGTTGAATTGGGTGAGTTTGGGTTAGGTTTGGGTCATGGGTCCAAATTACGCCTTAAGGCCAAAAGTGGAATTGGATCCAAATGTCAATCAAATTGGACTTGGATTTGGTCTAGATTGGTGTTGGGAATGTTGAATTGAAGTTTAGAATTGAATTGGACCAGAATTTGGGTCAATTGGATAGGTTTGGTTTAACATTGGGTTCACTTTGGGTTAAAATGGGTCAATTTGGGGGTTTTGACAAAAGTAGGGTAGATTGACAAAATTGACCCATGGTACAGTTGAACAAAATGAAATTGGGAATAGTTTGGATTTTCTGGAATTTTCTGGGAATTTTCTGAATTTTTGGATTTTTGGGTCAAGAGGGGTATTTTGGGTATTTGGAGGGTATTGGGAGGTATTTTTGGAATTTTTGATATTTTTGGCTATGAATGATCAATTTGAGTAATGTGGAAATGTTTGGGATTGATTTTGAGGAATTTTGGGTGATTTGGGATTTTTTGAAAAATTTGGGTAATTTCAAGGGTTTTGGGTAGGCTAAGCGGGTGTAGGGTCCCAGGGGTCAAAAATTGAAAATTTGGGAAATTGAAGATTGGGTGAATGTAAATGGAATGAAACCATTTTGGTTGAGCCATGAAGCCATATCAAGCCCACATGAGCCATGAAGGGACTCATTTGAGGCATCCAGTATGTTGTTCCTAACCCTCTTGCGCAAGGGCTTAGGGGTTAAGGGCCATCCATGTGAATCACCTTTATGAGTCGGGAGGTCAAGTTGGGTATGGGTGTGTTTTTTAGGATGTGTGTGAAAGTGTAGTGTATAAATGTAGTGTATGTGTAAGTCGGCCCTCACCGGACCGGGCCACCCAGAGGCGATCCTAAGGCGAAAGAGTCTCATAGGAAACTCATCCTTTAATCCTCCACATTTGATTTCAACCCTCTAGGTGATTAGGGGTCTACAGATCGAGTTTGTGGAGTTTGCGAGAGAGTTAAGAAGTGGTTTGAATTTCTAAGTGGTGGGTCCCGATCTAATCCTCTAAGATAGTCGAAGGAAAAGCTTAAGGCTAGATCCTAAGTACTAAAAAGAAGAAGAGAAGACCTCATAAAAAATGAGGTCAACAAATGGACCCCCGATAGGTGTGGTGGTGACGGAGCACACCGCACGTATTGGTGTTGACCGAAGCGATCAACAAAACCAACACAAACGTCCAAGTGACAAACTTAGGACAAAGTAGAAGAGTTTCCGCTGGGGAGTGTCAAGTATATCTCTGAGACTGGAGATTCTTGAACTCTCGCTGGGGAAAAGGAAAGGAGGTAAATCCCAAATCACATGACCTGGGGGAATTTCAATTTAGATTTTATTTTGTTTTAGTATAATTTTTGATGTGTGAGCTTAGATTTTAGCTTGGAGTTTCAATTTAGATTGAAGTTTTGTTAAAATTAATTCGAAGGGATTCGAACTTGAAATGAAAATTGGAATTTTGTGGTTTTAGATGTAACATCTTCAACCTCAAAAGAGAATTGAATTGATTGGATTGAACCATTACAATGAGGAGAGATCTCAGAGCAATGTGGTATTGGATGTAAAATCCTTAACCTCAAGAGTTTGATTTTGATGTACTTCATCGCAATAGGGAAAGAATCCTAAAGCAATGCAGTTTCGGATGTAAAATCCTCAACCCCAAGAATTTGGTTTTGATGTATTTCATTGCGATAGGGAAAGAATCCTAAAGCAATGCGGTTTCGGATGTAAAATCCTCGACCCCAAGAATTTGAATTTTGATGTATTTCATTGCGATAGGGAAAGAATCCTAAAGCAATGCAGTTTCGGATGTAAAATCCTCAACCCCAGGAATTTGATTTTGATGTATTTCATTGCGATAGGGAAAGAATCCTAAAGTAATGCAGTCTTGGATGTAAAATCCTCGACCCCAAGAATTTGAATTTGATGTATTTCATTGCGATAGGGAAAAGATCCTAAAGCAATGCAGTCTTGGATGTAAAATCCTCGACTCCAAAAGTTTGAATTTGATGTATTTCATTGCGATAGAGAAAGAATCCTAAAGCAATGCAGTCTCAGATGTAAAATCCTCAACCCCAAGAATTTGAATTTGATGTATTTCATTACGATAGGGAAAGAATCCTAAAGCAATGCAGTCTCGGATGTAAAATCCTCAACTCCAAAAGTTTGAATTTGATGTAGTCATTGACTTTGCAAAGATTTGTAGTGTTGATTTGAAAAGTGTGGAATTTTGGTGTTTCGAGAATTTCATGAAAGTTGTAAAAGACTTTCATGGAAGGAAATAGATTAGGAGGGAATATGTAGATGTTACATACCCCGTTCAAAAGAGTTAATCGAAAGTCGTTGGTTTGGATTGGATATAATTCCTCGCCATCGATTCGATCCGTGTCAATGGAATCAACCGCTTCCATCCCGGACAAGGGAAAGAATGGAACGGATTGGATTTCAGATTTGGAAGGTTGAGTTTGAACTCGATTGAAATTTGATTTGAAATTTGGAAAGATTGAATTTGAATTTGATTGAGATTGGATTTGAAATTTATGTTCATTTTGTTTGTCCTTTAATGATTCAAATTTATTTTATCGTTTATTTAATGTTCATGTGAATTTGGTGTTCATCATATTTAGATTTTTAAGGAAAGTTTTCTTTTATTCTTTTTTTTATTTCTTTTCTGTTCTTTGTTCGAAGTTCATTTAACTTTGATGGTGTTTCCCAGTCAATTTGCACAAAAGAGGTGAAGGCCAACAATGTGACATGGTCACTTTCATTCCAATCATGTTGAAGATACATCATACAACTCGATGCGGAATACATCTCATACAATCCATGTAGACTCAAAATGGACTATGTATGATCTTTGTCGATCCATCCAAAAAAGGTAACTGTCAGAAATCCATGTCTGAATAGTGAGGTACATGGTCAATAACATCACCTTCTAAGCCATCCTTGGCAAGGATGCCGTATGGATGTACGTTGGAGGTGTGACATTTTCCATGCAACTCACAGCTCGTAAGGCCGGAGGCTCTCTAGCTCCGGGTCTGGCTGGAAGTGTTAAGGTGTCTTCCTGTCGTCCATCCTTCTAAAAGTAACGCGAGATCCACTTCATCGGTACTCCTGGTATGCAATGTTTAGCGACATCCGCTCCGTTGCCCTTCGGTATCATGACGGAACCTACCGGTAATGGTATCTTTACCGGCCCTCGGAACTCACTCGGGCCTGCTATCCGGAGGTCGGATCCGAACATGATATTACATTCGTTCGGAAAAGAAGCGTGCAGAAAGTTCGACAAAGTCGTGGTGATCTATGTGCGGGGGTATGTAGTCACCCTGCTTGTAAATATTAATGATGCAACTGTTGGGTATGCAATCTGCCGGCAGTACCCTCCATGTTATCAATCTTTTTACCATTCTTTTGATGACCAATGACATTGGATCCACTTGGCCATGACGGAGTATTCCCGGTGGGTTTCCCTTCTGTCTTCCGCGAAGTTGTAACAACATCCACATTGTATTGTAATTCTTCCTTTCCACGGCATCCATCTCCGGGGTTACGAGTAAGTGTTTTCTCTTAGGCGGCCTGCTCGGCCCATTCTTTTCAAATCCGGATGCGATCCACGATTTGTTGTTGTTCGTATTCGAGAACACGTACGTATGTAGCTCGAGGCCTTCTAGTATATTGATCCTTCGCCTCCGATTCTCTCGAAGTATTCAAAAGTTTTCTTTTCGACATTCGCATTCTTTCCGGCTCGTATTACGGAATAATCTGCAAATGGCGAGGCACAGTGACATATTGTGGGATATACGGCTCAATCCCTTCACGTTCTCCTGCATACCTCGGCTCCTCGGGGATGATGTCCGTCGGGACATCCTCCGGGGTTGCTTCTGCAACAAGGTTATGCATTACTGGTGGTTCTATCTGGTGGCGTGGTAGCCTTCTTTCTTCTGATCTTCTTGAGATTTCCCTGGTTTCTTCTGTTATCCTAGGAGCTGGCCTCCTTCCTTCAGGTACCTGGTGAACTGGCGTCCTTGAAGTATATGTACTGGCAGTAGCAACTGCCTCGTCGCGCTGGTCCGCTGCTAGTTTAGTTAACATCTTGCGGATACGGCGATTTTTATTTCTTCGTTGAGTTGCTGTGAGAGTAGCTCTTCGTACTTCTCGAATCTCTGTGGGTGCGGCGGCGACAAGCTGCCCTCTGCTGTAGCGACTACGGACTTGATTTTCTTGTCTTCTTCGGTGCTTGTTTTCCTTTTCTTCTTCTTGGATTGGTGGCTTGGGCCACCCACTTTCATTCTTGTCCGGTGGGCGGTTCCTCTCGGTCAGCTGGGACCCGGTCACTTTCCTCATATTGCGAGCTCGCTGGTGCGAAGTACGAGTCGATCTCGATTATCGCTCCATCTTTCACCCTCTTTTCATCGAGTGCGAGGCTTACGCCATTTCTAAAGTTCGGGACCAACCGCCGTTCGACATTTCCCTGCGAAAAGACAAGGAAAAGGATCGGGGGCGTACTTAAGAACAAGAACATTAAGAAAATGTTTATTAAAGACAGTTTCTTTTTATTATTATATTTTTAAATTTAACAGGAATGAAGTGGGATAAGATCAGGAAAGAGATTTTGATATGGAAGAGAAAACAAGGAAAACATATTATCATGATTTTATTATTATTATTATTATTTTTAGCACATTTTTTATTATTTTTGGGTTCGGACCCGGTCATAAGTAACTACTTCGCCGTGCTTCTAGGGATGAAGAATTCATTCCTTCGAAACATCGGGTAGCGTAATACTTTTTCAAGTATCGTCCGTTGATCGGAAGCATATGTCGTTCTCCTTGGCAATTCACTAGGCGGTAAGAGCCTCCCGAGTAGGCTTGCCTCGACCACGAACGGCCCTTCCCAAGTGGGTTCAAATTTTCCTCTTATCTTGCGGTGTGCAAGGATAGGTCTCTTGAGAACGAGAACTAAGTCACAAACTTTGAAGGTTCTCGGGCGGACCAATTTGTCATGGGCTTGAACCATCTTAGCTTGATATAGTTCTAAATTCTGCTGCGCTGCAAGTATTTTCCCTTCCAGGCTTTCCAATTCTTCTAGTCGTAATTTGGCATTCTCTTCTGTCGTGATTTTTTTTGCAAGTCACGATTACGAGTGAAGGAAGGCTGGACCTCTAAAGGTAACACTTGCCTCGGACCCATACACCGGAGCGTAAGGTGTAGCTTGAGTAGGAGTTACGAAGGTTGTCCGGTAGGCCATAAGGCTTCTAATAACTTCTCGTGCCAATTTCTCTTATTATCGTCCGAAGTTTTCTTTAAAATTTGAACGAGAGTTTTATTAAAAGCCTCGGCCGGGCCGTTTGCTCTTGGGTAGTAAATTGTTGAATATCGCCGGTCGATTCCGTGTCTCTGACAAAATTGTTGATTAGTGTGCTTCGAATGCTGACCCATTATACGAGATGATCTGCGCGGCACTCCGAAACGGTAGACAACTTGGTTCTTGAAAAGCTGTAGCACGTGGTGTGCTTTCACTTCTCTAAGTGGAGCTGCCTACTGCCACTTGGAAAAGTAATGCTGTAGCCGCAAGAATGAAGCGATGTCCTTTTGAAGATGGTGGTTCTATTGGACCCACTATATACGTGCCTCGACATTC
This sequence comes from Papilionanthe hookeriana x Papilionanthe teres, assembly GCA_022702705.1. Lineage (NCBI taxonomy): Eukaryota > Viridiplantae > Streptophyta > Magnoliopsida > Asparagales > Orchidaceae > Papilionanthe > Papilionanthe hookeriana x Papilionanthe teres. The sequence continues at coordinate 28,122,676 of CM040427.1, forward strand.
GAATGGCCGCGACGCAATTGTCGGATGTAGCACATTTGGAGGTTGGTGTAGAACCACTCCGTGCACTTGGCATTGATGACGGCTCTTGGCGATTTTCATGCGGTCGGTCATCATCGAGGGCCGGTAGTACCCTAGTCTTTTAATTTTCATTTTCATCTTCGGACCTCGCTGGTGAGCGCCACGGAGTCACGAATGCACCTCTTTAACAATTTCGCGGGCCTCGGACCCGCTTAGGCATCTTAGCCACATTTGATCGAAAGACCTTACGTATAACGTGTTGTTTATTAATGCGTAGGACGTAGTTCTTTTCTTGATCTGATGGGCTAACGACCTATCGTCACAGTAGTTTTCTGTTTGCGGGTAGTCATGTAATGGTCGTCGCCTGATCTTACGTGTTTTTACATCCTTCTTGCTAGTTGATTCTTTTTCTTTTTCGATTTGTGTATTGTGTATATGTCGAGTTGTGATAGGACTCGACGTCAGTGAGTCGACACTTCCATTGACTCATCTTGCAAGCAGGCGAAATTCTTTTGCGAGGCGGGCTAACGCATCTGCTTAAAGCGTTTTCTTTTCGGAATTTTGTAGATTGTCACATTCGGAATCTGTTCCAACAATTGTATGACATCTTGGAAGTATTGCTCGAGTCTTGGCTTTAAAATTCTATCTTGTCCGGCGATCTGTTGAATGATTAAGCTGCGAATCCCCGTAGATGTTGATGTTTGTTATCCCATTTGAATAGTTAATTCCGATCCTGTTATGAGGGCTTCGTATTCTGCTTCGTTGTTTGTACACGGCTCGTCGAGTGGTAGGAGTATCTTAACATCCCCGCTCCGGTGTTATAAAGATTAGTCCGATTCCTGCCTTACAGGGCACTTATCACTTGCGATTCTTCGTCTTTGTGTGCTTGAAGATGCTCCGTCGAAATATAATTCCCAACGTCGATCGTCGGGGTCTTCTAAACTCATTATTTGTTCATCTGGCAAGTCGTCATTGAGAGGAGATTCTGCAGGCAAAGGGTGTCTTTGCGAGGAAGTCTGCTAAGACTTGTCCTTTACGGCACGAAGAGGCACGAAAGTTATATCGAATTGCGATAATATCATTGACCATACGGCAAGTCTGCAGGAAAGTGTTGGAAGAGTCATCGAAGTATTGCAATGGATTAAATTTCGAAATCGAGTTGACCTTATGAGAAAGCATGTAGTGCACCGAGCTTTTGAGCGGCGAAGATCGAGGACGAACAATGCTTTTCGATTGCGGGATACCTTATTTACGTCGGAAGTAAACGACGGCTTAGGTAGTAAAGAGCATTTTCTTTACCCTCATCATTGACACAGGCTAACGGGGCTCGAGAGAGTCGTCTAAAGCCGCGGTATAAAGTATCGGTGCTACTCGAGGCCAGGGCTGCTAAGACGGGAGGTGTCATTAAATATTGTTTAATGTCCTCGAAGGCCTTCGGCATTTCTCTTCCCAAATAAACTTGGCGTCCTTTTTAACTAGTGCGAGAAAGGTGACACCTACACGACAAGTTTGAGATAAAGCGTCGAAGATATGCCGGCTTCCCTTGAAAAGATCGTAATTGCTTTAAGGTTTTGGGAGGCGGCATTTCTAAGATAGCTTTAATCTTTTCGGGTCGATTTCGATTCCACGATGTCGGACAACGAATCCGAGAATTTCCCGGAGGTGACGCCGAAGGCTCATTTTAAGGGATTCATCTTAAGGTTAAATTGTCTTAATCGTTCGAAAACAATTCTCGAATCATACATGTGGTTTTCCTTTACTTTGCTTTTGATGACCACATCGTCCACGTAGCATTCGACTTGATTGTGGATGAGATCATCAAAAATTCTTGTCATCGCTCTCGGGTATGTTGCTCTGCGTTCTTCGATCCGAATGGCATCATCTGTGTAGCAATATACTCCGATCGGCGTTACGAATGCTTGTAAGTTTTTCATCTTACGGAGCCATTTTTATCCGGTTGTATCACGAAGATCCATCCATGAATGAAAATATTTCATGTGTTGAAGCAATGTTGATCATTAATTGCAGGATTGGTAGAGGGAATTCATCCTTTGGACATGCCTTGTTTAAATCTCTAAAATCCACACAAATTCGATACGACCATTCTTCTTTCGTTGGCACTACATTGGCTAGCCAAGTTGGGTATTGTTCTTCACGGACAAATTTGGTGTATATTAGCTTTTTAACTTCGGTATGACTTGTTGTTCGATTTCTAGACGCATTCTTCGGGACCTTGTACGGTCGGGACGAAGTAGGATCCACTCCTAGCTTATGGATTGCGACATCTGAGCTAATCACGGCATCTCATCGTAGTTCCAAGCAAAACAGTCTTTAAATTCCATTAATAACTTGATTATTTCTTCGGAGTCTTCCTTATTGAGTAAAGAGCTAACAAAGGTAGGTCTAGGCTCTTCGCTAGTATCTAAGTTAACTTCCGTTAACTCATCTATTGTAGATTTAGTCTCTTCTTCGAATTCTGGTGGAGCGTCTCCGATTTGTAAATCTTGAATTCTTCGTAGTTTCCATGCGAGTTTTCATTAGGCTCGCAAGTGACAACCAAGCAAAATTCGGTATCGTCGGCCGATCTCTGCGTGCGAATACGAGACCATGCTTTGAATTGGGTGGACGGCCGAAGTTATTCCATAATTTTTCAAAATGTTGTGATTGACCTTTTGTCCATTGTCGAGGTAAGCAACCACGTTGAATTAAATTTTGAACACGGGGAGAGTACCACTCGAAAAGGTAATTCCATTAATTCGATGAAGTGACATCTTGAGTGTACATTATTTTCGAGTTTTGGAGGAAGGAACACCACGGTAGAATTTGATGGGCTTTGCACCGCCGCTACGTACCTCTTTGACCACCATACCCTCGATCTTATTAGAATGGATCGGGGTCAGGATCATAGTATGTACATAGTGGTTAATCTTCTCGTACATTGATTTGTATTCTTCGTTCTTCTCATCTTCGAGAGAGATCTTGAATTGCGGCTTCTTGAGCTTATTGTCGTTGCTTCTTGTTTGATTTATTTTTGTTCTTCGAACTATCTTCCCGATCAACATTGATGGCTGGTTTCCTCGTCCAGCTTGTCCTAACGTCTCTACCACGACCTCGTCCCCGGCCTCGACCTCGGATGCGAGTTGTGGAGAAACCTTCACCATCTCGCCGTAAGGGAGTGGTGAGTGACTTGTTGGACTAGAACTTCGGGTTCTTCATCGTCCCGAACTTCCTTTGCTTCATTCGTTATGGTATCTACGGAGAAGATTGTTTTCTTCGAGGTGCATAATAAGTTGCATCTTCATGGATTCCAATTTCATGTACGGAGAATGGTTGTAAGTCACCTTTGATGCCTTTGTTCCCCTCCATCGTAGTATTTGATGCACTGATGTAGAGATGATGGTACCATCCGGTTCTCATGTATCCATGGTCGGCCCAGTAGAGCGTTGAATGACGTTTCTGAATCAATTATGTGAAATTTTGCGGTTGTCTTTGCCAAGTCGCCGGTCTTCATTAGTTGTGTTACCTATCCGAGGGCTCTTTCTCCTTTCTGGTTGAATCCTCTTAATAACATTTTGTCGGCTTCGAGCTCGCGAGCATCAATTTCCAAATATGCTAGCGTTCGAAGACTCATTATATTGATTGATGCTCCTGGATCCACCAATACTGCGGAGAGCGTAAACTTCCCGATTGTAAGCTGAAATGTACAACGGTCGGTTGTGATGCAGCTGTCCCGAGTAGTAGGTCATTGTCCGTGAAGGTGACACCTCGGTTGTTCCTTTGACGAGCGAACCTCATCTAAGGAATCTCCGACCATTTGAGCTAAGCAAATTTTGGATCGAAGTAAGGCCTTGATCAGAGCTTCTCTCATCTCCTTTGATAAGATGAGAGCGTCGTAGATGCTCAGTTTGGTCGGTAGTTTCCTAAGATGGGCTAGCACGTTGTAGTCCACTTTATTTCCATGTGTCTCGATTTCTTCTCGAATGGGTATCTCTTCTGCTGGGATTGGTTCTTCTTGAACGACCACACGCTTTCCTTTGTCCTTTGGACCCATTCTCGGAGGTAGAACTCTTCCACTTCTTAAGTTAACTTACGTAATTTCTTCGAATCTAATGTTGAGCTTCTTGGTGTTTCTTCCTGAATCGGAATGACGGAGTTCTTCCGGATTAGCTTCAGAGTCTGAAGGCTCTAACTCTATTGTAATTGGAGCTCCTCGAAACTCGCAGATAGATTCGTTGCTTGTTGAACTCTCGTAGCCTCCTTGATGGATGTCTTCTTCGTCATTGCGATCGTCGAGATTGTGTATGATTTGAGAATTGTCTTTTGTATCGAAATCGATGTCTGGATTGTCGCTAGTTATGTAATCGTTAGAAACAGTCAAAACGTAGCCAACGTCAACACCCTTATCATTATAAGATCCCACTTAAGTGAGCGAGATAATCATACGAGTCGGAGGTTCGAGGATTTCTCCCCGAATCCGAAACAACTATCCTAGGATAAGCAGCCCCTAGTCTAGCCTTAGGAGCCTCGATCTTTTCTTCTTCATCAATTTTCTTCTTTTCTTCAATCGTTTCCCGTTGAGGTGGTTCTTCTATCGCAAGTGATAGTGCCGACTTGACAGGTTTCGAACTCTGAATTGAAGCTCGCACCGAAGCGGTTTGGATGCTGTCTAAAATTTTCTTCGAAGACCTTGTCCAAGCGGTAGTCCATCCATCATCAGTCACATAGGGATCTATCGGAACAATGAGATCAGTTGAGACAACATTGACGGAACCTCCTTTCTGGGGTTCTTTCATGTACTCCTTCAGGATTGTTATATTCCCTTTCCGAAGGTTGTCATTGAGCCAACTTTTGAGGGTGATACAATCTTCTATCTTGTGTCCAAGCATCCGGTGGTAAGGGCAAAAGTCGGGATCACCTTTCTTGTTGACTTCTTCGGTCTCTTAGGTTACAGCGAGTTGGAAATGCGGAGTCTTCATTAGACTACGAAACATTTTTGGTACTGCCTCATTCTTGAACGGATACTCCCTGCTCAGAAGCTCCCTTAATGTACGCTGCGGACGAGGCGGTTGTTCATACTGTTGGGATGACTAATAGCTGGGTCGAGGTTGTTGATAATTCTGTTGAGGTTGCTGCGGCCGTTCGGACGATATTTGTATCGATTGCTTGCCTTTGTCGGCTCGCTGCAATGATCTCGAATTTCTTTTCAAAAGTCTTCGCGGGCTTTTGCTTGTCGTCTTGTCGGCGAAACTTAATTGCTTCGCCTCCTCTTGCAAGCTCCCGGCCTTGCTTAACAACTTCTTGAAAGTCTTAATAGTAAATCCCTTGAGGAGAAGTTCTATCGGGCCGTGAATGCTTTTAAGTAAGATGCCGATTGCATGTTGTTCTTGTAGTTATGGTTCACACCTCATACTTAGGTTCCTCCATCGAAGTATGTAATCCACCAAAGTTTCGTTCGGCTTCTGCTTCTCTACCACTAAATCACCTATAGTGATGTGGTGCTTGAGCTACGGCAAATCGCTTGATGAAGAGGTTCTCTAGTTCGAGAATGTCTTCACTAGAACCATTCGATAATTCGCATACCAATCGAAGGCGATCCCGACGAGTGCGCGACGAATTGTCGGAAGAGTAATGCATCACTTCCGCAGGCATTGCAACAACTGGCACAAAAGTGTGCAACATGCTGTCGGGGGTTCCCGGTTCCATCAAAGGTCTTGAACAGAGGTGGTACGAAGCCTTTCGGGTATTGGACAGCGTCGAATTCTTCGGGGTAAGGTCTACCGTCCGAATGGATGTCCCGCTCTTTGATTGTGCTAAGGCTTCTCGCACCTGATGTTCTACCAAGCTCTTGATATCCTTTTCAGGAATCATGCTTTGTGTCGCATCTTTCTTTAGCTGATCATCCCCGTTAACGGACGTAATCTCCTTTCCTCCGTCTACGATGTGAATGACCTCTGGGGGTGTCTCTCTTTGGGGTTGCACTTGACTTTGGAGAGTGGCTAGGGCTACAACCATCTCTTCCATCCTCTTCTCCATTTGGGCGATCGTATTGTCTTTCTCTTGAAGCTGCCTCCTCATTACTTCCGGCTCCTCTCTTCTACGCAGCTGCAGAGAGCACCTTGTAGGCGACGAAGCTCGTGTTTCGACCATGTTGATTTTCGCATACTCATCATCCATGAATTCGATGAATCGATCTCATCTCCGAATTTCTCTTCTCTTTCTTTTGCTAATCGTCGAATATCAGTCCTCGACTTTTCCTTAGCATCCTCTGGCGGTCTTTTCGCGCATCCACTGCGGTTGTCGTGTGATGGTCTGTCGGGTTCCCTTCTCATGAGTCCCCTTTCTTGCGGTAGCACTTTCTTCGGATTCGAGTCTCTCGACGAGACTTTCCTTTTTAGGCTTTTGTTTCGATCTTAGTTGTCCAGGTAGTGGGACGCCACACCATCCTTCAGCCGGCGGAAGGTGCAGGACCGGATGGTGCATGTCGGCCGAATCGTTGGAAGGTGGTATCCTCCTAGTCTGTAACACGAAACAACGATAGGCGGACTAGCCTTCATCCTTTTATTTGGCTTTTATATAACGATGGCGAGGTTCTACTCGGGGCCCGAGACGGGATTTGACGCGGCACCCGCCACATCCTTCTTAGAATTTCGACACGGGGCACTTTTCCTTTTTTGCTAACTTCTCGATCACGATCGTAGTCGGGCGAATGGTGTGATCCTAGCCCTTTTCTTTCTGTTGTCGGCTGTAGTATCTTGGTCGAGGTAATGTAGAAACAATCCTGCGGACATTTTCCTCTTCGACTACGGCGGAAAGGGGGTGGAATCTACTTCCTTCCAAAAAGTGTGTATCTTCGGGCAATGGTATGTATTCGGGTAGTGGTGTGTACTCGGGGATTTACGGGATTTCCTCGGGAAAGCAACTTCGGCGGCTACGGCCTTCACGGCGATCTTCCTGCTCGTTCCTTCTTTGGGTCCGTGTTAATGATGGAATTCTTGAGTGGACCCGATTTCGAAAACGGAAGGTCTCACGGAAGGTCTCGTACCCTCCACGGTAACGGGTTCACCATAGTTTTGGATTTCCTTCCCCTTTAATTTAGCGAAGCCGGGGTAGGTGCGGAGACGACTAGACCGGTGAGGGTAGCAATAACGGTCCTACGTGGACGAGCGGTACTCCTCTCGGTTGGAATCTTTTGTAGGAGAGGAAACTCTTGAGTTGACTGAGGTTGAACTCGATCGGCGGCTTCTCGGCTTCGGACACTTTGTTTATCGGCGCGAAAGGAAACGTCGGTGATCTTGACATTTGTGTTCTCGAATCCTTGTCAATAGGATGATCCCATTGTCGGGCGGCTCATCCTTGTAAACGGCGAAGTCCGAGTCCATTGGTGAAGGAGAAAATCGGCTTTGGGGCTTCCATTTACAGAGGCGGATTCGATTGTCGATCCCGAGATTATGCTTCTTCTCATCGGGACGAAAAGAAAGGAATCGAAAGAGTCAGAACACATTCTTGTTCATGTATTTATAAGAAGGAGTTATTTGTTAAAAGAGTCATTCATTAGAGGGTTTGTTTATTCAGGACGGAATGTTCAAAGGTGTAGAGAAGGTAATGAACCCGATTCAGAATTGGAAGGGAAAAGAAAGTCTTATGCAAGACTTCTCGACTCGAAGGATCATTCTAAAGTAACACTTATGGGGATCCACCCCACCTCGGAAATGAGGTAAAAGGATCTCGGAACCTCTCTGTTTAGGGGTGTCTAAACGAGTGGCTCCTAAATCCGAGAGAATGTTGGCTATACTCGTTCGAGGTAGAAATGAACATAGTATTCCGACGGAAAAAGGAGTAGTTTCATCCATTGAGGAATATGGATACACTACCGATTTTTGAAAGAAGAGCTGTCGATTAAAATGGAGAGAGAATTGTCCCAGCGGAGTCGTCGAAGTTGTCGGCATATTTTTAGGTCGTGTGTTTTATTTTGAAGAAAGGGTCGCCTACGAATTTGTCGGCGAATTTTAGATTTAATTTAAATAAATAATTTGAAAAGTAGTATTTGATTTTGAAAATAATTTTAAATTTGAAAATTTTAAGATATGAAATCAAGCTGATTTCACATCCCAGAATAGTTCACATAAACGAGCGCCGCACCACAAGCCGTATATCTATCCCGAAGAATAGACACACTTTGCTTGATAATGGGGCTCGATTAGATAAACTAGAAAGGTTTGTGACATCCGTTTGGCACTGCGAACCAATTTTATAAGCCGACAAATTCCACAGCTTAATACGAAAACATTAAACGGGGTTTATATTACTGGGTTCTTAAAATTCCATATAAGGGCGAGCCCTATAGTTAATTACATCTTAAGTGACAGGAATCACCTAAGAAAACTCTCGATAATAATCGGTAGTTACGCTCTCGAGAATTTGAAAGTTTAAGTTTTCGAAAGGATTGAATTTTGGAATTTGATAGGGAATGGATCAAGTTTGGAACATTTTGTTTTGGGAATTCGAAAGGAAGAAAAGTAGGAGAAATTACGGATTCGAAGCGAACTTCGGTAATTTCCCGACTATCCTATTGTTTGGCTTAGATTTAGGAAAGTCCTAATGTTATTTAATATTTTGATCTTGCCGATTTTAATTAATTAGGACTTATATTTGTGTGATAAAATCACACAAATAGCTCGAAGATGTGAGGGTTTATGTCGTACCGAACGACTACCTCGGAGTCCTAAGACCGGTTAGGGCTTAATTTACATGACATGATCATGCAAATTCCTAACGAAGAGTTGAGGATTTATGTTGCACTAGGCAAACTACCTCGAAATCCTATGGCTTTGTTTTTTAATTCTAGGAAAGTTTTCTTGAAGTAGACTCGAGTTTCTGCGATGACGATGGCCGTCTTTGCCCACCATGCTCCGAGCTCCTTGTTGTTGCGGAGGTTTAGTTATAGAAGTCATAAATCGGGAGATGAGAAAAGTGTTCGGTTTAGAGAAAATCTTAATTTCCAAGTGTTTTTATGTTTTAATTAAAACAAATCTTAAAGTTGATTATAACAACACCGGTTAAGATCCCACGGTTCCATCCTTCGAGCATCGTTATTTTTATCGGATTCACTTAGTCCGGATGAATTTGCTAAACTCGAATAAATGAGTTCCACACTTTCATTTAGACCGTGGGAAATCCAGTTAGCAACACGTAGGTTACATCATCCGAAGTTATTCCCGATCATCCAACAGGACGTTTTAATTTTAATTGTAATTGTAGTTTTGTGTTCTGTTTGTGATTAAATTTTGAGTTGTTTTATATTTTGAGATGTTGTGGCGGTGAATTTTATCTTGTAATGACTTTTAATTTAGTTTTGGTTTCAGTTTTAGGGACTATCCTAAAGGTGTGGGTTTTCATGCAACAGTTGTTTATCATGTAAGAAAAGTAAGTGCGATGCGATTAAATAAATTGCAATAAGGGAAATTGCCATAAAATAAAAGCGTACCTGGAGGGTCTTCCCGTCATCTCAAGCTGCACTTAAAACACAATTAGAATATTTAAGCAAGTTCCTAGGTAAAGCTAAGGGAAGGGTTATGGTTTTCTACCAAATTCCTAATCTTATAGCTAGTCATTTCCTATGACGTCTAGGTTCTTATGTTTTGGTTTGAGGACGATTTTCTTCATCGAAAGAATAATTAAATTCAATTGTTCTTGTAAGTATCCTATCATATTGAGGAAGTGCTTAAGAAGAATCTTAAACATCTTTTCGATATTACTAGGATTGTTTTAAGTCCGAATGAATTTAATTATACAAATGAATTAATCGTCAGAGAATTCAAGTTTTGTTATCTTGCTCGGTGAACTAGGGCATTTGAATATCCTATAAGTCGAAGTAACATTTCATTTAATGTTACGTTTAAGAATTATGATAACCAAAGTTTTCGAGGGCAAATTGGTGTTGAAATGGTTTGTGATTTAATTTCGGTTATCGAGTTTAAATTTGGAATAGTGTTCAAGTTGCTTTATATTTAATTTCTTTATATCTTAGGTGATGTTATTTAATTCAATTTAATTTAACTTTAATTTAATTTAATTTGGTTTAGTTTTAATTTTAATTTTGATTTTGATTTTTAATTTTAATTTTAATTTTATTTTAATTTTATTTGATTTTATTTTATTTTTATTTTATTTTAATTTAATTTAATTTAATTTAATTTAATTTAATTTAATATGTTTTAATTTAATTTAATTTAATTTAATTTAATTTAATTTAATTTAATTTAATTTATTTAATTTGTTTGATTTAATTTAATTTAATCTTTAATTTAATTTTATTTTTAATTTTAATTTAATTGAAAATTTAAAAAGAGTTTAATAATTTAACTTTTTAATTTAATTTTAATGATTAAGTCCTTTAACATTTTAAAACTTAAATTTGAATTATCATTTTAATTAGGAATTAAATATTATTGAGATGATTAATTTAGGGATCTTTAAATTAAAGAATAAATCTCTTCCTAATAATATCCCTATTTTAATAATTCCAATTTTATTATTCTTCCAAATTTAATCAATTATTTATTTAAGGTTTATTTTAATTATCTTCAAATTGTTTAGTAGGTTTCTACCCTTTAATTATTTGAATTTCAATCATCCAAATCAGATTAAGATCAAATATTTTACTTATTAATTTTATTAAACCTAAAGTTTTAATTAAGGGTTAAAATTTTAATTACCATTTTGCCCTTCAAGCTTAATAATTTCATAACTCACTAAATTGAGCTTAAATGAACTTGAAATTTTTATGTGACATCACTCATATGCCAATAAAGACATGAGAGGAGAAAATGTGATTTTTTTGTATTTAATTTATTTATATAATTATTTTTGGTAGAAAATAGGGATTTCCAAGGAAAATTTAATAACATGACCAAGGGAAAGTTTCTGTCCTTAAGAAAATTATGGGACATTCCTAATGACCAGAGGACCACTTGGACCAATTTTGGTGATTTTTTGAATTATATTATTTTTATTATAATTATTTTAAGTTTTGGAGTATTAATTAATTTAAAAAATAAAGTAAAGGTTGAAAAATTAATTTTATATTTTTCAAAAATCTCTCTGATATCAAGGAAATTAGAGAATAAATTTTTACAATTTTCTGATTTTTCTTTGATTTATTGGAATTATTTTAATGGAAATGCTAAAAAATACATTTTTTTTAATTTTAAAATTACCTTAGGGCTTTAAAATTTAATATCTCACCAAATAAACCTAAGAAAAATATGAGATTTGTTCTCAAGTGATTAAAATTCAAAATGTGACATTTTGGTGAATTTTATTATTTTTATGATTTTTTATTATTTTTTAATTATGAAAATATTAAAATAATGCAAAAAATTAAATTTTTTAGAAAATTAAAATTTTAATTTTCTTAAATTCCCCTGATATCAGAGAGGCTCCAAAACCAATTTGGTGAATTTTTAAAAGTATTTTGAAAGTTATGAATTTTTAAAGTTCAAATTGACTAAATGGCTTAATCATCCCATTTAGTAGGGCTAACCAAGTCCAATTGAATTCAAATTTTTATGGTGGGTTCCTCTGATCCTAAAGGTCAGTGGAGAATTGATTTTAAGTCAATTTGATGTATGGTTAGCTCTAATTAATTAAGGAGCTATTTTGGGTGTTTAAGCCGATTAGGGTTATTTTAAATAAACTAATTCAAAACCTATTTTTCCTAAGGTCCTCGCGGTCGTAGAGACATCACCAAATTTTTCTAGAATTTATTTCACAACATGCTAATTATTAGATTTAAAATACTCGAAAAAGCAACATGAATTTGAAAAATCAATAACTTCTCATAGGGATGGCCTACGACTTTGGAAAATTCGGGGAATGTTCCCGAATTCGGAGGCTTAAAGCCCTATGGTCTCATGCCATGGTGAATTTCTTATATGCTTGGAGAATTAAAAGAATGCGGAGGGTAAATAAATCATTAAAAATAAAATAGTTGATGAAATTAAATGATTTCTTTTCCACATTATTCTCCTACGTTCAGCGAGCGAGAATGTATTTTTATTTTATTTTTCGATTTTTCTACACAAAGTTATGGATTTTTGAAGTTTAGGGAATTAAATAAATCAGAAAATACCCTAATTTTCTATTTATCCACGCGGCGCTGCGTCGACCTCGGCGGCTCCGAAACGCCGCGTGGCGCTCTCCGGTTCGACGCGCCATGCCATGACTCGGTGCTCCGGGGCCGTTGTATCTTTCCATTTCCTCGTCCGGCGCGATCTGGCCGTCCGTCCGCGCGTGTATTAAATGAACGACATCCGTTCATCATCCCCGAGCGTCCTCGCACGAGAGCCGTCAGTCCTCTGAGCCTACAGATCTCACTCGATACTTGACCGAATCGAACGTTCTTATGCTCTATGGATTCGTCTCGAGAAGACGAACACATCCATACTGGTTTATGTGGCATGAAATTGACTCAATAAAAATGGAGAATGTTAAGAAGCTCGGGAAGAAGAGTGAGGCCATACCTTTGCTCGGAGAAGTGTGGCTTCGATGCGAGGGTTGTGTCACCTTCGATTGGATCCCGTGCAAGCTCCGGATGAAGTCTTGCAGTGCAGTGAATTGCTGCAGCTATGAAAGCGACCACGGTCGATCACAAAGCTTGGAGGTCTGGAGCAGGCTAGGTGGCTTTGGAGATGGGGCTTTCGGTGGGAAACTTCTCCTCTTGGTCCGGTGAAGGTGTAGGACCGGTCGATTTGAGGATTGGCTCCGCTGTGGCAAAGTGTCCTGGTTTTGGGTGAAATTTCGGTTGAGAATTTGGATTACGTCGGTGGGGATTAGGGCAAATTGACAGCTGGGGATCAAGCTTGCTCTAAGTATGGAGTAGGGTTTGGAACAATTTTGGCGAGTTTCGGCAGGGTTTGTGCAACTCTCCTCTCATGGCCGTGAGGGGGTCGGGTTTAAATAGAGGTGGCTGGAGAGCCTCGCGGGGATGGCCGAGGGTTGGGATCGAGCTACTGCGGTCATGGGAAGAACGGCCATGGTGGCCATTGGGCATGGGGCGGCTCGGCGAGGTGGAATTCCAAGTTTGGCTCCTCCCAAGGTCTCGGCCATGGTGTTTTCCGGCGACCCAGGCGGTGGCCGGCAGAGCATGGGTCACCCTCGGGGTCGGTGAGGTCGGTGCTTGATTCTGTGCGAGTTGATTGATGGTTTCCATGTGTAAAGGTGGTGAATTGAAATGGAATGGGAAAGGGGTGATTTTAGCTTGGTTTAGGTCGACCCAGTATTTGTGGTTGGTTCACCATCCAAGGCTTGACCTTGGGGCTGAGGGAAATCATTTGGGTCGGCTGAATTGTGGTAGTGAAGTCCCCATCCATGGTGAGGTGGCTAAACATGGTTTAGAGTGTATCATGTTTAAGGTAAAAAGGGCTTAAAAAGGGTTTAAGAAAGAGACCCTCTCTCTTACCATTAATGGTTTGGTGAGGTGGAAAGTGGATTCCATGGCTCTCATGGCTCTGTGGGGACTCATGCATGGCTTCATAGCTTGTCTTTGGATTGGAGAAAAGCTTGGTCAATTTCATGAAAATGGATCTTAGAAATTTTGCTAATTTGATGGGAATTTGTATGGGGCTTAACTTGGAATGGCTTCATGATGAGTTTTGAAGCTTAGGGATTGATTTTAATTAAGGGTATGATGAGAAGAATTTGTCATATGAGCTTTAGCATGAAATTTGGGCTTTTAGGAAGGTTTAAGAAGGTGGGCCTTTGGTTTGAAAATAAATTTATGGATGGGAATTTTGTAAAGGATTAGGCCAAACAAATGTTGTGTTTAGTTCATAGATGTGTCATGAGTGATTTGAAGCAAATTGGGAGTGATTTGGGTTTGAATTGGGTTGAATTTGGGCTTCTTTGGTGAATGGGCCAATATGGATCAAATTGGGCTATCTTGGGCCAATGTTGGGCTAGGGTTGAAATTAATGTAAAATAAATGTTGTGAAATGTTTATGGGAGTTTTTGAAAGAGGTTTTGGCTTTGGTTGGGTTTTGATTTTGGGTTTTGGGCTTATTTGTGTTAGGTTTGGGTTTAGGTCAAAATTGGGCCTTTTAGCTTTGGGTTGAATTTGAGTGGGGTTTGGGTCTAAATTTTGGGGAAATAATGTTAAGGTTTTGTTTGTAGGGATGTTAAGGAAGGTTTAGAAAAGATTTGGGGTTAATTGGAGTTGAATTGGGTGAGTTTGGGTTAGGTTTGGGTCATGGGTCCAAATTGGGCCTTAAGGCCAAAAGTGGAATTGGATCCAAATATCAATCAAATTGGACTTGGATTTGGTCTAGATTGGTGTTGTGAATGTTGAATTGAAGTTTAGAATTGAATTGGACCAGGATTTGGGTCAATTGGGTAGGTTTGGTTTGACATTGGGTTCACTTAGGGTTAAAATGGGTCAAATTGGGGGTTTTGACAAAAGTAGGGTAAATTGACAAAATTGGCCCACGGTGTAGTTAAACAAAATGAAATTGGGAATATTTCGGATTTTCTGAAATTTTCTGGGAATTTTCTGAATTTTTGGATTTTTGGGTCAAGAGGGGTATTTTGGGTATTTGAAGGGTATTGGGAGGTATTTTTGGAATTTTTGATATTTTTGGCTATGAATAATCAATTTGAGTAATGTGGAAATTTTTGGGATTGATTCTGAGGAATTTTGTGTGATTTGGGATTTTTTGAAAAATTTGGGTAATTTCAAGGGTTTTGGGTAGGCTAAGCGGGTGTAGGGTCCCAGGAGTCAAAAATTGAAAATTTGGGAAATTGAAGATTGGGTGAATGTAAATGGAATGAAACCATTTTGGTTGAGCCATGAAGCCATATCAAGCCCACATGAGCCATGAAGGGACTCATTTGAGGCATCCATTATGTTGTTCTAACCTCTTAGCCGAGGGCTTAGGGGTTAAGGACCATCCATGTGAATCACCTTTATGAGTCGGGAGGTCGAGTTGGGTATGGGTGTGTTTTTAGGATGTGTGTGAAAGTGTAGTGTATAAATGTAGTGTATGTGTAAGTCGGCCCTCACCGGACCAGGCCGCCTGAGGCGATCCCAGGCCGAAAGAGTCTATAGGAAACTCATCCTTTAATCCTCCGCATTTGATTTCGACCCTCTAGGTGATTAGGGGTCTACGGTCAAGTTTGTGGAGTTTGCGGGGAGTTAAGAAGTGGTTTGAATTTCTAAGTGGTGGGTCCCAATTCTAATCCTCTAAGATAGTCAAAGGAAAAGCCTAAGGCTAGATCCTAAGTACTAAAAAGAAGAAGAGAAGACCTCATCAAAAATGAGGTCAACACCGACGCTGATAGAAGCATCGTTCGGTGTATTATTCTGCCAAAATATAGTAACTCTCTGGAAACTAGTGACGAACGGCGCTGGTGACAGCGACATTCGGCGCTAGTTCAATAAAATACACTTCTATCCTTTTTTGCTCCAAATTTGCTCTTTTTCGCTTCCTTTTACTCCAAAAGCCTAAAATCATTGTACATGCATGAAATCATCAAAAATACATTCCTTTAAAGTGCATTATCATCAAAAACAGGTATGAAATGAATAATAAAAAGCTATCAAATTTTCTGTGGATCATAGACGTCGATAGTGTGAGATTGGAAGTACGGACAAAGTTTCCTGGCTGAGAATACCAGGGCTAACGCAGTCTTATCCGTCATTAGATAACGACTTTCTGTATTGGAGAGAATTTTGCTGACGTAGTACACTGGTTTCTCGACTGAATTTTATATTCTGATAAGGACAAAGCTTATTGAGTGAGGTGAAACAGCCAAGTAGATATATAACACCTCCCTTTGGACGGGCTTTGAGAGGAGGGGCGGTAAAGCAAGGTATGTCTTAAGTTGTTCAAAAGCGATCTGACAGTCATTTGTCCACTGAAATCCAGTAGTTCTAGCACCCTGTAGTATCTTGAAGAACGATAGATACTTATCACCAGAACAAGCCAAAAAGCGAGAGAGAGCGGCTATAAGACTATTCAAGCGTTGTACCTCCTTGATGTTCATTAGGGGTGTCATATCTCTCAGCACCTTGGTTTGCCTCAATTCCACGATTGGTAACCATGAATCCTATAAACTTCCCCGATGTAATCCAGAAAGAGCATTTAGCCAGTTCAAGTTGTAAATCTTATTGACGAAGGTGCGAAATGTGTTGAGATGCTTCCAGGCATTTTACTAACAAGTCATCAACGTAAACCTTCTTTGTACGGCCGAGAAGATTTCTGAAGACCTTATTCATGAGAAGTTGATAAGTTGCACCAACATTTTTTAATCCGAACGACATAACCTGATAACAATATAAGTCTTTATCTATTTGAAAAGAGGTGGCCTCCTCGTCTACTAAGTTCATCCTTATTTGATTCTACCCTAAGTATGCATCCATAAAACTGAGCATCTGATGTCCGAATGTGGCATCGACAAGTTGATCTATGCGCGGGAGAGGAAAACTATCCTTCTACAAGCTTTATTGAGGTCTGTAAAGTCAACACACATTCTCCATGAACCGCTAATTTTTTTCGTCATAACGACATTGGCTAGCCATGTAGGACGGTGCACTTCACGTATAAATTTTGCTTCGAGAAGCTTGTTGACTTCTTGTTCAATAGCTTGTAAGCAATCTGGTGAATTATTTCGCTTCTTCTGTATGACATGTTTAAAGGTTGGATATACCTTTAAAGAGTGCATGATTATTTCAAGGTCAACTCCAGGCATGTCGGCTGGGGTCCATGCAAAAATGTCTTGGTTCCTCTGGAGGAGTTCTACATATTCTGACATTTGCTCATCAGAGAGTAAAGAACCAAGCTGCACTATTCTCGATGGGTTTTCATTAGAGAGTGGGACATGAACTAATTCTTCTATGGGAGAAGCTCATTGAGATATATCTTCATCTCGAAGATCAAAGTTTTCGATGCTAATTGTCACTGACGAGCAAGGTTGAGCTTGCATGAGGTAGCATGATTGTGTTATCTGTTGATCTCCTCGTATGACGCCGATCCATGATGGGGTTGGAAACGTGATTTTCAAGTGTAGCACAGAAGTTTTGATGCCAAAGATGGATTATAGAGGTCTCCGAAAGATGACATTGTATGCTGATTCTGACTTAACAACAATGAACTGGACTGAGCGAGTTATCTATCGAGTAAAATCTCACATGACAACAAGGAGATTTATTGTTCCCTCAAACCTTACTGGTAGATTATCAAAACCATATAATGACCCAGATACAGGTTGAAGTTTTTCTCTTATCAGTCCCAAACTAAAGAAAGTGGAGTAGAACAAAACATCAACAGAGCTACCATTGTCGACCAGGATTCTTTTTACGTTGTAGTATGATTCACCAATTCCTGCACTAATGACAAGAGGGTCTTGGTGGGGTACTCGAACTCCTTCTAAATCTGAATCATCAAAAGTGATAGGTTCAAGGCTCAATTTCTTTTATGTTAGTTTGCTAAGTGCGGTGATAAGAACTTGATCATAGCAATGGGCCTCCCGCAATTGTCTGAATTTCACCCACCAATGAAGCATTATCAATACCAGCTAGCTTATTTTGTATAAATCGACCAAGCTATCCTTGTTGAATCAACCTTTCAATCTCTTTCCTGAGCTGCTTACTTGCTTCAGTGGTGTGGCCACAACTTCTATGAAAATGACAGTATTGTTCTTGATTCCCCGAGTTAGGATTTAGGAGGTGAGGCCACTTAATCTTTTGCTCATATTTAATAACTATCAATATTTTAGCATGCGACGTGTTGAGTGGTGTATTCTTTTTCTTGGGTTGATATTCAGTTCATTGGCTTGCAGGTTGAAGGAGGTCGCGATTCTTCAGTTGTTCAGATTTCCTCTGTTGCGAAGATTGATTATTGTCTTTGGAGTTACCTTTGTGCTTTCCTCCAAATTTCTCAAATTGCTCCTTATGTGCGGTGATGGCCTCATCCGTAGTGATTAGGGCTTCAATATGATGGACAAGGTCAGCATAAGAATGAACTGTCTCCCTCATCAGTGATGAGTAGAAGGGTCCTGAACAGAGTCCCTTAAAAAAGACTCCCCTAAGCAACTCTGGATCTACTTCTGGAATTTGACGGGCTTCAGTAGAAAACCTGTGGAAGTAGTCTTTGAGTGACTCTCCTTCACTTTGACGAATTTCTGAGAGATGGGATGAATCCTTGATGATCCTTTGATTTGCTATGAACTGTTCCACAAACAGTATGATAAGCTCGTTAAAGATGTTTACAGTACCCCCCGACAGAGAGTAGAACCAGGTTCGAGCTTGTCCCTTAAGAGTGGCATGGAACACCCGACACAGAAACTCGTCAGAGGCACATTGAATGTGCATGATGGTTCGATAATGAACAATATGTTCATAAGGGTCAGTTATCCCTTCATATGTGTTAATATCCGGTTGTTTGAAGCCAGTTGGGATGGCGTGTTGGAGGACCGCATTTGCAAAGGGAGAGGATTCATTGATGTTATGATGAGTGTGGAAGTGATCCTTTTTCTCTATAGGAAACTCTTCCTGGATGAGGCGACGTAGCTCGTTAGGGATGACATCATTTGGAACAGTAGCAAGATGTGGTAGTTCCAGGTGAGCTGCATGAGATGGATGAGTGGAGCTTGCAGTTTCTAGAAATTCAACATCATGACCTTGCACTAGAAGTGTTCCTTCTTGGGGAAGGGGGCCGGTACGAGTTCCTTTGGGTATGTCTCTCGTATGTCACAGACTTAATTGTAAACAAGTTTCATTCATCGATGGTTGTTGGGACCCACGTAAGAGTTGTATGATCTGTAGTTGAGACTCCTCCATTCTCCTCATGTGTTCTTCCATAGAAGGAAGCATGGAAACCCCCTCGTTGGCATGATAACGTGTTCTAGGATGGGAAGATGAAGAAACATGTCACCCTTGACTTCGTAATGCGCTCCCTGGAACGATAAGTGTTGGAGTGAGGTGTTCCGTTATCCCGAATATTTTGTTTGTTTTCCATGTAGAAAATTGAGCAAATACTTTAGTGGTGGGATTGAGAGTTTCCCACAGACGGCGCCAAACTGATGCATGCTAGAAAATTCACGTTGGTAGAATAGCGGATTAAAGTCTTAGCATTGTACAAAAATTTAGCGCACACACAGATGAAAGAGAAAACAAGCAGTGATGACTCCAGAAGTTTTTACGTGGAAAACTTGTAAAGGGAAAAACCACGGGGCCTGGCCCAATTGCAAAAATCCACTACTTATTCATGATTACAAAAATCTCCTCCCATAGGCGGGATAGAGTAATTATATTCTTCAAACTATAGCTTCGACTGACAGTGTCTGGTTAGTGGTGATCAATGGCGGTTAGCAGTGATCGACAACGGTTGTCAGAGGTCAACGGAGGTCGGCGGTGTTCAACGTCCGTCGACGGTGATTAATGATGGTAGACGGTGATCGACGACAGTCGGCGATAGTGCTAAGCTGCAGCTTTTCCTCAGGACCTTAGGCTCTCTTTAGGTGTTCTTCCCTCTCATGTGAGGGGTGAAGGTCTATTTATAGTGTTTTAAAAGCAATTAATGCAATCATTTTGATCGGACGGTCCAAAGGGCTTTCGTTAACCAAACGACGTTTAAGGGGCATTTGATGGCCTTAACGATATCGGAATTGAGTGATCTTGGGCTCGTTGGATTTGTTTTGTTGAGACACTAGATTTGAGCATAGGCTTGCTAGTGTCGGTATTTGTTTGATCTTCTAAATGTGTCCAGAAATCTTCTAAGAATGGATTAATGACTTGATCTGATCTTGATTTAACTCGGATTGGACTAGTTTTTGTATCATTAGGTTCGTCCCATCGAGCCGGTCAGGTTGATTATAAGTTTACTGAAATCAGAGCTCTGGATGACTTTTTATCGAGATTTGAATATTTCTTATTCAAAGTATTGCCTCGAGATTTATGCCGGATGATGAAAATTTTTTGGTGGTGTATCAATAATTATAATTAAAGGATTAAAAATACACATATTTTTGTCTTTTCAAGGAATAAAAACAAAATATTTAGGAAGATAATACCATCAAATTTATAGAAATAAATCCAAATAAACAAAATTGTGAAATTTATGACCTTTTGTTTCAATTAATTAACAAGTGAATTGAGTAAAGGGTTTAAATTAGGCATTTTTAGGAGAGGATTGGTTGAAGCTGCAAATTTAACGTTCGCAAACTCCTAAGAATAATAACTTTCTTTAAGCGATATTTTTTTTCTTTTGAGTGAAAAATTGACTTTCATGATCCTTTGGAAAATATTTACAAATAGAGAATGCATGCAGCTCCCGTGCGTAATCTCCTTTAAATAACTCCTCAATAGCCTCCGCAAAAGTTATTGAAGGATTATTGCGGAGTTCATTTGGCGTTATTTAGATTCAATATCCTAACACCAAAGAAAATGTGAAAACGTAACCGCGGAGGGCATTGACTCCAAATAATGCTAAAATAACTCTGCAATAACCTTCCAATAACATTCACGGAGTTTATTGAGGGGTTATTGGGAGGGGATTACGCACGAAGAGCTGCATGCGTTCTCCATACGTAAATATTTCCCTGATCACGGGGTACTTCAGCCCTTAGAATTATGTAATAATTACACCCTTTCATACATTAGAGAAGGTGGCACGTATATATAAATCAAAATTTAGCTCTTAGATACGTGAATAGCTGGGAATTGAATGATATGTAAGCAAATATTCCAAAAATTAAATACCCTGCCACCCAAATTTCTATAAAATAGTGAACTTCCATAAGAAAATCTCCACATCAACCAAATAATTGCCATCACATCAAATCTATCTCACGAGCCTAAAAGCCCTTGAAAAGAAATAAGAAGACATTTCTTATAATATCTTGAAATTCCATTAGAAATTCGGAAATATGATATTTTCCCAACCTCACCTCTTAAAAATCGAGAACTACGGACAGAAACGAAAACCAGAACTACATCACTCTTCTCATCGTCCTCTCACAGACAAGAAACAAATACCTAGCAAGCAAAGAAATGCGTCAATGGTGGAGTATATAAGCATCCACAAATAAGACAGCGTTCCCGGTGGCGATATCAAATACGTGAGTCTTCATTAAGGCGAATCCACGGGCCAGCCTGAAAACACCGGTTCCACCCACCACCGGGAGCTCCCGCACCTTTTCAAGAATCGGATCCCTCCCCAGTACAGACACAGAGCTCCCCTTATAAATCCCATCTGTGAATAACACCTGTACTGTGAAGTAGAGTTCCGATCCGTCAGTAGCGGAGACGGAATAGAAGCCACGAGCCCGTCCCAAGGGTTTCGAGCTCGGATCTGGCCCTTCGGTGAGGAGATCGTCGATGATGTAAACGCTGGCGAAGTAGAGGCCAGTGGTGGAGGCGTAGGATCCTTTGGGATCGGCGGCGACTTTGATGGAGGTTGCATTGGGGCTGCCGATGTTGTCATGGATGTAGAATTGGAGGTGAGATAGCCGTTCATGGCCGATTGGAATTTGGACGGTTGGAGAGGGGGTGGAGCTGGTGGTTGCGAGGAGGAAGAAAAGAAAGAGGAAGAGGATGGGGAAAGTGGGGCGAGAGTCTGGCATCTTGTGTTGGCTGTGATGGTATCTCGAAATACTTTTCTTCTGTTATTTATGCTTTTTATTGAAAGAATTAAGAGCTACCTACCCATGCGGGCCATTTTCTGTAATTTGGAGGCAGAATCATGTTTATTAATATTTTAGAATAATAAATAAATTTCAAACATCAAATTTAGAATGATCTGGGCCTCCCTGCTGAAATACGCCACGCCCAGTTTTATAGTACAATCAGAACCCAAAATAAAGAGCACCAAATACAACAAATCAGGCCTAGAATAAGAAGAAGAAAAAAAAAAACACTAAGATTCTGTTTGACGCAGCTGCAAAGTTCTCAGTTTTTAGTTGCAGACTATTATGTCTCAGAAATAGTCACGAGGAAGAATTTATGAAAATACTGCTGTCTATTTAAATACGTAGTACAATAGAATAACATTATGATATAGCTGTTTCTGAGAAATAATAAATTTACCCCTACTGAGTAAAATTATTTAAAAAAAGAATTTCTCCAATAAAATCAACTTGATTTCTTTTGAAACAGCAAAATTAATATGCTTTAGAGAGGAAAAAACAATAGAAACATTACAATAAAATTGAAAATAGGTACAAAAATGCACATCATCAAAATTAACTATGAAGATCCTTATAGCAAGCACTCAAGTATTAGAAAATGAAAAGCAAAAGGAATCCAAAATAACCTATACAAACACTAAACCTGATAATATAAACAGTTAAACAAATAATATGAAGTGCACTTCACAGTCCTGAGATGTTGCTGATTTGCCCTTGAATATAGATGCAATATAGATGCAACTCAAATCTTTGGCATCCAAAATATGGCTAAATGTTCTATAGAACTCAAAATTCAAAAACCAACAAAATTCAAAAACCAGCAAAAATCAGTATGCGAATCATCTGACAACATAAGCGAATCAAGGCGGGCTACAGGGAAGACGAAGAAGAGGTGTCGCAATCCTTACCACTCGCAGCGTCGACGATCCTGGACGACGGAAATGGCGAAGAAGTGTCGCGATCGGAAATGGCGACGGGAAGGAATGCTACGCTACTCGGTCCTAGACGACGGAAATGGCGAAGAAGTGTCGCGATCGGAGCGAGAAGCCGAGAGCCGGTGGGAAGGAAAGCTACGCTGCCGGCCGAGGTTCGATGCGTGGACGTCGGGTGGAAAGAAGAAGATCGGGACGTAGATGGCGCGGGAAGAAGATGGTGCGGGAAGCAGACCTAGCGCCAGGGGCAATTTCACACCTCGTATATCCCGCGGCCCGCTTTTTGCCAGCTTCGTCGTCCTCTCGCAGCGAAGTCGAGCGCCAAACAAATCTTTTTCAAGTTTCGGGGCCACGCCGTAGCAATAAAGCGGCCCCAAACGAAGCCTAACATAAACTAGGGGTATGAATTTGGGATCTAAGTGAGTCATGCCGACTCTCGTGAGTAGCTAGAGCTCGGCTTGATATGTGGCTTGTGAATTGAGCTTGTTAGCTTAGCCAAGCTCAAGCCAACCCAGCTCGACTTGTTGGCTCCTATACCGGCTCATTTAAAAAATTTAATATAAAATATACTCAAAGTATATTCAATTTCAAGACTTAATCCTTATGATATTAAAAATATTAAAAAATAATATCTTATGTTTTATATTTGGAGATTTCTTATTATTTATCTCATAATTGTTCAATCTATTTGTTATCTTATTATAAAACTAGATTAAAAGATTATGATTTTGTCTTTTATATTATAAAAGCCGGCTCAAATTTGTAGGCTTAAGCTCGAGCTCGAGCTGGAGCTTAATAACATTAATCGAGCTCATGTTCAAGCCGAAGATTGCTCGAGCTCAATTGGACTCGTTTATACCCCCAACATAAACCAAAACTAAACAAAAAGAACAACATAAGTCTCCAATCGTAGACTTCAACAAACAGTAACATCTCTAATCAATAAGCTTGAAATATACTCTCCAAACAGTAATAGCATCATCAAGATAAAATGTTGCCCGCGATAAAAAATAGCAGTCTCAAATTTTCTAAACATTAACATCTCCAAACATCATCCATGAAATGAAGCTCTCCAAGCTGCAAAATATTTATAATAGAGCTACAGAGATCCAAAGAAACAGTAGCATCTACTCTAATTGTCAACAAAAAAACATTTAAAATCACACAAATGAAAACAAGAGGCAGAAAAATAACCAAAACCAAAGACCACAAAAATAGAAGACAACTCGGAACCAACAGAAAGAGCAAAAACCAAAACTAAACACTATAATCTGAAACCAAAAAGAAACAACAAAGGAAATAACCAAAGCTAGAAAGAAAAAAGAAAAAGAGCTCAGCCAAACCCATAACTAAACCAAAAAAAATCCATCCAAATCACTAACAAAAAATCCCAATCTACTGGACAAGTAACTAAAACTCACAGGCTATCCAATCACCAAGGGAACCAAAACAAATCTTACTAAGACTAAGATCGGATATTAGATAATAAATAGCTTGGAAAATGACTCAAATAAAATTTAATTCATTAAATAGTGGAATAAAATTCCATCAAAATTTAATAAATCAAACAAAGTAGATGAGTAAACTAGGCTAAAGTATCAAAGAATGGTTACAACTTCAAGAAAGGAAAATATACATTATAGCTCAATACAAAATCATCCACAAAAACAACATAACTGTCCAATTGAAGGCTTCTGTTGACCTCATTTTACAATGAGTCAATACCCTTTTGATCTAAAAAGTCAACATTGGTCAAACTGGTCAAACCAGACCTAATGACCAACCCTGTTGACCCTAAAAGTCACCCTTTTGACCAAAAAGTCAACTTTGATCAAACCGAGTCAAACCGCACCCATTGACCAACCCCGTTGACCCCATAGGTCACCCTTATGACCTAAAAAGTCAACTTTGGTCAAACTGGTCAAACCGAGACCTAATGACCAACACCCGTTGACCTATGGTCACCCTTATGACCTAAAAAGTCAACATTGGTCAAATTGGTCAAACTGCACCCAGTCGACCAACCTTGTTGACCCCATAGGTCACCCTTGTGACCTAAAAAGTCAACTTGGTCAAACTGGTCAAACCAGACCTAATGACCAACCCTGTTGACCCCATAGGTCACCCTTTTGACCTAAAAAGTCAACTTTGGTCAAACTGGTCAAACCAGACCCACTGACCAACCCTGTTGACCCCATAGGTCACTTTATGACCTAAAAGTCAACTTTGGTCAAACTAGTCAAACTGATCCATCGACCAACCCCGTCGACCTTACAGTCAACCTTATGAACTAAAAAGTCAACATTGGTCAAATTGGTTAAACCAGACCTAGTGACCAACCCTCGTTGACCCCATAGGTCACCCTTATGACCTAAAAAGTCAACTTTGGTCAAACTGGTCAAACCGGACCCATCGACCAACCCGTCGACTCCATAGGTCACCCTTACGACCTAAAAAGTCAACTTCAATGGTCAACCGCACCAATCGACCAACACTCGTTGACCCCATAGGTCACTCTTATGACCTAAAAGTCAACTTTGGTCAAATTGGTCAAACCGGACCGAATGACCAACCCTGTTGACCCCATAGTCACCCTTACGACCTAAAAAGTCAACATCGGTCAAATCGGTCAAACCAGCACCTAACGACCAATCATGTTGACCCCATATGTCAACCCTTATGACCTAAAAAGTCAACTTTGGTCAAATCGGTCAAACCAGACTCTAACGACCAACCCCGTTGACCCCATAAGTCAACCCTTACGACCTAAAAAGTCAACTTTGGTCAAATTGGTCAAACCAGACCTACTGACCTACCACCGTTGACCCCATAGTCACCCTTATGACCTAAAAAATTAACTTTGGTCAAATTGGTCAAACCAGACCTAATGACCTACCCTGTTGACCCCATAGGTCACCCTTTTGACCTAAAAAGTCAACTTTTGTCAAATTAGTCAAACCAGACCCACTGACCTATATTGTTGACCCCATAGGTCAACCTTTTGACCTAAAAAGTCAATTTTGGTCAAATCGGTCAAACCGCACCTAATGACCTACACTGTTGACCCTATAGATCAACCTTTTCGACCTAAAAGTCAACTTTAGTCAAATTGGTCGACCTGCACCTAATGACCAGTCTGGTTGACCCATAAATCAACCTTTTCACCCACTGACACATTTAAAACACCACAATGACAAAATCACAAGAATTGGACATCTTAAAATCAATTTGATCAACTTGGGCTGAATTGGGTCAACCCAAGTCAAAATTGGTCAACACCTATCTATTTTGATTAAAATAGATAAAAATGAAATAAAAATAACAAAATTAATCAAATAATTAATTTCAAAATTATTTTGATTAATTAAAATGATTAATGATTTAATTTTCAAAATTTTAATTAAATGACATAATTAATTAAAATGAAAATTAAATTAAAATCATAAAATGACATAAAACAACAAAATTAATCAAATAATTAATTTCAAAATTATTTTGATTAATTAAAATGATTAATGATTTAATTTTCAAAATTTTAATTAAATGACATAATTAATTAAAATGAAAATTAAATTAAAATCATAAAATAACAAAAATGACAAAAATAATCAATTAATTAATTTGAAATTATTTTCAATTAATAAATTGATTAATAAAATAATTTCCACCAATTTTAGTTAATAAAATAATTAATTAAAATGGGAATTAAAGAAGAAATGAAATCACTCTTTAGCCTCTTCATATTTAATTGGGCTAAACCATCTTAAAGGCTTATTTAACACTTAATTAAGCCCATCTTAAGGCCCATTACCCATGGCTTAACATCCATGGTTATGCATGGGATGAGGTGTCACCACCTCCTTCACTCTAAACACATTCTCTCCTTAAGGTGGCCGGCCAACACAAGGCCATCTTCTCCACCTCCCAAGCCACCCAATGGGAGGAAAACCACACATGAAACCCCCCTTACCATGGTTAATGGTAATGATGAAGGCTAGGCATATGTGTCACCATTTGCCAAGCCTAAGAAGTGAGGTGTAAGCTCATTAGCAAGTGAAACAACAACTCACAAGTAACCTCCCACAATGGCCAATGGACAAGAGACAAAGAGATGAAATTCATCATGACAAACTTAGGGAGAAGCATCCAAGCCTATCTCCAGCCAATTGATCACCCAATCAGCTAATAGAGGAGGTAAGTAATCCTCTAGAACGACTCTAAGCCAAGCCAACACCATCCCCTTGCTATAAAAGGACCCCATGGCCGAAACTAGCAAGAGAGGAGAAAATATTTAGGGAGGTCCATAAGCTGCTCAAACCCTCTTGCTCCCAACACAAAACTTCTTCCTAAGAGCTTCCATAATCTTTTAGGATCAATCCCAAGCCTTAGTTTCAGCCCATTTGAGCTAATTTGATCAATTTTCAAAAACAACCCAAATTAAGCATCTTTTTCAAATTCCTCCCTAAGCCCGACTTCTGGAACAAATTGCTGCAGCAACTATCTTCCATTGGGGTCCTAGAAGGCAACCATAAAGTCTGATCTAGCTTGATTTGCTTGTGGCCAAGGTATGGAATTTATCTTTGCAAAATAAATCATGTTTTTGATAAATCATGTGCTATACTAGCTCAAAAGTGTATCATCACCGTATGGATAGATACTTCTCATCCAGATGAGCATTTAAAAAAAAATCACTCAATTTCATCAAGAAATGAGTGAGATATTAACATTTGAAGTTTAACGGTTTTGGAATTTTTGAAATAAATTCCAAATATTCTCGGCCCTCCGATCGCGCGCTGTTTGAGCTCAACGGCCCAGATCCCGCTTCGCGCAGTCCGCCGTCCGACCCGTTGCACGGGATCTTCCCGCCTGTTCGACGCGTCCGAGGACACGCGTCGACGGCGGGAAGTTTTGGCGGCGCAGAATTAAAAAAAAAAGAAAAAATTCATTTTAACCCTTCAAACTTCAAAAATTCATATCTTTTTAACCAGAGGTCATAAAAATAAAATAAAAATACCTCTGGAAAGCTCTTGAAGAGGAGAAAATTATGAGACCAAAATCATAATTTTATTCTTAGTATTTAATTTTTAATTAATTAAATACTCTCTTGAGTATTTTAATTATTAAACATTATTTACAAATCAAAAAATTATGAAACTTTTGAGGCATTTATCTTTATGTTCTTAGGGACCTTCCATAATTTTTCTAAGGACAGAAAACATGCCTAGGATACTTTTCTTGAATTTTCAAGTTTCTTTGTAATTATTTCAAATAATAATTATAAAAATTTGAAAATTAAGAAAATAAAAATACAAATGACTAGGAATGATAGGGCAATAGACAATGACCCTAGGAAAAATATTTCTAAGTCATAGAAACAATCTTGAATGACATTTGGAAATTTAGGGTTAAAATCATTTATTAATTAAATAATTTTGATCCTAAAATGACCCTTTATAAAATTGAACTATTTTCATCAACAATCTAAGTTTGAAAATGGTTCTAGCCTATGATAGGCTAATAATAAACCTCACTTGAGTCTAAAATGGCAAGATTAGATTCAATTAAGGCTTAAAATGACATTTAAACCCATTAAACCTTACTTAAATTAGGTTTAATAAAAATTAAACTTCTTTAATTAAGTTTAAAGACATAAAAAACTTAATTAACTCATTAAACCTTACCTAAATTAGGTTTAATAAAAATTAAACTTCTTTAATTAAGTTTAAGGACACACTAAACTTAATTAACCCATTAAACCTTACCTAAATTAGGTTTAATAAAAATTAAACTTCTTTAATTAAGTTTAAGGACACACTAAACTTAATTAACCCATTAAACCTTACTTAAATTAGGTTTAATAAAAATTAAACTTCTTTAATTAAGTTTAAGGACACACTAAACTTAATTAACCAATTAAACCTTACCTAAATTAGGTTTAATAAAAATTAAACTTCTTTAATTAAGTTTAAAGACACACTAAACTTAATTAACCAATTAAACCTTACCAAAATTAGGTTTAATAAAAAAAATCAAACTTTTTTAATTAAGTTTAAGGACACACTAAACTTAATTAACCTATTAGACCTTACCTAAATAAGGTTTAATAAAAATTAAACTCTTTTTAATTAAGTTTAAGGACATATTAAACTTAATTAACATAAAACCAAACACCCTTTAATTAGCTTTAAAGACATATTAAACTTAATTAATCAAAACTAAACTCCCTTAATTAGGTTTAAAGACATACTAAACTTATTAACCTCCGTAAACCTAAGGTTTAATCAAACTTAAACCCAAATTAGGTTTAACCCTTAGACCTAATTAAACCATTAAACCTTAACTAACTAAGGTTTAATCAAACCTAAACCCTAATTAGGTCTAACCTTAGACCTAATTAAACCATTAAACCTTAACTAACTAAGGTTTAATCAAACCTAAACCTTAATTAAGTCTAACCCTGAACTGAATTAAACCATTAAACCTTAACTAACTAAGGTTTAATCAAACTTAAACCCTAAATAGGTTTAACCCTTGAACTAATTAAACCATTAAACCTTAACTAACTAAGGTTTAATCAAACCTAAACCCTAATTAGGTCTAACCCTTGAACTAATTAAACTATTAAACCTTAACTAACTAAGTTTAATCAAACTTAAACCCTAATTAAGTCTAACCCTTAGACTCTAATTAAACCATTAAACCTTAACTAACTAAGGTTTAATCAAACTTAAACCCTAATTAGGTCTAACCCTTAGACCTAATTAAACCATTAGACCTTAACTAATTAAGGTTTAATCAAAACTAAACCCTAATTAGGTCTAACCCTTAGACCTAATTAAACCATTAAGCCTTAACTAACTAAGGTTTAATCAAACCTAAACCCTAATTAGGTCTAACCCTTAGACCTAATTAAACCATTAAGCCTTAACTAATTAAGGTTTAATCAAACCTAAACCTACATTAGGTCTAACCCTTAGACCTAATTAAACCATTAAGCCTTAACTAACTAAGGTTTAATCAAACCTAAACCCTAATTAGGTCTAACCCTTAGACCTAATTAAACCATTAAGCCTTAACTAATTAAGGTTTAATCAAACCTAAACCCTAATTAGGTCTAACCCTTAGACCTAATTAAACCATTATGCCTTAACTAACTAAGGTTCAATCAAACTTAAACCTAATTAGGTCTAACCCTTAGACCTAATTAAACTATTAAACTTTAACTAACAAAGGTTTAATCAACATAAAACTCGATTAAGTCTAATTTATTAGACCTAATTAAACTATTAAGTCATAATTAAATAAGACGTAATCAAACAAACCTAAACCAAACTTAAGTCTAACCCACATTAGACTTAATTCAAACCATACTTAGGCTCAACCTGACATGAACCTAAGTTAAACTTAAACCTAACTTAAGTCTAACCTACATTAGACTTAAGTCAAATCATACTTAGGTTCAACACAACATGAACCCAAGTTCAACCTATACTTAGGTTCAACCCCAAATTAGACTTAAGTCAAACATCAAACCTTAGATTCAACCTGACATGAACCTAAGTCTAACTCTAAACCAACTCAAGTCTAGCCTATATTAGACTTAAGTTAAACCAAACTTAGGTTCAACCTGACATGAACCTAAGTCAAACTTAAACCTAACTTAAGTCTAATCTACATTAGACTTAAGTCAAACCAAACTTAGGTTCAACCCACATTGAACCTAAATCAAACCTAAACCTAACTTAAGTCTAACCTACATTAGACTTAAGTCAAACTAAACTTAGGTTCAACCTGACATGAATCTAAGTCAAAATCAAATCAAAGTTAAGTCTAACCCATATTAGACTCAAGTTAAACCAAGCTTAGCCAAAAATAATCTAACTTGAGTCCAATCCAACTTGAACTCAAGTAAACCTAAACTTTAGGTTCAGTCCACATTGAACCTAACTTAAACTCAAACATAACCTAGCTCGAGTTTAATCCAACTTGAACTCAAGTTAACCCAAATCTTAGGTTCAATCCACATCGAACCTAACTCAACATAACCTAACTCGAGTTCAATCAACTTGAACTCGAGTTAACCCAAATCTTAGGTTCAATCCACATTGAACCTAACTTAAACTCAAACATGAGCCTAACTTGAGTCCAACCCAACTTAAACTCAAGTGAACCTAAACTTTAAGTTCAATCCACATTGAACCTAACTTAAACTCAAACATGGCCTAACTTGAATTCAATGCAACTTGAACTCAAGTTAATCTAAATCTTAGGTCCAATCCACATTGAACCTAAATTCAACCCAAACCAAAGTTAAGTCTACTCTACATTAGACTTAAATCAAACCGAACTTGAGTTCAACCCCTAATGAACTTAAGACAATCCTAAATCTAGGTCCAATAAAATAGACTTGATTAAGACTTAAACCTTACCTAAAATGGATTTGAATGGTCTATAATTCTAATTAAGTCTAATTTATTAGGCTTGATTAACCTTTAAATTCTATTTAAACAAGGTTTAAAATTTAATTAAGTTCATCCTAAACCAAACCTATTAACTTAGGTTCAAACAGACATGAACTCAAGTTAATCAAATTCAATCAACATTGAATTTAACTTAGGTTCAACCAGACATGAACCTAAGGTAATTCAATCAATATTGAATTTAACTTTAAACCTTTTAACTTAGGTTGAAACAGACATGAACTCAAGTTAATCAAATTCAATCAACATTGAATTTAACTTAGATTCAATCAGACATGAATCCAAGTTAATTCAATCAATATTGAATTTAACTTTAAACCTTTTAACTTAAGTTCAAACAGACATGAACTCGAGTTAATTAAATTCAATCAATATTGAATTTAACTTAGGTTCAACCAGACATGAACCCAAGTTAGTTCAATTAATATTGAATTTAACTTTAAATCTTTTGATAGACATGAATAGACACGAACCCGAAATTTAAGCTCAAACTCAAGATCAATTCAACATTTCATATCAAGACCGACATAATTCGACATTCTAAAATTGAAATTGACATAACCGACATAAATCTGATGTTGACATAATCAACGAAAAATTTGACATTTCAAAAATAAAACAACATGATTAACATGAAGTTGACATTTCAAAATAACTTGACATTGAATATATATATATATATATATATATATATATATATATATATATATTCCGTGACATTATTTCGTACAATATTTTCTTTGTAGGATGAAGACAAGAAATTCCGTTTAGATTTTCTTTGCATGTTATAGGGTGTGCTAACTCTGTTTTGCAGGAGGTCGACGATGGAATATTAGCAACAAAAAAAAAACAAAACTTTTAGGTTAGACACATAACCTGAAACTTTTCAACAAAACAACGACATTGACAACAAAACAAAACTTTTAGGTTAGACACATAACCTGAAACTTTTCAACAAAACAACGACATTGACAACAAAACAAAACTCTTAGGTTAGACATATAACCTGAAACTTTTCAACACAACAACGACATGACAACAAAACTGAAACCTTTAGGTTAGACATAATACCTAAAGTATTCAATAACATGATATAACGACATTTGGGAGTGATAGTGGGTACATCTCTCCTTAAAATAAATTTTTTAGAAAACAAATTATTAACATTAATAAGAAGTTTTCTTAAACAATTGAGAATTGTTTAAGATGTAATTAACTATAGAGGCTTACCTCTATAGGAGATCTAAAAGAACCCAAAACAGAAATCTCTAGTTTACCATGATTTTCTTAATATGAAAATTCTAGAATACGTTATCAAGAGAGTGGCAACTCCGCTGGAGAGAATCTTTCTTCTCATCTTTTGTTATCATTTGTTTTCATTTCAAAATTTTGAAAATAAAAGTTCTAAGTTTATAAATAAGTCGATAATAATCATTTTTTCTTGAAATTACAGAAAAATCGCAATGGATTCTCCGAATTCGATCTTTTCTTACTTTCAAGACTTTGACATACCAATAGAGGAAAATCCTCCCTTTTATCATATTGATTATGAATTATTTAGTGAAACAGAATTCATATTAGATAATCCATATCAAACTGATTCTCAATCTTTTCAAGAATTTGGCTTGCAACCTTATGAAGACTTTCTGAATTTTACAGACAATTTACCTGAATATACACCTGGAGAACCTTACATCCTTGAAGAAATGAAAAGACAGAGTGATAAGAAAGTAAAACAAGTTTATGAGGAAGATGATGTTCCACTATCATCTATGTATGTGATCGGATCTTCTTCAAGGAACGTTCATGAAACTCCTTCATTTAAAAGAAAGAAAAGGTGGAACGAAGACGACAATTTTTAAACACCTGAATTTCAAGAGAATATTTTTGGAAATCCTTCCTTTTTAGAGGAAAATCAATATATTCCAATTCCTGTTGAATACACTGACAATTCCTTTCAACCTAAAAGATCTCCTCCATTTCATGCTGTACATTCAGTGTTTAAGAGATTAGCACGAAAAGAAAAATGTTCATTATCTAAATTATTAGATAAAATGGGTTGTGCAGTCTCCAACACCATGAAAAGGAGAATTTTAGCAATGTAAAATTCTGGTTATCAAGAAACTGATTATCAATTCCCAACTGATAAACATTGTGTTCGAGTGCCGTAAAATTTCGATCGGGCCCTAGAATAAGAGATGTAGTGGTCACCAATGACAAAACTCGATATAACAATTTAGTGTCGAGCGTGAAAATACAACTCGCTAAAATGACGGACTTGGTCCGATGCTACAAAAAGCAAATTATCCTTATACTGGATATGATACACCACCTGAGAATTCTCGCCCTATACTTAAAAATAATGTATGGAGGCGAAAATCATCTGAAAGAAATTCTGATACCACCAACACTCCTGCAAATAATTCACAAGAAGGGATTTGTAGAAAACATTCTACGAAATCATTTCAGGAGAGATTAAAGAAATTAAAAGAAGATATTAAACAACTTTCAAGACAAGAAAGGAAAAATACTTCTGAAAGTTCCAATGAGAATGTTGCCAGTGTTAACATGGTAGAAACCCGATCTGCTTCCTTAGCACGAGAATCAAATGAAGAGGAATTGCGAGAGGTGATACGACAACGAGATGAACAAATAAGTCATCTTGAACAAAGAATGGAAGAACTGGTAGCGACTTTGCAAAAACCACCAATGGACCCTTCTCCAGCTATTGAAATCATTAGACCAGAGGCTATTCACATCCTTGAAAGCAGAGAATAACTAATGGATGTCGAGGAAAGTACTCGAAAGAGAAAGAATTCTCCTCATAACGAAACTCCAGAAAAGGATATTACAAAAATAGTTGAACAGAAGATTAAAGAAACAATGGCTCTGGCAAAAGCTGGAGCATTAACTCCAAAAGGTAGGCCATACCCAGAGGAATTTGATTATGTTCAATATCCTAAAGGTTTTGTTCCTCCTGTCTTTAAAATGTTCGATGGGAAGGGAAATCCCCGACAACATCTGGCACATTTTAGAGCAAGCTGTTGTAATGCTGGAGGAAATGACGCTCTCCTATTTCGACAATTTGTTAACAGTCTCACGGGAGTTGCCTTCGACTGGTATGCGTAACTTCCCAACGGATCTGTCAAAACTTTTGTAGAGCTTGAAAGCTTTTTATTCAACGCTTTGCAGGAGCACAACATCACACCACTCGTTGGTGATTTGGTGGTAGAGAAACAAAAACCAGGAGAAACCTTTTTAGATTATATTTTACGCTGGAGAAATCTCAGCATGAAATGTGAGCCACAATTACAAGAACAACATGCTGTTGGAATACTGCTAAAAAATATCCATGGTCCTATAGCATTCATGCTTAAAGGATTTACGATAAAAACTTTTGAAAAATTACTTAGTAAAGATGCCAATCTTCAGGAAGAGGTTAAGCAGATGAGTGTAATGGAGAAAACTGAAAAGACTAAAACCATCAAAACTTTTGAAAAGAAACCTGGGAATATTGCAGAAAAAGGCAAACAGGTGATGCAAATCCAACCGGAGCAAAAGAAGCAACGACAAAATCCTTCAACATCACAGACATCACCTCAATTACAACTTCAACAACCAATCCCATTATCAACTGAGAAGAAAACAATGGCTCAAAGAATGAATAAAGTATATTCATTTAAAACTGAAGCCGTCAGTAAAATATTTCGTAGCTTGCTTAAAATACCTGAATTTAAGCTACCAGAAGCTAAAAGGCCAGCAGATATTGACATGAAGGACAATCCTAATTATTGTCCTTATCACAGGATGCTCGGACATAAAATTGAAGAATGTTTTGTCTTCAAAGACTGGTTAGAGCGTAATTTCAAAGATGGAAATATAGTCATTCCGAAAGAATACTTGAAAGAACCCGAAAAGGGATCACCAATATGGTTTCGATAGAGGAACTTAATCCTAAAAACAAGGATAGCATTTTCGAAGAGATCTTTGCTAAATACCAAGTTACAAAATCTCCCAAGAAAGAAAAGAAAAAGAAAATCAAGAAAATGGAAAAGATTAGAGGTCTTTCGTACATAGGGGCTGCAACTCCTTTTGTACCTTCTAGTTCATTTCACTCTTGTACTAGGATAGTTATGTCGGCTGAAGGACAAAAAATCCTCAAGCAAATAACTTTGTATGACTTTCTTTTTACCATGAATAATAACAATCCTAGTTTTGCGTATATTTTGTCTATTCTGGATGATGCTTCTGAGAATGATCATTTGAATTCTAACCCTATAGACAATGCTCAAATCGTATATGATCAATCTAAAGACAACCAAACTAATGAAAATGAAAATGAGAAATCTGACAACGACACAAATGAAGATGACATTGCTACGCTTCAATTACAAAGAATTCCGATTTCTATAGGATTGGAGTCCTCGGACTCAGAAACGAACGAATCGGATAATCAACTTGAAGAAATAGTTGAAATTAACTCGAGAAGTGGAAAAATCTTACCTCCTAGAATAACTCCACAAGAAAAAGAAAAACAAATAATTACACCAGATAAGATCATTCCTCCAATATATCCTTGAACTTCTGAGGGAAGTAAGGATGATCTTCACAATAAGGTAGATTATAATGTACTGGCTCATTTGAGAAAATTACCTACAAAATTAAGCATCTATGACGCTCTCATACTTTCCAAAGAAATGAGAGAATCATTAATAAAGGCTCTTTTGGACCCTGACATTTGCTTAACTCAACTTGCTAGTACTACCCAAAACGAAGCCTACTCATTAGAGGAATCAACAAAGATTACCTTCTCTCGACAATGACTTGTTGCTCGGAACAACCGAACACAATCGTCCACTATATATTACAGTAAACATTAATGACACGATACTTTCGAGAGTTCTTATTGACCCAGGTGCTTCAATCAACATTATGAATTTGAGAACTCTTGCATACTTAGACATTGATGCCTCTCAACTATCATGGGATACGGTGATATTAAGAGGATTCAATCAACAAGGAGAACGGGCCCTTGGATCAATAACACTGCTCTTAAAAATAGCCGACTTGGCAACGACATCAAAATTTCATATTATTGATTCAGACACCTCTTTTAATGCCTTACTTGGCAGACCATGGCTCCATGAATATAAAATGGCACCCTCTTCATTACATCAATGTATCAAATATTTACGAAAAGGACAGGAATTTCATATTATAGGAGACTTGCAACCGTTTTCAATCCATGAAATCGGTATACATGAAGATGCAGCATATTATGCTCCTATAAATAAAACAATATCTTCCAAAGACACAACGATAAATATGGAAGAAAAGGACAAAGAAAAGAAAATAAATGAAAAGGATTTTTCTTCAATAAAGACAAAAGAGACTAATTTCCGTCAGACTCGCACTCGAGGTCGAGGCCGAGAACGAGGACGAAGGAGAGAAGATCCAATTGTCACAATGAAGAAACCACTGAAATTCAAAATCCACCTGGATTCTGAAGAAGAAACGACATCTGTGGTTGCAAAGGAACCCCAATTCAAAATATCTCTAGAAGAAGAAGACAAAGAGAAACAATTTGAATCCATGTATGACAAAATCAATCATTATATACATTCTATGACTCTAACTCCAATCTCCACTTCTAAGATTGAGAATTTAATAGTCAAAGAAGTATATAGTGATGGTAAAAAGCCAATTAAGTTTAGACTTAGCTCTACTTCTTCTTGTACTAAAGATGATGTAAAAATAGAAGATGAAAATCTTCCACAATCAATGAAAATTCCTTTTGAGTTGTATTCTCCTTGGGCACGAAAATTCATTCAAAATAGTTTAATGCTCAAACAATGGTCTTTAAAACAACCACATTTCATTGAACAAATGTGGAATGATAATAAACGAAATTCTAACTCTAAAAAAGGTGTTGGATTCTGGAATTTTGGGACCATTAGATGATACGAAATTTTGTTTGACTCGTCACGAAGAATGTGATTCCGAAACATTGCTCGATCTTCCAATTGAAAATGCTCCCCTGAGTTGGAAGAAGAAATTAAATCGACGATTGTTGAACTAAAAGAAATAAATTTAGGAACTAATGAAAATCCAAAATCGACTTTTATTAGTTCATTCCTTAATGATGAGGAAATAAAAGACATAACTCAATTGTTGATGGAATATAAAGACTGTTTTGCCTGGACTTATGACAAAATGCCTGGTTTATCTCCAGAAGTTGCAGTCCATAAACTCGGGATAGACCAAATCATAAACCCAGTTAAACAAGCTCCAAGAAGGATGCGTGTAGAAATAGAGCAACAGATCATTGCAGAAGTCAAGAAATTGATAGAGGCTGACTTCATATGAGAAGAAAACTATCCAACATGGCTAGCCAATGTGGTGCCGCTAAAAAGAAAAATGGACAAATAAGAGTCCGCATAGTACTACAGTGGACTTGAATAAAGCATGTCCAAAAGATGAATTTCCTTTACCAATTCCTGAATTAATGGTTGATATTGCATCAAAATATGTAATATTTTCTTTCATGGATGGATCATCAGGATATAACCAAATAAAAATATTTTCGGAGGATGAAGTAAATACAGCTTTCCGAACACCCATGGGCATATATTGTTATAAGGTTATGCCATTTGGACTGAAAAATGCCGGTGCAACCTATCAAAGAGCCATGACACGGATTTTTGATGAACTAATACATAATCAAGTCGAATGTTATGTCGACGATCTGGTTGTCAATAGTAAACAAAAAGATGATCATATATACGATTTGAGAATTGTCTTTGAACGACTACGACGTTATAATCTTAAAATTAACCCTTTAAAGTGCGCCTTTGGTGTCATTTCAGGAAAATTTTTAGGATTTGTAGTTCAACATCGTGGGATAGAAATTGATCCTCTCAAAATTGAAGCTATCCTAAATATGCCTCCTAAAAATCTAACTCAATTGAGATCCTTCCAAGGAAAATTAGCATATATACGACGTTTCATTTCCAATCTATCGGGTAGATGTCAACCCCTTACTGACCTTACTAGAAAGGATGCTAAATTCGTGTGGGATGAAAAGTGCCAGCATGCCTTTAAAGACATTAAACAATATTTGACAACCCCTCCTGTCTTAGCAGCCCCTCGTATTAGGAAGACCTTTAATCCTTTACACCGCGGCATTGGACAATTCACTTGGAGCTTTACTAAGCACAAGTAAATGATGAAGGAAAAGAAAATGTGTTATACTACTTGAGTCGTTGTTTACTTCCAACGGAAATAAAATATCTGACAATTGAGAAGCATTGTTTAGCCTTGATCTTCGCAGTTCAAAAGCTAAGACATTATATGCTTTCTCATAAAGTAACTCTTATTTCAAGAGTTAACCCGTTACAATATTTAATAACACGACCGACACTTTCTGGGAGATTAGCGAGATGGGCAATGATCTTGTTACAATTCGACATAACATTTGTACCGTTACGTGCTATTAAAGGACAATTCCTAGCAGATTTCTTAGCGGCACACCCAATTCCAACATGATCACCCCTTAATGACGATCTACCTGATGAACAAAAATCAGAAGTAAAAAATTCTAACATGCAATGATGGGAACTCTACTTTGACGGAGCATCGTCTGCATGGAAAGACAAAGATAAGCAGACAATCATACTAGGCAAAGCCGGAGTAGGATTAATTTTCATTACTCCAGACAAAAAGATGATGCCCTTTTCCTATCATTTGACAGAACCATACACGAATAACAAAGCTGAATATGAAGTGCTCATAATCGGTCTAGAATTGACAATATTAATGGAAATTGAGAATATTGATATCTATGGAGATTCCCAGTTAATTATCAATAAAATTGCTGGCAAATACAAAATTCTGAAACCACGACTTGAACAATATTCCCGTTACACTCTGAAATTACTTCAACAAATTCCTGATGTAACATTCTTCTTAATCCCAAGACGAGACAATTCTCTAGCGGATGCTCTGGCAAAACTTGCAAAGGAATTTGCGTGTCCAGAAGAAGATGACATACCGATTTCTATAAAAGGATGACAAGTTC
The DNA here is from genome assembly GCA_022702705.1 of Papilionanthe hookeriana x Papilionanthe teres. Taxonomy (NCBI): domain Eukaryota; kingdom Viridiplantae; phylum Streptophyta; class Magnoliopsida; order Asparagales; family Orchidaceae; genus Papilionanthe; species Papilionanthe hookeriana x Papilionanthe teres. The sequence continues at coordinate 28,161,861 of CM040427.1, forward strand.
TTTCTCAAATTGATATGGATAATTTGCATAAAATCGGTGAAAATATGACAATGGCAATAAATGCCGAGAAGGATGATTGACAACAACCAATCATCAAATATTTACAAACTGGGAAATTACCTGAAAATAGTTCTATTGCCAACCAAAGCAAACAAAGAGAATTATCATACGCTCTAATAAATGACATCCTTTACAAACTATCTTTTGATCAAATGTGGTTAAGATGTTTAAACCAAATTGAAGCTCGAGAGATTGTTAAAGAAGTTAATTCAGGTTTATGTGGTGCACATCAATCTGGGCCCAAAATGAAAATGAAAATAAAAAGAATGGGTTATTATTGGCCAACAATGATGACCGATTGTCTTGACATTGCAAAGAAATGTCATCAATGTCAAATACATGGAGTAGTTTTACATCAACCTCCAAATGTCCTACATCCGACCATTGCATCATGGCCATTTGAATGCCGGGGTACTGACATAGTAGGCCCTATAGATCCTCCATCCTCCAAAGGCCATAAATTTATTCTAAGCAACTATCGACTATTTTTCTAAATGGCGGAAATAATACCCCTTCGAGAAGTCAAGGCAGAACAAGTTCTCCACTTCTTTAAAACCCATATCGTTTATAGATTTGGGATTCCTCGAGATTCATATCAGATAATGGGTTGGCCTTCAAAAACACAAAAATGAATCACTTTATCCAGAGGCATGGGATTGACTGGAGATATTCCACAATCTATTACCCTAAAGCCAATGGATTAGCTGAAGCTTTCAATAAAACATTGTTGCAAATCTTGAAAAAGACATTAAGTAATAGCCCGAGACAGTGGCATGAACGACTAATAGAAGCTTTATGGGCTTATAGAACTACATACCGAACTCCAGCACGGTCTACACCATTTGCTTTGGTATATGGTTCGAAGCCATTTTGCCTCTAGAAGTCCAAATTCCTTCTCTCAGAATCGCAATAACTGATAAAATAACTGAAGAATAAAATGTCAAGTTGCGACTTGAAGAACTTGAAAATTTAGAGGGCAAACGTTTGCAAGCCCAACAAAATCTTGAATTGTATCAAGCAAAAATGATACGAGCTCACGACAAACTAGTTCGTCCTAGAACCTTTCGAATCGGTGAATTAGTTTTAGTTCTTTGAAGACCTATACTAGCTCATCGAAAGATAGGTGGCAAATTCGAACCCATATGGGAAGACCCATATGTAATTGAAAAGACCTATTCCGGAGGATCCTACCAATTGGTGGATTGTCAAGGAGAAAGAATCCTACCTCCAATCAATGGGCGTTTTCTAAAGAAATACTACGCGACATAAAAAAAAGGAAATGAATAAAGACTTATTTATAAACCGGGACAATAAATTCTCCTTTCAAAAAATCATTTCGATGTTTTGTGACATCTCTTTCATTTGTTAAACAAACATTTGAAAATCTAAAATGATATTCCGTCTTGATATGTTCGAGAAAAATGCTCGAAGACAAATTATTTTTCTCATGCCGAAATAATATGACTTTTGCCTTGGACCGTCGACATATAGACGCGGGGACCAGAGTTCACTTTGATTTCGACCTATTGCAGGTTGAATCCATATATCATGGATCGTTACTTTATCTGGTGAATCATAGTGAAGTTAATCTGCGAACACCTTTGATAGATTTCAAACTCCGAGAACTCGAAGAATATGACTTCACAATCAGTGATAGCTCAGATGAAGCAGAATTCATGATTTCCCCTGTACAAGGAGCATCAACATCAGGAACCAAAAATCCAACGACAGGATTCACCAGATCGCAAAGACGAAATCGTAATAAACGACTAAAACGACAAAAACAATTACAAGAGAAACAAGACATGGAAGATATGAGTCAGTTAAAATCACGGACTATCAATACTCCGTTTGAGGAAATAATATCGGAAACGACAAATCTAAACCTTACAGAAAAAGAGGATGGCAAAGCAGTCGTCACTCCACCATCGACTCACACCTCGCTCAATATTTGAGGGTATCGTACAAAAAAATCACTCAGAGGAAGAGATAAGACGAATTCGTGCCATTGAGTGGAGAACTTTCGAACAATATAAATATGTGAATAAAAGAACAATAAATATTCTCGATGGTCTTAAACTTTTTACCAAAATATTTGATGAAACTGAACAAGCTGCTATCATCAACCACGTCATAGAAGCCCGAGATCATGGTAGGGCTGGACGCCTTCGAAGGAGGACCTATTCTAAACCTAGTAAATGGATTCGAGGTAAGGGTAGGCAAACCATTCAATATGGATGTTGTTATAACTATGCAAGAGACAGAGAAGGAAATCTTCCTGGGATTCTACGACACAAACAAGTCGACCCTTTACTCGTTGTGATAATCCAAATTATCAGACAACTCGTTACTTGGGGGATCATACCTGCAGATTGTGTTCCCGATAGCTGCATCATTAATATGTATGATAAAGGGGATTGTATCCCTCCTCACATCGACAGTCATGATTTTGAAAGACGATTTTGTACTCTGTCTTTAATGAATCGTTGTTCCATTATATTCGGAAGAGAGATACAAATCTTGGGACCCGGAGAATTTGAAGGGACATGCCGCGTCCTTTTAACCCGAGGATCAGTTCTTCTGTTCCAAGGGAACGATGCGTATTTTGTAAAACACTCGCATACCCAAGGTTAAAAAGCCAAGAATCTCCATCACCTTGCGACGAATGAAACCTGACAAACGACCAGACGGATATCAACCAATACCAGAACTCGAAGGACTAAAGCCTTTGGAACTGCTGTGATCCCATGAATTTCTGAACACCTGAAACATGTTCAACGAATGATGTTCTGGAGTGTAGGACGTTTATGGACGATCTGATAATCTCCAAATCTACAACATGATGTGAAGAACTCCCGACATATAATATATCTATAGTTGTCGATGTGTGATATATCGGTAGCTGTTGACATGTAAAATATCAATAGTTTGTTGCAGCACGCTATATGTTATTTACATATGTATGTACTGTAAGCTTTTGTTTGCAATAAATATGTACTGATGACTTTTTATGAAAATAAAATAATGTGTTGAAGAAAAATATATCCCCATTGTCTGTGATATGTCGACAGGTCCTGAAATCAATAAATGATAAAATGAATAATTTATGATAATCAAACATGAGAATTATCTTTTGACCTATATAGGTCAAAACCCCAGCGGATATTCCAAAAAAAAAAATTAATGAGTTTGCCACTCTATCCGGTTATTGGATATAAGTCCTTTCCTGATACGGAAATCATGACTTTCCTCTAACCAAATATTCACATTGACATTTTGAGGAAAATAGAAAATGACATCTATTTTCTCTCTTCGGTTATTGGAGGTAAGTCCTTTCCTGACACGGAAATCATGTCTTTCCTCTAACCAAATCTTGACATCGACACTTTGAGGAAAATAGAAAATGACATCTATTTTCTCTCTCCGGTTATTGGATATAAGTCTTTTCCTGATGTGGAAATCACGACTTTCCTTTAACCAAATCTTGACATCAACATTTTGAGGAGAATAGAAAATGACATCTATTTTCTCTCTTCGGTTATTGGATATAAGTCCTTTCCTGATGTGGAAATCACGGCTTTCCTTTAACCAAATCTTGACATTGACATTTTGAGGAAAATAGAAAATGACATCTATTTTCTCTATTCGGTTATTGGATATAAGTCCTTTCCTGATGTGGAAATCATGGCTTTCCTTTAACCAAATCTTGACATTGACATTTCGAGGAAAATAGAAAATGACATCTATTTTCTCTCTTCGGTTATTGGATATAAGTCCTTTCCTGATGTGGAAATCACGGCTTTCCTTTAACTAAATCTTGACATCAACATTTTGAGGAAAATAGAAAATGACATCTATTTTCTCTCTTCGGTTATTGGATGTAAGTCCTTTCTTGACACGGAAATCATGGCTTTCCTCTAACCAAATCTTGACATCGACACTTTGAGGAAATAGAAAATGACATCTATTTTCTCTCTCCAGTTATTGGATATAAGTCATTTCCTGATACGAAAGTTATGGCTTTCCTCTAACCAAATATTGACATTGACATTTTAAGGAAAATAGAAAATGACATCTATTTTCTCTCTCCGGTTATTGGATATAAGTCCTTTCCTGATGTGGAAATCACGGCTTTCCTTTAACCAAATCTTGACATTGACATTTTGAGGAAAATAGAAAATGACATCTATTTTCTCTCTTCGGTTATTGGATATAAGTCCTTTCCTGATGTGGAAATCACGGCTTTCCTTTAACCAAATCTTGACATTGATATTTTGAGGAAAATAGAAAATGATATCTATTTTCTCTCTTCGGTTATTGGATATAAGTCCTTTCCTGATGTCGAAATCACGGCTTTCCTTTAACCAAATTTTGACATCAACATTTTGAGGAAAATAGAAAATGACATCTATTTTCTCTCTTCGGTTATTGGATATAAGTCCTTTCCTGATGTGGAAATCACGGCTTTCCTTTAACTAAATCTTGACATTGACATTTTGAGGAAAATAGAAAATGACATCTATTTTCTCTCTTCGGTTATTGGATATAAGTCCTTTCTTGATGTGGAAATCATGGCTTTCCTTTAACCAAATCTTGACATCAACATTTTGAGGAAAATAGAAAATGACATCTATTTTCTCTCTTCAGTTATTGGATGTAAGTCCTTTCCTGACACGGAAATCATGGCTTTCCTCTAACCAAATCTTGACATCGACACTGCGGAAAATAGAAAATGACATCTATTTTCTCTCTCCGGTTATTGGATGTAAGTCCTTTCCTGATACGGAAATTACGGGCTTTCCCCTAACCAAATATTGACATCGACATTTTGAGGAGAAATAGAAAATGACATCTATTTTCTCTCTTCGGTTATTGGATATAAGTCCTTTCCTTATGTGGAAACCACGACTTTCCTTTAACCAAGTTTTGACATCAACATTTTGAGGAAAATAGAAAATGACATCTATTTTCTCTCTCCGGTTATTGGATGTAAGTCATTTCCTTACACGGAAATCATGGCTTTCCTCTAACCAAGTCTTAACATTGATATTTTGAGAAATGGAAAATGACATCCATTTTCTCCCTCCCGTTATAGGGTATACGTCCTTTCCCGACATCGAAATCACGACATTCCTTTAGCAAAATATCGACATCGACATTTTGAGAAATGAAATGTGACATCCATTTTCCCTCCCAATAAATTTTTTTTCAAATACAAGAAGAAAATCTCAAACCAACATAAAAGACATCTGACATCCTCTGGGAGCGGTATGATATCCCCTCCTTTCTTGATCATTATGAAACATCTCTGAGACCACTTCGGTCAACACCAATATGTGCAGAATACTTATATAGCATTCTACACATATTGGGGGCCCTTTTGTTGACCTCATTTTACAATGAGTCAATACCCTTTTGACCTAAGAAGTCAACATTGGTCAAACTGGTCAAACCAGACCTAATGACCAACCCTGTTGACCCCATAGGTCACCCTTTTGACCTAAAAAGTCAACTTTGGTCAAACTGGTCAAACCAGACCCACAGACCAATCCTGTTGACCCCATAGGTCACCCTTATGACCTAAAAAGTCAAATTTGGTCAAACTGGTCAAACCAGACCTAATGACCAACCCTGTTGACCCCATAGGTCACCCTTATGACCTAAAAAGTCAACATTGGTCAAATTGGTCAAACCAGACCTAACGACCAACCCTGTTGACCCCATAGGTCACCCTTATGACCTAAAAAGTCAACTTTGGTCAAACTGGTCAAACCAGGCCCACTGACCAACCCTGTTGACCCCATAGGTCACCCTTATGACCTAAAAAGTCAACTTTGGTCAAACTGGTCAAACCAGAGCTAATGACAAACCCTGTTGACCCCATATGTCACCCTTATGATCTAAAAGTCAACTTTGGTCAAACTGGTCAAACCAGACCCACTGACCAACCCTGTTGACCCCATAGGTCACCCTTATGACCTAAAAAGTCAACTTTGGTCAAACTGGTCAAACCAGACCCACTGACCAACCCTGTTGACCCCATAGGTCACCCTTATGACCTAAAAAGTTAATATTGGTCAAATTTGTCAAACCAGACCTAGTGACCAACCCTGTTGACCCCATAGGTCACCCTTATGACCTAAAAAGTCAACTTTGGTCAAACTGGTTAAACCAGACCCACTGACCAACTCTGTTGACCCCATAGGTCACCCTTATAACCTAAAAAGTCAACTTTGGTCAAACTGGTCAAACCAGACCCACTGACCAACCCTGTTGACCCCATAGGTCACCCTTATGACCTAAAAAGTCAACATTGGTCAAATTGGTCAAACCAGACCTAGTGACCAACCCTATTGACCCCATAGGTCACCCTTATGGCCTAAAAGTCAACTTTGGTGAAACTGGTCAAACCAGACCCACTAACCAACCCTGTTGACCCCATAAGTCACCCTTATGACCTAAAAAGTCAACTTTGGTCAAACTGGTCAAACCAGACCCACTGACCATCCCTGTTGACCCCATAAGGTCACCCTTATGACCTAAATAGTCAACTTTGGTCAAACTAGTCAAACCAGACCCACTGACCAACCCTGTTGACCCCATAGATCACCCTTATGACCTAAAAAGTCAACTTTGGTCAAATTGATCAAACCAGACCTAATGACCTACCCTGTTGACCCCATAGGTCACCCTTTTGACCTAAAAAGTTAACTTTGGTCAAATTGGTCAAACCAGACCCACTGACCTACACTGTTGACCCCATTGGTCAACCTTTTGACCTAAAAAGTAGACTTTGGTAAAGCTGGTCAAATCAGACCTAATGACCTACACTGTTGACCCCATAGGTCAATCTTTTGACCTAAAAAGTCAACTTTGGTCAAATTGGTCAGTCCAGACCCAATGACCAGTCCGATTGACCCATAAATCAACCTTTTCACCCACTAACACATTTAAAACACCACAATGACAAAATCACAAGAATTGGACATCTTAAAATCAATTTGATCAACTTGAGTTGAATCAGGTCGACCCAAGTCAAAATTGGTCAACACCTATCTATTTTGATTAAAATAGATAAAAATGAAATAAAAATAACAAAATTAATCAAATAATTAATTTCAAAATTATTTTGATTAATTAAAATGATTAATGATTTATTTTTCAAAATTAAATGACAAAATTAATTAAAACGAAAATTAAATTAAAATCATAAAATGACATAAAATAACAAAATTAATCAAATAATTAATTTCAAAATTATTTTGATTAATTAAAATGATTAATGATTTAATTTTCAAAATTTTAATTAAATGACATAATTAAAATGAAAATTAAATTAAAATCATAAAATAACAAAAATGACAAAAATAATCAATTAATTAATTTAAAAATATTTTCAATTAATAAATTGATTAATAAAGTAATTTCCACCAATTTTAGTTAATAAAATAATTAATTAAAATGGGAATTAAAGAAGAAATGAAATCATCTTTAGCCTCTTCATATTTAATTGGGCTAAACCATCTTAAAGGCTTATTTAACACTTAATTAAGCCCATCTTAAGGCCCATTACCCATGGCTTAACATCCATGGTTATGCATGGGATGAGGTGTCACCACCTCCTTCACTCTAAACACATTCTCTCCTTAAGGTGGCCGGCCAACACAAGGCCATCTTCTCCACCTCCCAAGCCACCCAATGGGAGGAAAACCACACATGAACCCCCCCTTACCATGGTTAATGGTAATGATGAAGGCTAGGCATATGTGTCACCATTTGCCAAGCCTAAGAAGTGAGGTGTAAGCTCATTAGCAAGTGAAATAACAGCTCACAAGTAACCTCCCACAATGGCCAATGGACAAGAGACAAAGAGATGAAATTCATCATGACAAACTTAGGGAGAAGCATCCAAGCCTATCTCCAGCCAATTGATCACCCAATCAGCTAATAGAGGAGGTAAGTAATCCTCTAGAACAGCCTAAGCCAAGCCAACACCATCCCCTTCCTATAAAAGGACCCCATGGCCGAAACTAGCAAGAGAGGAGAAAATAATTAGGGAGGTCTATAGGCTGCTCAAACCCTCTTGCTCCCAACACAAAACTTCTTCCTAAGAGCTTCCATAATCTTTTAGGATCAATCCCAAGCCTTAGTTTCAGCCCATTTGAGCCAATTTGATCAATTTTCAAAAACAACCCAAATTAACCATCTCTTTCAAATTCCTCCCTAAGCCCGACTTCTGGAACAAATTGCTGCAACAACTATCTTCCATTGGGGTCCTAGAAGGCAACCATAAAGTCTGATCTAGCTTGATTTGCTTGTGGCCAAGGTATGGAATTTATCTTTGCAAAATAAATTATGTTTTTGATAAATCATGGGCTATACTAGCTCAAAAGTTTATCATCACCGTATGGATAGATACTTCTCATCCAGTTGAGCATTTAAAAAAAAAACACTCAATTTCATCAAGAAATGAGTGAGATATTAACATTTGAAGTTTAACAGTTATGGAATTTTTGAAATAAATTCCAAATATTCTCGGCCCTCCGATTGCGCGCTGTTTGAGATCAACGACCCAAATCCCGCTTCGCACCGTCCGACCCGTTGCACGGGATCTTCCCACCCGTTCGACACGTCCGAAGACACCCGTCGACGGCGGGAAGTTTTGGCGGCGTAGAATTAAAAAAAAAAAGAAAAAAATTCATTTTAACCCTTCAAACTTCAAAAATTCATATCTTTTTAACCAGAGGTCATAAAAATAAAATAAAAATACCTCTGGAAAGCTCTTGAAGAGGAGAAAATTATGAGTCCAAAATCATAATTTTATTCTCAGTATTTAATTTTTAATTAATTAAATACTCTCTGGAGTATTTTAATTATTAAAAATTATTTACAAATAAAATAATTATGAAACTTTGAGGCATTTATCTTTATGTTCTTAGGGACCTTCCATAATTTTTCTAAGGACAGAAAACATGCCTAGGATACTTTTCTTGAATTTTCAATTTTCTTTGTAATTATTTCAAATAATAATTATAAAAATTTGAAAATTAAGAAAATAAAAATACAAATGACTAAGAATGATAGGGCAACGAGACAATGACCCTAGGAAAAATATTTCTAAGTCATAGAAACAATCTTGAATGACATTTGGAAATTTAGGGTTAAAATCATTTATTAAATAAATAATTTTTATCCTAAAATGACCCTTTATAAAATTGAACTATTTTCATCAACAATCTAAGTTTGAAAATGGTTCTAGCCTATGATAGGCTAATAATAAACCTCACTTGAGTCTACAATGGCAAGATTAGATTCAATTAAGGCTTAAAATGACATTTAAACCCATTAAACCTTACTTAAATTAGGTTTAATAAAAATTAAACTTTTTTAACTAAGTTTAAAGACATAATAAACTAAATTAACTCATTAAACCTCACCTAAATTAGGTTTAATAAAAATTAAACTTCTTTAATTAAGTTTAAGGACACATTAAACTTAATTAACCAATTAAACCTTACATAAATTAGGTTTAATAAAAATTAAACTTCTTTAATTAAGTTTAAGGACACACTAAACTTAATTACCAATTAAACCTTACCTAAATTAGGTTTAATAAAAATTAAACTTATTTAATTAAGTTTAAGGACACACTAAACTTATTTAACCAATAAAACCTTACCTAAATTAGGTTTAATAAAAATTAAACTTCTTTAATTAAGTTTAAGGACACACTAAACTTAATTAACCAATTAAACCTTACCTAAATTAGGTTTAATAAAAATTAAACTTCTTTAATTAAGTTTAAGGACACACTAAACTTAATTAACCAATTAAACCTTACCTAAATTAGGTTTAATAAAAATTAAACTTCTTTAATTAAGTTTAAGGATACACTAAACTTAATTAACCAATTAAACCTTACCTAAATTAGGTTTAATAAAAATTAAACTTCTTTAATTAAGTTTAAGGACACACTAACACTCTTTAATTAGGTTTAAAGACATATTAAACTTAATTAATCAAAACTAAACTCCCTTATTTAGGTTTAAAGACATACTAAACTTAATTAACCTCCTTAAACCTAAGGTTTAATCAAACTTAAACCCTAATTAGGTTTAACCCTTAGACCTAATTAAACCATTAAACCTTAACTAACTAAGGTTTAATCAAACCTAAACCCTAATTAGGTCTAACCCTTAGACCTAATTAAACCATTAAACCTTAACTAACTAAGGTTTAATCAAACCTAAACCCTAATTAAGTCTAACCCTGTAACCTTATTAAACCATTAAACCTTAACTAACTAAGGTTTAATCAAACTTAAACCCTAATTAGGTCTAACCCTTAGACCTAATTAGACCATTAAACCTTAACTAACTAAGGTTTAATCAAACCTAAACCCTAATTAGGTCTAACCCTTAGACCTAATTAAACCATTAAACCTTTACTAACTAATGTTTAATCAAACCTAAACCCTAATTAGGTCTAACCATTAGACCTAATTAAACCATTCATTAAACCTTAACTAATTAAGGTTTAATCAAACCTAAACCCTAATTAGGTATAACCCTTAGACCTAATTAAACCATTAAGCCTTAACTAACTAAGGTTTAATTAAACCTAAACCCTAATTAGGTCTAACCTTTAGACCAAATTAAACCAGTAAGCCTTAACTAATTAAGGTTTAATCAAACCTAAACCCTAATTAGGTCTAACCCTTAGACCTAATTAAACCATTAATCCTTAACTAACTAAGGTTTAATCAAACCTAAACCCTAATTAGGTCTAACCCTTAGACCTAATTAAACCATTAAGCCTTAACTAATTAAGGTTGAATCAAACCTAAACCCTAATTAGGTCTAACCCTTAGACCTAATTAAATTATTAAGCCTTAACTAACTAAGGTTTAATCAAACTTAAACCCTAATTAGGTCTAACCCTTAGACCTAATTAAACTATTAAACTTTAACTAACTAAGGTTTAATCAACATAAAACTCGATTAATTCTGATTTATTAGACCTAATTAAACTGTTAAGTCTTAATTAAATAAGACTTAATCAAACAAACCTAAACCAAACTTAAGTCTAACCCACATTAGACTTAATTCAAACCAAACTTAGGCTCAACCTGACATGAACCTAAGTTAAACTCAAACCTAAACCAAACTTAGGCTCAACCTGACATTGACCTAAGTTAAACTTAAACCTAACTTAAGTCTAACCTACATTAGACTTAAGTCAAATCATACTTAGGTTCAACACAACATGAACCCAAGTTCAACCTATACTTAGGTTCAACCCCAAATTGAACTTAAGTCAAACATCAAACCTTAGGTTCAACCTGACATGAACCTAAGTCTAACCTAAACCAACTCAAGTCTAGCCCATATTAGACTTAAGTTAAACCAAACTTAGGTTCAACCCACATGAACCTAAGTCGAACTTAAACCTAACTTAAGTCTAATCTACATTGAGACTTAAGTCAAACCAAACTTAGGTTTAACCCACATTGAACCTAAATCAAACCTAAACCTAACTTAAGTCTAACCTACATTAGACTTAAGTCAAACCAAACTTAGGTTCAACCTGACATGAACCTAAGTCAAAATCAAATCAAACTTAAGTCTTACCCATATTAGACTCAAGTTAAACCAAACTTAGCAAAAAATAACCTAACTTGAGTCCAATCCAACTTGAACTCAAGTAAACCTAAACTTTAGGTTCAGTCCACATTGAACCTAACTTAAACTCAAACATAACCTAGCTCGAGTTCAATCCAACTTGAACTCAAGTTAACCCAAATCTTAGGTTCAATCCACATTGAACCTAACTCAAACATAACCTAACTCGAGTTCAATCCAACTTGAACTCAAGTTAACCCAAATCTTAGGTTCAATCCACATTGAACCTAACTTAAACTCAAACATAGCCTAACTTGAGTCCAACCCAACTTAAACTCAAGTAAACCTAAACTTTAAGTTCAATCCACATTGAACCTAACTTAAACTCAAACATAACCTAACTTGAATTCAATCCAACTTGAACTCAAGTTAATCTAAATCTTAGGTCCATTCCACAATGAACCTAAATTCAAACCAAACCAAAGTTAAGTCTAATCTACATTAGACTTAAATCAAACCGAACTTGAGTTCAACCTTTAATGAACTTAAGAAAATCCTAAATCTAGGTCCAACAAAATAGACTTGATTAAGACTTAAACTTTACCTAAAATGGATTTGAATGGTCTATAATTCTAATTAAGTCTAATTTATTAGGCTTGATTAACGTTTAAATCCTATTTAAATAAGGTTTAAAATTTAATTAAGTCCATCCTAAACCAAACCTATTAACTTAGGTTCAAACAGACATGAACTCAAGTTAATCAAATTCAATCAACATTGAATTTAACTTAGGTTCAACGAGACACGAACCCAAGGTAATTCAATCAATATTGAATTTAACTTTAAACCTTTTAACTTAGGTTCAAACAGACATGAACTCAAGTTAATAAAATTCAATCAACATTGAATTTAACTTAGATTCAATCAGACATGAATCCAAGTTAATTCAATCAATATTGAATTTAACTTTAAACCTTTTAACTTAAGTTCAAGCAGATATGAACTCGAGTTAATTAAATTCAATCAACATTGAATTTAACTTAGGCTCAACTGTTGACCTCATTTTTGATGAGGTCTTCTCTTCTTCTTTTTAATGCTTAGGATCTAGCCTTAGGCTTTTCCTTTGGCTATCTTAGAGGACTAGAATTGGAACCCACCTTTTAGAAATTCAAACCACTTCTAAACTCCCCGAAAACTCCACAAACTCGACCGTAGACCCCTAATCACCTAGAGGGTTGAAATCAAATGTGGAAGTTTAAAGGATGAGTTCCTATAGGACTCTTCGGCCTTAGGACCGCCCCGGTCAGCTCCTGGTCTCGGTGAAGGGGCCGACTTACACACACACTACACTTATACACTACACCTACACACTACACTTCCACACACCTCCTAAAACCACACCCATACCCAACTCGACCTCCCGACTCATGTAGGTGATTCACATGGATGGTCCTTAACCCCTAAGCCCTCGGCTAAGAGGGTTAGAGAACAACATAGTGGATGCCTCAAATGAGTCCCTTCATGGCTCATGTGAGCTTGATGTGACTTCATGGCTCAACCAAAATGACTTCATTCCACTTAAATTCACCCAATCTTCAATTTTCTAAATTTTCAATTTTTGACCCCCGGGACCCTACACCCGTTTAGCCTACCCAAAACCCTTGAAACTACCCAAAATTTGCAAAATCACCTAAATTGCTCAAAATTCCCCAAAATCAATCCCAAACATTTCTCTCCACTCAAATTAATCATCTATACCCAAAAATACCAAAAATTCCAAAAATACCTCCCAATACCCTCCAAATACCCAAAATACCCCCCTTGACCCAAAAAATCCAAAAATTCAGAAAATTCCCAGAAAATTCCAGAAAATCCCAAATATTCCCAATTTCATTTTGTCCAACTACACCATGGGCCAATTTTGTCAATTTACCCTACTTTTATCAAACCCCCAATTTGACCCATTTTAACCCAAAGTGAACCCAATGTCAAACCAAACTTACCCAATTGACCCAAATTCTGGTCCAATTCAATTCTAAACTTCAATTCAACATTCCCAATACCAATCTAGACCAAATCCAAGTTCAATTTGATTGACATTTGGATCCAATTTCACTTTTGGCCTTAAAGCCCAATTTGGACCCATGACCCAAACTCACCCAATTCAACTCCAATTAACCCCAAATCTTTTCCAAATCTTCCTTAACATTCCCACAAACAAAACACTAACATGATTTGCCCAACATTTAGACCCAAACCCCACTCAACTTCAACTCAAAGCTAAAAGGCCATATTTTGACCTAAAACCAAACCTAACCCAAATGAGCCCAAACCCCAAAATCAAAGCCCAACCAAAGTCAAAACCTCTTTGAAACACTCTCATAAACATTTCCCAACATTTATTTTACATCAATTTCAACCCTAGCCCAACATTGGCCCAACTTGGCCCACTTGGGCCTATGTTGGCCCATTCACCAAAAGAACCCAAATTCAACCCAATTCAAACCCAAATCACTCCCAATTTGCTTCAAGTCACTCATGACTCATCCATGAGCTAGAAACAACATTTGTTTGGCCCAATCCTTCACAAATTCCCCATCCATAAATTTATTTCCAAACCAAAAGCCCACTTTCTTAAACCTTCCTAGAGCCCATCTCCACCAAAATCCAAAGGGGCAAAATCAATCTAAGGCCCATATGACAAATTCTCTTCATCATGCATTCAATTAAAATCATCCCTAAGTCCTAATCCAATGATCAAATAATTCTAAATAAAGCTTCATCCAACATTCCACCAAAATGTCCAAAATCCTTAAAATCCATTTTTATGAAGTCGACTAAACTTTTCCCAAGCCAAATGGAGCCATGAATGAGCCATTCACAAGCCATATGAAGCCATGAAAGTTTGGCATGCGACCATGCCATTAATGGTAAAAGGAGGGGCTCCTTTCCTAATCTTTCATTAAGCCTTTTTAACCTTATTCATGACACACACTAAACCATGTTTAGCCACCTCATCATGGATAGAGACCATACCATTCTCTCTCGGCCGACCCAACCGATCCTCTCAGCCCAAAATCAGAGCCATGGGGAGGTGCACCCAACCCAAACCAATGGATTGACCAAATTGAAGCCAAAATGACCCCTTCCCCATTCCATTTTAATTTAAAGCCTTTACACATGGCAATTTCCACCGATCGCACAAACCTCCAGCCCCCGACCCACTCGGACTCGAGGGTGACCCATGCTTGCCGGCCAGCCGCCCGGGTCGCCGGAAAACACCATGGCCGAGACCTCGGGAGGAGCCAAACTTTGGAATTCCACCTCGCCGAGCCGCCCCATGCCCAATGGCCACCATGGTCGTTCTTCCCACGACCGTAGCACTCGATCCCAACCCTCGGCCATCCCCGCGAGGCTCACCGCCCACCTCTATTTAAACCCGACCCCCTCACGGCCATGAGAGGAGAGTTGCACAAACCTTGCCGAAACTCCGCCAAAATTGTTCCAAACCCTTCTCCACCCTTAGAGCAGCTGATCCCCAGCGGTCAATTTGCCCTAATCCCCATCGACAAAATCCAATTTCACAACCGAAATTCCACCCAAAACCGTGACACTTCTCCACAAGCGAGCCAATCCCCAAATCGATTGGTTCTACACCTTCACTCGTACCAAGGGAAGGTGTCCACCAAGCAAAAGCCCCATCTCCAAAGCCACCTAGCTTGCTCCAGTCCTCCAAGCTTTGTGGATCGACCGTGGTCGAAATCATACCTAGACAATTCACTGCACTCAGAGACTTCATCCGGAGCTTGCTGGGATCCAATCGAAGGTGCAACAACCCTCGCATCGAAGCCACACTTCTCCGAGCAAAGGTACGAGCTAATTCTTCATCCCGAGCTTCCGGAGATTCTCCATTTCAAATGCTTTAATTTCAATGCATGATAACCGTATAGATGTGTTCGTCTCTTCAAGACGAATCCATGGAGCATAAGAACATGAAAATCCATCGAGTATCGAGTGAGATATTAGGGATTTAGTGTGGACGGCTCTCGGGCGAGGACACTCGGGGACGATGAACGGATGCCGTCCATCCAATACACGCGCGGACGGACGGCCAGGATCGCGTCGGATCGAAGACGGAACGATACGGCCGGGCCCCGGAGCGCCGAGTCGATGGCGGCATCGAACGGGAGCGCGCCACGCGGCGTTTCGGAGCCGCCGAGGCCGACGCGGCGCCGCGTGGATAAATAGAAAATTAGGGATTTTTTCTCGATTTATTTAATTCCCTAAACTTCAAAAATTCATAACTTTGTGTAGAAAAATCAAAAAATAAAATAAAAATACCTCTCGCTCAGTCGAACATGAGGAGAATAATGTGAAAAGAAATCATTTAATTTCATCAAGTATTTTATTTTTAATAATTTATTTACTCTCTGCATATTTTTAATTCTCCATGCATTTATACAATTCACCATGGCATGAGACCATGTGGCTTTCGAAGCCTCCGAATTTGGGAACATTCCCCGAATTTTCCAAAGTCGAGGCCATCCCTATGGAAAGTTATTGATTTTTCAAATTCATGTTACCGTTTTGAGTATTTTAATTCCAATAAATAGCATGTTGTGAAATAAATTCTAGGAAAATTTGGTGATGTTCCTTATGACCAGATGACCCTAGAAAAATAGGTTTTGAGTTAGTTCATTTAAAACAACCCTAATCGGCTTAAACACCCAAAATGGATCTCTAATTAATTAGAGCTAACCATACATCAAATTGACTTGAAATCAATTCTCCACTGACCTTCAGGATCAGAGGAACCCACCATAAAAATTTGAGGTCAATCGGACTTGTTTAGCCCTACTAATTAGGCTCGATTAAGCCATTTAGTCATTTTAAACTTTAAAAATTCATAACTTTCAAAATAGCTTTCAAAAATTCACCAAATTGGTTTTGGAGCCTCTCTGATATCAGGGGAATTTAAGAAAATTAAAATTTCAATTTTCTAAAAAAGTTGATTTTTAATATTATTTTAATATTTTAATAATTAAAAAATAATAAAAATCACAAAAATAATAAAATTCACCAAAATGTCACATTTTGAATTTTAATCACTTAGGAACAAACCCCATATTTTTCTTAGGTCTATTTAGTGAGATATTAAATTTTAAAGCTCTAGGATAATTTTAAAATTAAAAAAATGTATTTTCTAGCATTTTCACTAAAATAATTATAATAAATCATAAAAAAATCAGAAAATTACAAAATTTGATTCTCTGATTTCCTTGATATTAGAGAGATTTTTGAAAAATATAAAATTCATTTGTCAACATTTATTTTATTTTTAAATTAATTAACACTCCAAAACTTAAAATAATTATAATAAAAATAATATAATTCAAAAATCACCAAAATTGGTCCAAGTGGTCCTCTGGTCATTAGGAATGTCCCCTAATTTTCTTAAGGACAGAAACTTTTCCTTGGTCATGTTATTAAATTTTCCTTGGAAATCTCTATTTTCTACCAAAAATAATTATATAAATAAATTAAATACAGAAAAATCACATTTTCTTCTCTCACGTCTTTATTGACATATGAGTGAAGTCACATAAAAATTTCAAGTTCATTTGAGTTCAATTTAGTGAGTTATGAAATTATTAAGCTTAAAGGGTAAAGTGGTAATTAAAATTTTAACCCTTAATTAAAACTTTAGGTTTAATAAAAAATTAACAAGTAAAATATTTGATCCTAATCTGATTTGGATGATTGAAATTTAAATAATTAAAGGGTAGAAACCCATTGAGCATTTTAAAATGATTAAACCTTAATTAAATAACTGATTAAATTTGGAAGAATAATAAAATTGGAATTATTAAAATAGGGATATTATTAGGAAGAGATTTATTCTTTAATTTAAAAATCCCTAAATTAATTATCTCATTAATATTCACTTCTTAATTAAAATGATAACTCAAATTCAAAATATTAAAAGACTTAATCATTAAACTAAAATTAAATTATTAAACTCTTTTAAAATTTTTTAATTAAAATTAAAAAAAATAAAATTAAATTAAAAATTAAATTAAATTAAATTAAATTAAATTGAATTAAATTAAAAATTAAATTAAATTAAATCAAATTAAATTGAATTAAATTAAATTAAATAAAATTAAATTAAAATTAAATTAAATTAAATTAAATTAAAATTAAATTAAAATTAAATTAAATTAATTAAAAATTAAATTAAATTAATTAAAAATTAAATTAAATTAAATTAAATTGAATTAAATTAAATTAAAATTAAATCAAATTAAATTAAAATTAAATCAAAATCAAATTAATTTAATGTAACATCAAATTAAACTAAATTAAGTTAAACCAAATTAAATCGAATTAAATCAACTAAATTAAATTAAAGATTAAATTAAATTAAATTAAATTAAGTCAATTAAATATAACATCACCAAAGACATAAAGGATTCAAAATAAATCTAAAGTAACTTGAACACTATTCCAAATTTAAACCCTTTAATTGAAATTAAACTAAATCACAAACCATTCAACACCAATTTACCCTCGAAAGCTTTAGTTGTCATAATTCCTAAATAAAATATTAAATAAAATGTTACTTCACCTATAGGATATTCAAATGTCCTAGTTCACTGAGCAAGACAACCAAATTTGAATCCCCGGACGATTAATTCATTTATATAATTAAATTCATTTGGACTTAAAACAATCCTAGAAATATTGAAAAGATGTTTAAGATTTGTCTTAAGCACTTCCTCGATATGATAGGATGTTTATAAGAACAACTAAATTTAATTATTCTTCGATGAAGAAAATCGTCCTCAAACCAAAACACAAGAACCTAGACGTCATAGGAAATGACTAGCTATAGGATTAGGAATTTGGTAGAAAACCATAACCCTTACCTTAGCTTTACCTAGGAACTTGCTTAAATATTCTAATCGTGTTTCAAGTGCAGCTTGGAGTGACGGGAAGACCCTCCAGGTAACCTTTTATTTCATTGCAATTTACTTTTTTGCAATTTACATTATTGCAATTTCATTAATCGCATCACACTTACTTTTCTTGCATGGTAAACAACTGTTGCATGAAAACCCACACCTTTAGGATAGTCCCTAAAACTGAAACCAAAACTAAGTTAAAAGTTATTGCAAGATAAAATTCACCGCCACAACATTTCAAAATATAAAACAACTCAAAATTTAATCACAAACGTAACACAAAACTACAATTACAACTAAATTAAAACGTCCCGTTGGATGATCGGGAATACCTCTGATGATGTAACCTACGTGTTGCTAACGGGATTTCCCACGGTCTAAATGAAAGTGTGGAACTCATTCGACTGAGTTTAGCAAATTCATCCGGACTAAGTGAATCCGATAAAAATAATGATGCCGAAGGATGGAACCGTGGGATCTTAACCGTGTCGTTATAATCAACTTTAAGATTTGTTTTAATTAAAATATTGAAAACACTTGGAAATTAAGATTTTCTCTAAACCAAAACACTTTTCTCATCCTCTCGATTTATGACTTCTAAAACTAAAACCTCTCGCAACAACAAGGAGCTTGGAGCATGGTGGGTAGCACGGCCATCATCGTCAAGAAAACTTCGAATCTACATCACAGAAACTTTCTTAGAATTAAACAACCAAGCCATAGGATTTCGAGGTAGTTCGCCTAGTGCAACATAAATCCTCAACCTTTTGTTAGGCATTTGCACCGCAAATTAAGCCCTAACCGGTTTTAGAATTCCGAGGTAGTCGTCCGATACGACATAAACCCTCACATCTTCGAGGCTATTTGTATGATTGTGTCATACGAATATAAGTCCTAATTAATTAAAATTGGCAAGATCAAAACATCAAATAAATATTAGGACTTTCCTAAATTCAAGCCAAACAATAGGATAATCGGAAGATTACCGAAGTTCACTTTGAATCTGTGATTTCTCCTACTTTTCTTCCTTTGAATTCCCAAAACAAAATGTTCCAAATTTGATCCATTTCCTATTGAAATTCCAAACTTCAATCCTTTCGAGAACTTAAACTTTCAAATCCTCGAGAGCTGAATTATCGATTATTATCGAGAGTTTTCTTAGGTGATTCTCGTCACTTAAGATGTAATTAACTATAGTGGGCTTGCCCTTATAGGGAATTTTAAAGAACCTGTGTAATATAAACCCCGTTTAATGCTTTCATATTAAGCAGGGAATTTGTCGGCTTATAAAATTGGTTCGCGTACCAAACGGATGTCACAAATCTTCTAGTTTATTTAATCGAGCCCCACCGTCAAGCAGTGTGTCTATCCTTAGGAATAGATACACGGTTTGTGGTGCAATGCTCGTTTATATAAACTATTTGGGATGTGAGATCGGTTTAATTTCATATCTTAAAATTTTCAAATTTAAAATTATTTTCAAAATCAAATACTACTTTCTAAATTATATATATATTTAAATTAAATTTAAAATTTAAATTTCGCCGACAATTTCTGTAGGCGACCTCCTTTTCAAAAATAAAACACACAACCTAAAAATATGCCGACAACTTCTGGCGACTCCGCTGGGGAGTATTCCTCTCTCCATTATAATCGGATAATTCTGCTTTCAAAAATCGGTAGTGCATCCATGTCCTTAATGGATCAAACTACCATTCTTTCCGTTGGAATACTATGTTCATTTCTACCTTGAACAAGTATAGCCAACATTCTCTCGGATTTAGGAGCCACTGTTTAGACACCCCTAAACAGAGAGGTTCCGAGATCCTTTTACCTCATTTCTGAGGTGGGGGTGGACCCCCAATAGGTGTTAGTTTAGGAGTGATCCTTCGAGTCGAGAAGTCTTGCATAAGACTTTCTTTTCCTTCCCAACTCCAAATCGGATTCCTTACCTTCTCTACACCTTTGAACATTCCGTTCTAAATAAACGAACCCTCTAATAAATGATTCTTTTAACAAATAATTCCTTCTTATAAATACATGAACAAGAATGTGTTCGGACTCTTTTCAATTCCTTTCTTTTCGTCCTAAAGAAAAGAAGCATAACTTGGGACTGACCACTAGAATCTACCCCGTAAATGGAAGCCCCAAAGCCGATTTTCTCCTTCACCAATGGACCGGACTTCGCCGTCTATAAGGATGAGCCGCCCGACAATGGGATCATCCGATTTCGGACAAGGATTTGAAAACACGAATGTCAAAATCACCGACGTCTCCCTCTTTGCACTGACGAACAAGGTATCCGAAGCCGAGAAGCCGCCGTCAATTCAACCTTAGGTCGACCCAAGAGTTTCCTCCCCGCAAAGGATCCCGACCGGGAGGAATACCGCTCGTCCGCAGAGGACCGTTCTTACTACCCCCACTCGGTCTAGTTGTTTCGCACCTACCCCGACTTCGCCAAATCAAAGGGGAAAGAAATCCGTAATTATGGTAAACCCGTTACCGTGGAGGGAACGGATCTTCCCGCGAGACCTTCTATTTTCGAAATCGGGTCCAGCCTCAAGGATTCCATCACCGACAAAGACCCAAAGAAGGAACGTAAGTAGGAAGATTTCCGTGAAGGCCGTAGCCGCCGAAGTTGCTTTCCCGGAGGAAATCCCGTAACCGCGTAATATACACCGCTGCTAGAATATACACTGCTGCCTGAATACATACCACTTTTGGGAGGAAGCAGGTTCCATCCCCTCTCCACCGCAGAGGACGAGGAAAATGTTCGCAAGATTGCTGCCACGTTACCTCAGCCCGCATATTACAAAGATAGCCGCAAGAAAGGGACTAGAACTACGCCGTTTGCTCGACTGCAAACTTTGGTAGAAAAGTTAGCAAAGAAGGAAAACTGCCCCGTATCGGAGATTCTACGAAGGATAGGGCGGGTGCCGCTCAAATCCCGTCTCGGCCCCGAGTAGCCGTCATGACGTAAAAGCCAAGTAAAAGAATGAAGGCTAGTCCCGTCGTCGTCGTCTCGAGATTACAGATTAGGGAGGATACCACCTTCCAGCATTTGGCCGATGCACCATCCGGTCCTAGACCTTTCGCCGCTAGAAGGATGGTATGGCGTCTCACTACCGGGCAGCTGAGATCGAAACAACAAACTTCAAGAAAGAAAGTCTCTCCAGGAGACTTGAATCTGAAGAAAGCGCTACTGCGATAAAGGGGATCGTGAAAAGGGGACCCGGCAGCTATCGCATGACAATCGCAAGGACACACAGAAAGCCCCGCTAGAAGATGCCATGGAAAAGTTGAGAACCGATATCCGACGATTGGCAAAAGAAAGAGAAGAAAAGTTCGGAGACAAGATTGATTCATCGGAATTCTTGGACGACGAATATGCGTAAATCAACATGGTCGAAACACGAGCTTCATCGCCTTCGCAAGGTGCTCCCGCAACCAGCAGAAGAGAGGAGCCGTAACCGATGAGAAGGCGACTTCAGGAGAAAGACGACACGATCGCTCAAATGGCGAAAAGGATGGAAGAGATGGCCGTAGCTCCGGCCACTCTCCGCAGTCAAATGCAACCACAAAGAGAGACACCCCCGTAGGTCATTCACATCGTAGACGGAGGAAAGGAGATTACATCCGTCAACTGGGATGATCAACTCGAAAAGGATACAACACAAAGTATGATCCCCGAAAAGGATATCAAGAACTTGGTGGAACAAAGAAAGCGAGAAGCCTTAAGCACAATCGAAGAGCGGGACATCCATTCGGACGGGCAGACCTTACCCGAAGAATTCGACGATGTCCAATACCCGAAAGGCTTCGTACCACCTCTCGTTCAAGACCTTCGACGGAACCGGGAACCCCCGACAAGCATGTTGCACACTTCGTGCCGCTTGTTGCAATGCCGGCGGGAGCGATGCATTACTCTTCCGACAGCTCGTCGCCAGTCCGTCGTGAATCGCCTTCGACCGGTATGCGAATCACTAAATGGTTCGGTGAAGACGTTCTCGCAGTTAGAGAACCTCTTCATCAAGCGATTCGCCGGAGCTCGCACCACATCACTATAGGTGATTTAGTGGTAGAGAAACAAAAGCCGAATGAAACTTTGGTGGATTACATACTCCGATGGAGGAACTTAAGCATGTAATGTGAACCACAACTCGCAAGAACAACATGCAGTCAGCATCTTACTTAAAAGCATTCACGGCCCGATAAGCACTTCTCCTCAAAGGATTCACTATTAAGACTTTCGAGAAGTTGTTAAGCAAGGCCGGAAGCTTGCAAGAAGAGGCGAAGCAATTAAGTTTCGCCGACAAGACGGACAAGCAAATGCTTGTGAAGACTTTTGAAAAGAAATTCAGGATCGTTGCAACAGTTGACAAAGGCATGCAACCGATGCAAATACCACCAGAACGGCCGCAAAGAACCACAACAGAATTACCGAAGAACCCCGGTCCAACTATCAGCTCATCTCCACAATATGAACAACCGCCTCGTCCGCAACGTACATCGAGGGAGCTTCGAGCAAGGTGGAATATCCGTTCAAGAATGAAGCAAAGGCTGAAAATGTTCCGTAGTCTAATGAAGACTCCGCATTTCCACTGTCGTGAGCCTAAAAGACCGGAGGAAGTCAACAAGAAAGGTGATCCCAACTTTCGCCCCTACCACCGGATGCTTGGGCACAAGATAGTAAGATTGCATTACCTTCAAAAGTTGGCTCAATGACAACCTTCTGAAAGGGAATATAACGATCCCAAAGGAGTACATGAAGGAACCCCGTAAAGGAGGTTCCGTCAATGTTATCTCAACCGATCTCATCATTCCGATAGATCCCTACACGACCGACGATGGATGGACTACCGCCTGGACGAGGTCTTCGAAAAGATTTTAGACAAAGATCCAAACCGCTTCGTGCGAGCTTCAATTCGTAGTTCGAGACCTCGTTAAGCCGATACTATCACTTGCGATAGAAGAACCACCTCAACAGATACGATCGAAGAGAAGAAGAAAATCGACGATGAAGAGAGGACCGAGACTCCTAAGGCTGGACTAGGGGTCGCTTATCCTCAGATAGTTGTTTCCGATTCGGGGAGAAATCCCTCGAACCTCTAATTTTGTATGATTATCCGCTCACTTTGGTGGGATCATATAATGATAAGGGTGATGGCGTTGGCTACGTTTCGATCGTTTCTAACGATTACGTAACTAGCGACAATCCGGACATCGATTTCGATACCAACGACAATTCTCAAATCATACACGATCTCGACGATCAAAATAACGAAGAAGACATCCATCAAGGAGGCTACGAGAGTTCAACAAGTAACGAGTCTATCTGCGAGTTTCGAGGAGCTCCAGATCACAATAGAGTTAGAACCTTCGTACTCGAAGCTAATCCGGAGGGGCCCGTCATTCCGATTCGAGAGGAGACACCGACAAGCTCAACACTAGATTCGAAGAAATTACGAAGTCAACTTAAGAAGTGGAAAAGTTCTACCTCCGAGAATGGGTCCAAAAGACAAAGGAAAGGTGTGGTTGTTCGAGAAGAACCAACCCCGACGAAGAAATACCCATTCGGGAAGAAATCGAGACATATGGAAATAAAGTGGATTACAACGTGCTAGCCCATCTTAGGAAACTACCGGCCAAACCGAGCATCTACGACGCTCTCATCTTATCAAAGGAGATGAGAGAAGCTCTGATCAAGGCCTTACTTGATCCGAAAATTTGCTTAGCTCAAATGGCCGGAGATTCCTTAGATGAGGTTTGTTCGTTAAAGGAACAACGAGGTGTTACCTTCACGGACAATGACCTACTACTTGGGATAGCAGATCACAACCGACCGTTGTACATTTCAGTTACAATTGAGAAGTTTACACTCTCCAGAGTATTGGTGGATCCAGGAGCGTCAATCAATATAATGAGTCTTCGAACACTAGCATACTTGGAAATTGATGCTCGTGAGCTCGAGGCCGACAAAATGTTATTAAGAGGATTCAACCGTAAAGGAGAAAGAGCCCCTGGTCAATAACGCTATCGATGAAGACCGGTGACTTAGCAAAGACAACCGCAAAATTTCACATAATTGATTCGAAACGTCGTTCAACGCTCTACTAAAGCCGACCGTGGATACATGAAAACAGGATGGTACCATCATCTCTACATCGTTGCATCAAATACTACGATGGAGGAGAACACGTGCATCAAAGGTGACTTACAACCATTCTCCGTACATGAGATTGGAATCCATGAAGACGCAGCCTTATTATGCACCGCCAAAGAAAACAATCTTCTCCGCAGATACCGTAACAAATGAAGCAAAGAAAGTTCAGGACAACGAAGAACCCGAAGTTCTAGTCCAACAATCACTCACCACTCCCTTCCGGCGAGATGGTGAAGGTTTCTCCACAACTCGCATCCGAGGTCGAGGCCGGGGACGAGGCCGTGGTAGAGACGTTAGGACACTCGGACAGAGGAAACCAGCCATCAATGTTGATCGGGAAGATAGTTCGAAGAAGAAAAAGAAATCAAACAAGAAGCAGCGACAATAAGTCAGAAGAAGCCGCAATTCAAGATCTCTCTCGAAGATGAGAAGAACGAAGAATACAAATCAATGTACGAAAAGATTAACCACTACGTACATACTATGACCTTAACCCCGATCGAGTCTAGCAAGATCGAGGGTATGGTGGTCAAAGAGGTACGTAGCGACGGTGCAAAGCCAATCAAATTCTACCGTGGTGCTTCTTCCTCCAAAACTGAAAATAATGTACAATTTGAAGATGTCACTTCATCAGAATTAATGGAATTACCTTTCGAGTGGTACTCTCCCCGTGTTCAAAATTTAATTCAACGTGGTTTCTTACCTCGACAATGGACAAAAGGTCAATCACAACATTTTGAAAAATTATGGAATAATTTCTGTCGTCCACCCAATTCAAAGTATGGACTCGGATTCGGCACGAGAGGATCGCCGACGATACCGAATTTTGCTTGGTTGTCACTTGCGAGTCCAATGAAAACCGCATGAAAACTACGTACGAACTCGAAGATGTACAAATCGAGACGCTCCACCAGAATTCGAAGAAGAAATCAAATCTACAATAGATGAGTTAACGGAAGTTAACTTAGGTACTAGCGAAGAGCCTAGACCTACCTTTGTTAGCTCCTTACTCAACAAAGAAGACTACAAAGAAATAATCAAATTATTAATGGAATTTAAAGACTGTTTTGCTTGTAATTATGACGAGATGTCAGGATTAGCTCCAGAGGTTGCAGTCCATAAGCTAGGAGTGGATCCTACTTCGTCCCGCCGACAAGGTCCCGTAAGAATGCGTCTAGAAATCGAACAACAAGTCATACCGAAGTTAAAAAGCTAATAGACTCCGCATTTGTCCGCGAAGAACAATACCCGACTTGGTTAGCCAATGTAGTGCCGCCGTAAAGAAGAATGGTCGATCGAATTTGTGTGGACTTCGCAGATTTAAACAAGGCATGTCCAAAGGATGAATTCCCTCTACCAATCCCGAACCGATGATCGACATTGCTTCAACGCATGAAATATTCTCATTCATGGATGGATCTTCGTAATACAACCGGATAAAAATGGCTCCGTAAGATGAAAAGCTTACAAGCATTCGTAACGCCGATCGGAGTATTTTGCTACACAGTTGATGCCATTCGGACTGAAGAACGCAGGAGCAACCTACCAGAGAGCAATGACAAGAATTTTTGATGACCTCATCCACAATCAAGTCGAATGCTACATGGACGATGTGGTCATCAAAATCAAAGTAAAGGAAAACCACCTGTATGATTTGAGAATTGTTTTCGAACGATTAAGACAATTTAACCTTAAGATGAATCCCTTAAAATGCGCCTTCGGGGTCACCTCCGGAAATTCTTAGGATTCGTTGTCCGACATCGTGGAATTGAAATCGACCCGAAAAGATTAAAGCTATCTTAGAAATGCCGTCTCCCAAAACCTTAAAAGAACTACGATCTTTTCAAGGGAAGCCGGCATATCTTCGACGCTTTATCTCAAACTCCGTCGTAGGTGTCAGCCTTTTCGACACTAGTTAAAAAGGACGCCAAATTTATTTGGGAAGAGAAATGCCGTAAAAGCCTTCGAGGACATTAAACAATATTTAATGACACCTCCCGTCTTAGCAGCCCTGGCCTCGTGTAGACCGCCGATACTTTACACCGCGGCTTTAGACGACTTCTCTCGGAGCCCCGTTAGCCTGTGTCAATGATGAGGGTAAAGAAAATGCTCTTTACTACTTAAGCCGTCGTTTACATCCGACGGAAGTAAGGTATCTCGCAATTGAAAAGCATTGTTTGGCCCCGATCTTCGCCGCTCAAAAGCTCGTGCACTACATGCTTTCTCATAAGGTCAACCCGATCTCGAAGTTTAATCCATTGCAATACTTGATGACTCGTCCGACACTTTCCTGCAGACTTGCCGATGGTCAATGATATTATTGCAATTCGATATAACTTTCGTGCCTCTTCGTGCCGTAAAGGGACAAGCCTTAGCAGTACTTCCTCGCAAAGACACCCTTTGCCGCCAAATCTCCTCTCAATGACGATCCGCCCGATGAACAAATAATGAATCTAGAAGACCCCGATGATCGACGTTCGGAATTGTATTTCGACGGAGCATCTTCAAGCACACAAAGACGAAGAATCGCAAGTGATAGTGCCTGTAAGGCAGAATCGAGTTAATCTTTATAACGCCGGAGCGGGGATGTTAAGATACTCCTACCACTTAACGTAACCGTGTACAAACAATGAAGCGTAATACGAAGCCCTCATAACGGGACCGGAATTAACCATTCAAATGGGGATAACGTACATCAACATCTACGGGGATTCACAGCTAATCATTCAACGGATCGCCGGACAAGATAGAATTTTAAAGCCAAGACTCGAACAATGCTTCCAAGATGCCATACAAATTGTTGGAACAGCATTCTAAATGTGACGATCTACAAAATTCCCGTAAAAGAAAATGCTTTAAGCAGATGCTTTAGCCCGTCTCGCAAAAGAATTTGCCCGTTTGCAAGATGAATCCGCAGAAGTGTCAGTTCACTGACGTCGGTCCTATCACGACTCGACATAGACACAATACATAAATCGAAAAAGAAAAAGAATCAGCTAGCAACAAAGGATGTAAAAACACGTAAGATCGGCGACGACCATTAATGTACTACCCGCAAACAGAAAACCGCCAGACGATAGGTCGCTAGCCCATCGATCAAGAAAAGAACTCGTCTTACGCATTAATAAACAACACATTGTACATAAGGTATTTCGATCAAATGCGGCTAAGGTGCCTAAGCGGGTCCGAGGCCCGTGAAATCGTTAAAGAGGTACATTCGTGACTCCGTGGCGCTCACCACGGGTCCGAAGATGAAGATGAAAATTAAAAGACTAGGGTACTACCGGCCCTCGATGATGACCGACCGCATGAAAATCGCCAAGAGCCGTCACCAATGCCAAGTGCACGGAGTGGTTCTACACCAACCTCCAAATGTGCTACATCCGACAATTACGTCGTGGCCATTCGAATGTCGAGGCACATATATAGTGGGTCCAATAGAACCACCATCTTCAAAAGGACATCGCTTCATTCTTGCGGCTACAGATTACTTTTCCAAGTGGGCAGAGGCAGTTCCACTTAGAGAAGTGAAAGCACACCACGTGCTATAGTTTTTCAAGAACCAAGTTGTCTACCGTTTCGGAGTGCCGCGCAGGATCATCTCAGATAATGGGTCAGCATTCGAAGCACACAAATCAACAATTTTGTCAGGAGACACGGAATCGACTGGCGATACTCAACAATTTACTACCCAAGAGCAAACGACCTCACTGAGGCTTT
The DNA here is from genome assembly GCA_022702705.1 of Papilionanthe hookeriana x Papilionanthe teres. Classification (NCBI taxonomy): domain Eukaryota; kingdom Viridiplantae; phylum Streptophyta; class Magnoliopsida; order Asparagales; family Orchidaceae; genus Papilionanthe; species Papilionanthe hookeriana x Papilionanthe teres. Next base: position 28,190,390 of record CM040427.1, read on the forward strand.
TAATAAAACTCTCGTTCAAATTTTAAAGAAAACCTTGGACGATAATAAGAGAAATTGGCACGAGAAGTTGTTAGAAGCCTTATGGGCCTACCGGACAACCTTCAGAACTCCTACTCAAGCTACACCTTACGTTTCGGTGTATGGGTCCGAGGCAAAGGTTACCTTTAGAGGTGCAGCCTTCCTTCACTCGAATTGCAGCTGCAAACAAGATCATGACGTAAGAGAACGCCAAATTACGACTAGAAGAATTAGAAAGCCCGGAAGGAAAAAGGCTTGCAAGCGCAACGTAATTTAGAACTATACCAAGCCAAGATGGTTCAAGCCCATGACAAACCGGTCCGCCCAAGAACCTTCAAAGTTGGTGACTTAGTTCTTGTTCTCAAGAGACCTATTCTCGCACATCGCAAGAAAGGAGGAAAATTTGAACCCACTGGGAAGGACCGTTCGTGGTTGAAGCAAGATACTCGTGAGGTTCCTACCAGCCTAGTGAATCGCCGTGGAGAACGACATATGCTTCCGATCAACGGACGATACTTGAAAAAGTATTACGCTACCTCGATGTTTCGAAGGAATGAATTCTTCATCCCTAAGAAACACGGGCGAAGTAATTACTTATGATTGGGTCCGAACCCAAAAATAATAAAATGTGCTAAGATAAATAAAATCATGATAATAAAGTTTTCCTTGTTTTCTTTTCCAAATCAAAATCTCTTCCCTGATCTTATCCTACTTCATTCCTGTTAAATTCGAAAATACAAAAAATATAATATAAGGAAAATATGTCTTTAATAAACATTTTCTTAATGTTCTTGTTCTTAGTACAGCCCCTGATCCTTTTCCTTGTCTTTTCGCAGGGAAATGTCGAACCGGCCGTTGGTCCCGAACTTTAAGAATGGCGTAAGCCTTGCACTCGATGAAAAGAGGGTGAAAGATGGAGTGATAATCGAGATTGACTCGGATTTCGCACCAGCAGCCTACAAGCACGAGGAAAGTGACCGGGTCCCGGCTGACCGAGAAGAACTCGCCCGGCAGACAAGGATGAAAGTGGGGCCCAAGCCACCAATCCAAAGAAGAAGAAAAGAAAGGCAAACGCCGAAGAAGACAAGAAAATGAAGTCCGTAGTCGCTACAGCAGAGGGCAAGCTTGCCGCCGCCGCGCCCACAGAGATTCAAGAAGTTCGAAGAGCTACTCTCACAAAGAACGCAACGAAGAAATAAGAATCGCCGTATCCGTAAGATGTTAACAAAACTAGCCGTGGACCAGCGCGACGAGACAGCTTGCTAATGCCAAGCACATACACTTTGAGGACATCGGTTCACCGAGAACCCGAAGAAAGGAGGCCACTCCTAGTGGTAACAGAAAGGACCAGTGGAAATCCCCGTAAGATCGAAGAAAGAAGGTTACCACGCCACCGGATAGAACCACCGACGGATGCATGACCTTGTTGCAGAGCAACCCCGGGGATGTCCCGATAGGCATCATCCCCGAGGAGCCGAGGTATGCAGGAGAACGTGAAGGGATTGAACCGTATATCCCACAATATGTCACAAGGCCTCGCCATCCGCAGATCATTCCGAATACGAGCCGGAGAGAATGCAGAATGTTGAAAAGAAAACCTTTGAATACTTCGAGAGAATTAAAGGCAGTAAGAATCAATATACTAGAGGGCCTCGAGCTACATACGTACGTATTCTCGCAGTATGAACTACAAGCAAATCGTGGATTACATCCGGATTTGAAAAGAATGGGCCGAGCAGGCCGCCCGAGGGAAAACACATACTCGTAACCCCGGAGATGGATGCCGTGGAAGGGAAGAATCACAATACAATGCGGATGCTGCTACAACTTTGTCAAGACAAGAAGGGAAACCCACCGGGATACTCCGTCATGGGCAAGTGGATCCGATGCCATTAGTCATCAAGAGAATGGTAAAGAGATTGATAACATGGAGGGTACCGCCAGCAGATTGCATACCCAATAGCCTGCATTATCAACATCTACAAACAGGGTGACCGCATACCCCCGCATATAGACCACCACGACTTTGTCGACCTTTCGCACGCCTCTTTCCCGAACGAGTGTAACATCATGTTCGGATCCGACCTCCGTATAGCGAGCCCGTGTGAGTTCCGAGGGCCAGTGAAGATACCTTTACCGGTAGGTTCCGTCATGATACCGAAGGGCAACGGAGCGTATATCGCTAAGCATTGCATACCAGGAGTACCAATGAAGCGGATCTCGCTACTTTCGAAGGATGGACGACGAGAAGACTCCGTACCATTTCCGACTGCACCCGGAGCTAGAGAGCCTCCGGCCTTACGAGCCGTGAGTTACATGGAAAATATCACACCTCCAATGTACATCTATACGGCATCCTCGCCAAGGATGGCTTGGAAGGTGATGTTGTCGACCATGTACCCCACTATTCGTACATGGATTTCCGACGTATGCTTCTTTAGATGGACCAACAAAGATCATACATAGTCCATTTCGAGTCTACATGGATTGTATGAAATGTATTCCGCATCGAGTTGTATGATGTATCTTCAACATGATTGGAATGAAAGTGACCATGTCACATTTTTGGCCTTCACCTCTTTTGTGCAAATTGACTGGGAAACGCCATTAAAGTTAAATGAACTTCGAACAAAGAACAGAAAAGAAAAGAAAAAAAGAATAAAAGAAAACTTTCCTAAAAAAGAATCTTAAAAATGACGAACACCAAATTCACATGAACATTAAATAAACGATAAAGTAAAATTTGAATCATTAAAAGATAAACAAAATCAACATAAGTGTTAAATCAAATCTCAAATCAAATTCTTAATCAAATTTCAAATCCAATCTCGATCAAATTTCAAATTTGATCTTCCAAATTTCAAACCAAATTCCAAATCAAATCTCAATCAAATTCAAATTCAATTTTTTCCAGATTCCAAATCAAATTTCAATTAAATTCAAACTCAACCTTCCAAATCTGAAATTCAATCCGTTCTACTCTCTCCCTCGTCCGGGATGGAAGCGGTCGATTCCATCGACACTGAGCCACGAGGTTTTCGATTCGGATCTAATGGCGAGGAATTGTATCCAATCCAAACCAAAGAACTTTCCATCAACTCTTTTGAATGGGATATGAAGCATCTACATATTCTTTCCTAATCTATTCCCTTCCATGAAAGTCTTTTACAACTTTCATGAAATTCTCGAAACACCAAAATTCCACACTCTTCAAATCAACACTACAAATCTTTGCAAAATCAATTACCAATCAAAATCAAACTTTTTGGGTTGAGGATTTTACATCCGATACTGCACTGCTTTAGGATTCTTTCCCTATTGCACTGAAATACATCAAAATCAAACTTTTTGGGTTGAGGATTTTACATCCGATACTGCATCGCTTTAGGATTCTTTCCGTATTGCACTCGAAATACATCAAAATCAAACTTTTTGGGTCGAGGATTTTACATCCGATACCGCACCGCTTTAGGATTCTTTCCCTATCGCACCGAAATACATCAATATCAAATTTCGAGGTCGAGGATTTTACATCCGATACCGCACTCGCTTTAGGATTCTTTCCCTATCGCACCGAAATACATCAAAATCAAACTTTTTGGGTTGAGGATTTTACATCCGATACCGCACCGCTTTAGGATTCTTTCCCTATCGCACCGAAATAAATCAAAATCAAACTTTTCGGGTCGAGGATTTTACATCCAATACCGCACCGCTTTAGGATTCTTTCCCTATCGCACCGAAATAAATCAAAATCAAACTTTTGGGTTGAGGATTTTACATCCAATACCGCACTCGCTTTAGGATTCTTTCCCTATTGCACTCGAAATACATCAAAATCAAACTTTTGGGTCGAGGATTTTACATCCGATACCGCACCGCTTTAGGATTCTTTCCCTATTGCACCGAAATACATCAATATCAAATTCAAACCTTCGGGTCAAGGATTTTACATCCGAGATCGCATTGCTTTAGGATCCTTTCCCTATCGCAATGAAATACATCAAATCAAATTCCCGGGTTAAGGATTTTACATCCGAGACTCGCATCGCTTTAGGATTCTTTCCCTACAAGCAATGAAATACATCAAAGTCAAACTCTTAGAGTTAAGGATTTTACATCCAATACCGCATTACTCTGAGATCTTTCCTCATTGTAATGATCCAATCCAATTGATTCGATCTTCTTTTGGGGTTGAAGATGTTACATCTAAAACCTCAAAATTCCAATTTTCATTTCAAATCAAATCCCTTCAAATTAATTTCGACAAACTTCAATCTAAATCGAAACTCCAAATTGAAATCTAAACTCACACATCATGACTCGAACATGAAATGAAACAAAATTTAAATTGATATTCCCCGCATCATGTGATTTGGGATTCACCTCCTTTTCCTTTCCCGCCGAGAGTTCAAGAATCTCCAGTTTCAGAGATATACTTGACACTCCCCAACGAAAACTCTTCTACTTCGTCCTAAGTTTGTTACTTGGACATCTGTGTTGGTTTTGCTGATCGCTTCGGTCAACACCAATACACGCGGTGTGCTCCGTCGACTCACCACACCTATCGGGGGTCCATTTGTTGACCTCATTTTTGATGAGGTCTTCTTCTTCTTTTTAGTGCTTAGGATCTAGCCTCAGGCTTTTCCTTCGGCTATCTTAGAGGACTAGAATCGGGACCCACCTTTTAGAAATTCAAACCACTTCTAAACTCCCCGCAAACTCCACAAACTTGACCGTAGACCCCTAATCACCTAGAGGGTTGAAATCAAATGTGAAAGTTTAAAGGATGAGTTCCTATAGGACTCTTTGGCCTTAGGACCGCCCTGGGTCAGCTCGGTCCGGTGAAGGGGCCGACTTACACACACACTACACTTATACACTACACCTACACACTACACTTCCACACACCTCCTAAAACCACACCCATACCCAACTTGACCTCCCGACTCATGTAGGTGATTCACATGGATGGTCCTTAACCCCTAAGCCTCGGCTAAGAGGGTTAGGAACAACATAATGGATGCCTCAAATGAGTCCCTTCATGGCTCATGTGAGCTTGATGTGACTTCATGGCTCAACCAAAATGACTTCATTCCACTTAAATTCACCCAATCTTCAATTTTCCAAATTTTCAATTTTTGACCCCCGGGACCCTACACCCGTTTAGCCTACCCAAAACCCTTGAAACTACCCAAAATTTGCAAAATCACCTAAATTGCTCAAAATTTCCCAAAATCAATCCCAAACATTTCTCTCCACTCAAATTAATCATCTATACCCAAAAATACCAAAAATTCCAAAAATACCTCCCAATACCCTCCAAATACCCAAAATACCCCCCTTGACCAAAAAAATCCAAAAATTCAGAAAATTCCCAGAAAATTCCAGAAAATCCCAAATATTCCCAATTTCATTTTGTCCAACTACACCATAGGCCAATTTTGTCAATTTACCCTACTTTTATCAAACCCCCAATTTGACCCATTTTAACCCAAAGTGAACCCAATGTCAAACCAAACTTACCCAATTGACCCAAATTCTGGTCCAATTCAATTTTAAACTTCAATTCAACATTCCCAATACCAATCTAGACCAAATCCAAGTTCAATTTGATTGACATTTGGATCCAATTTCACTTTTGGCCTTAAAGCCCAATTTGGACCCATGACCCAAACTCACCCAATTCAACTCCAATTAACCCCAAATCTTTTCCAAATCTTCCTTAACATTCTCACAAACAAAACACTAACATGATTTGCCCAACATTTAGACCCAAACCCCACTCAACTTCAACTCAAAGCTAAAAGGCCATATTTTGACCTAAAACCAAACCTAACCCAAATGAGCCCAAACCCCAAAATCCAAGCCCAACCAAAGTCAAAACCTCTTTGAAACACTCTCATAAACATTTCCCAACATTTATTTTACATCAATTTCAACCCTAGCCCAACATTGGCCCAACTTGGCCCACTTGGGCCTATGTTGGCCCATTCACCAAAAGAACCCAAATTCAACCCAATTCAAACCCAAATCACTCCCAATTTGCTTCAAGTCACTCATGACTCATCCATGAGCTAGAAACAACATTTGTTTGGCCCAATCCTTCACAAATTCCCCATCCATAAATTTATTTCCAAACCAAAAGCCCACTTTCTTAAACCTTCCTAGAGCCCATCTCCACCAAAATCCAAAGGGGCAAAATCAATTTAAGGCCCATATGACAAATTCTCTTCATCATGCATTCAATTAAAATCATCCCTAAGTCCTAATCCAATGATCAAATAATTCTAAATAAAGCTTCATCCAACATTCCACCAAAATGTCCAAAATCCTTAAAATCCATTTTTATGAAGTCGACTAAACTTTTCCCAAGCCAAATGGAGCCATGAATGAGCCATTCACAAGCCATATGAAGCCATGAAAGTTTGGCATGTGACCATGCCATTAATGGTAAAAGGAGGGGCTCCTTTCCTAATCTTTCATTAAGCCTTTTTAACCTTATTCATGACACACACTAAACCATGTTTAGCCACCTCATCATGGATAGAGACCATACCATTCTCTCTTGGTCGACCCAACCGATCCTCTCAGCCCAAAATCGAGCCATGGGGAGGTGCACCCAACCCAAACCAATGGATTGACCAAATTGAAGCCAAAATGACCCCTTCCCCATTCCATTTTAATTCAAAGCCTTTACACATGGCAATTGCCAATTGACTGCACAAACCTCCAGCCCTGACCCACCTGGACCTGAGGGTGACCCATGCTTGCCGGCCAGCAGCCTGGGTCGCCGGAAAACACCATGGCCGAGACCTTGGGAGGAGCCAAACTTTGGAATTCCACCTCGCCGAGCCGCCCCATGCCCAATGGCCACCATGGCCGTTCTTCCCATGACCAGCAGCAGCCGATCCCAACCCTCGGCCATCCCCGTGAGGCTCTCCAGCCACCTCTATTTAAACCCGACCCCCTCACGGCCATGAGAGGAGAGTTGCACAAACCTTGCCGAAACTCGCCAAAATTGTTCCAAACCCTTCTCCACCCTTAGAGCAGTTGATCCCCGAGTGTCAATTTGCCCTAATCCCCACCGACAAAATCCAATTTCACAACCGAAATTCCACCCAAAACCAGGACACTTCTCCACAGGTGAGCCAATCCCCAAATTGATTGGTTCTACACCTTCACTGCACCAAGGGAAGGTGTCCACCAAGCAAAGCCCCATCTCCGAAGCCACCCGGTTGCTCCGGCCTCCAAGCTTTGTGATCGGCCGTGGTCGAAATCATACCTAGACAATTCACTGGACCGGGAGACTTCATCCGGAGCTTGTCGGGATCCGATCGAAGGTGCAACAACCCTCGGATCGAAGCCACACTTCTCCGAGCAAAGGTACGAGCTAATTCTTCATCCCGAGCTTCGGAGATTCTCCATTTCAAATGCTTTAATTTCAATGCATGATAACCGTATAGATGTGTTCGTCTCTTCAAGACGAATCCATAGAGCATAAGAACATGAAAATCCATTGAGTATCGAGTGAGATATTAGGGATTTAGTGTGGACGGCTCTCGGGTGAGGACACTTGGGGACGATGAACGGATGCCGTCCATCCAATACACGCGCGGACGGACGGCCAGGATCGCGTCGGATCAGAAGACGGAACGATACAGCGGGCCCCGGGAGCGCTGAGTCAGATGGCGGCGTCGAATGGGAGCGCGCCACGCGGCGTTTCGGAGCTGCCGAGGTTGACGCGGCGCCGCGTGGATAAATAGAAAATTAGGGATTTTTTCTGATTTATTTAATTCCCTAAACTTCAAAAATTCATAACTTTGTGTAGAAAAATCAGAAAAATAAAATAAAAATACCCTCTTGCTCAGGTGAACGGAGGAGAATAATGTGGAAAAGAAATCATTTAATTTCATCAAGTATTTTATTTTTAATAATTTATTTACTCTCTGCATATTTTTAATTCTCCATGCATTTATACAATTCACCATGGCATGAGACCATAGGGCTTTTGAAGCCTCTGAATTTGGGAACATTCCCTGAATTTTCCAAAGTCAGAGGCCATCCCTATGGAAAGTTATTGATTTTTCAAATTCATGTTACTGTTTTGAGTATTTTAATTCCAATAAATAGCATGTTGTGAAATAAATTCTAGGAAAATTTGGTGATGTTCCTTATGACCAGATGACCCTAGGAAAAATAGGTTTTGAGTTAGTTCATTTAAAACAACCCTAATTGGCTTAAACACCCAAAATGGATCTCTAATTAATTAGAGCTAACCATACATCAAATTGACTTGAAATCAATTCTCCACTGACCTTAAGGATCAGAGGAACCCACCATAAAAATTTGAGGTCAATTGGACTTGTTTAGCCCTACTAATTAGGTTGATTAAGCCATTTAGTCATTTTAAACTTTAAAAATTCATAACTTTCAAAATAGCTTTCAAAAATTCACCAAATTGGTTTTGGAGCCTCTCTGATATCAGGGGAATTTAAGAAAATTAAAATTTCAATTTTCTAAAAAAGTTGATTTTTAATATTATTTTAATATTTTAATAATTAAAAAATAATAAAAATCACAAAAATAATAAAATTCACCAAAATGTCACATTTTGAATTTTAATCACTTAGGAACAAACCCCATATTTTTCTTAGGTCTATTTAGTGAGATATTAAATTTTAAAGCTCTAGGGTAATTTTAAAATTAAAAAAATGTATTTTCTAGCATTTTCACTAAAATAATTATAATAAATCATAAAAAAATCAAAAAATTACAAAATTTGATTCTCTAATTTCCTTGATATTAGAGAGATTTTTGAAAAATATAAAATTCATTTGTCAACATTTATTTTATTTTTAAATTAATTAACACTCCAAAACTTAAAATAATTATAATAAAAATAATATAATTCAAAAAATCACCAAAATTGGTCCAAGTGGTCCTCTGGTCATTAGGAATGTCCCCTAATTTTCTTAAGGACAGAAACTTTCCCTTGGTCATGTTATTAAATTTTCCTTGGAAATCTCTATTTTCTACTAAAAATAATTATATAAATAAATTAAATACAGAAAAATCACATTTTCTCCTCTCATATTTTTATTGACATATGAGTGAAGTCACATAAAAATTTCAAGTTCATTTGAGTTCAATTTAGTGAGTTATGAAATTATTAAGCTTAAAGGGTAAAGTGGTAATTAAAATTTTAACCCTTAATTAAAACTTTAGGTTTAATAAAAAATTAACAAGTAAAATATTTGATCCTAATCTGATTTGGATGATTGAAATTTAAATAATTAAAGGGTAGAAACCCATTGAGCATTTTAAAATGATTAAACCTTAATTAAATAGTTGATTAAATTTGGAAGAATAATAAAATTGGAATTATTAAAATAGGGATATTATTAGGAAGAGATTTATTCTTTAATTTAAAAATCCCTAAATTAATTATCTCATTAATATTCACTTCTTAATTAAAATGATAACTCAAATTCAAAATATTAAAAGACTTAATCATTAAACTAAAATTAAATTATTAAACTCTTTTAAAATTTTTTAATTAAAATTAAAAAAAATAAAATTAAATTAAAAATTAAATTGAATTAAATTAAATTAAATTGAATTAAATTAAAAATTAAATTAAATTCAATCAAATTAAATTGAATTAAATTAAATTAAATTAAATTAAATTAAATTAATTAAAATTAATTAAAAATTAAATTAAATTAAATTAAATTAAATTGAATTAAATTAAATTAAAATTAAATCAAATTAAATAAAAATTAAATCAAAATCAAATTAATTTAATGTAACATCAAATTAAACTAAATTAAGTTAAACCAAATTAAATTGAATTAAATTGAACTAAATTAAATTAAAGATTAAATTAAATTAAATTAAATTAAGTTGAATTAAATATAACATCACCAAAGACATAAAGGATTCAAAATAAATCTAAAGTAACTTGAACACTATTCCAAATTTAAACCCTTTAATTGAAATTAAACTAAATCACAAACCATTTGAACACCAATTTACCCTCGAAAGCTTTAGTTGTCATAATTCCTAAATAGAATATTAAATAAAATGTTACTTCACCTATAGGATATTCAAATGTCCTAGTTCACTGAGCAAGACAACCAAATTTGAATCCCCGGACGATTAATTCATTTATATAATTAAATTCATTTGGACTTAAAACAATCCTAGAAATATTGAAAAGATGTTTAAGATTTGTCTTAAGCACTTCCTCGATATGATAGGATGTTTATAAGAACAACTAAATTTAATTATTCTTTGATGAAGAAAATCATCCTCAAACCAAAACACAAGAACCTAGACGTCATAGGAAATGACTAGCTATAGGATTAGGAATTTGGTAGAAAACCATAACCCTTACCTTAGCTTTACCTAGGAACTTGCTTAAATATTCTAATCGTGTTTCAAGTGCAGCTTGGAGTGACGGGAAGACCCTCCAGGTACGCTTTTATTTCATTGCAATTTACTTTCTTGCAATTTACATTATTGCAATTTCATTAATCGCATCGCACTTACTTTTCTTGCATGGTAAACAACTGTTGCATGAAAACCCACACCTTTAGGATAGTCCCTAAAACTGAAACCAAAACTAAGTTAAGAGTTATTGCAAGATAAAATTCACCGCCACAACATTTCAAAATATAAAACAAACTCAAAATTTAATCACAAACGTAACACAAAACTACAATTACAACTAAATTAAAACGTCCTCGTTGGATGATCGGGAATACCTCGGATGATGTAACCTACGTGTTGCTAACGGGATTTCCCACGGTCTAAATGAAAGTGTGGAACTCATTCAGTTGAGTTTAGCAAATTCATCCGGACTAAGTGAATCCGATAAAAATAATGATGCCGGAAGGATGGAACCGTGGGATCTTAACCGGTGTCGTTATAATCAACTTTAAGATTTGTTTTAATTAAAATATTGAAAACACTTGGAGATTAAGATTTTCTCTAAACCAAAACACTTTTCTCATCCTCTGATTTATGACTTCTAAAACTAAAACCTCTGCAACAACAAGGAGCTTGGAGCATGGTGGGTAGCACGGCCATCATCGTCAGCAAAACTTGAATCTACATCAGCAAAACTTTCTTAGAATTAAACAACCAAGCCATAGGATTTTGAGGTAGTTTGCCTAGTGCAACATAAATCCTCAACCTTTTGTTAGGCATTTGCACTGCAAATTATGCCCTAACCGGTTTTAGGATTCCGAGGTAGTCGTCTGATACGACATAAACCCTCACATCTTAGAGGCTATTTGTATGATTGTGTCATACGAATATAAGTCCTAATTAATTAAAATTGGCAAGATCAAAACATCAAATAAATATTAGGACTTTCCTAAATTCAAGCCAAACAATAGGATAGTCGGGAGATTACCGAAGTTCACTTCGAATCCGTGATTTCTCCTACTTTTCTTCCTTTGAATTCCCAAAACAAAATGTTCCAAATTTGATCCATTTCCTATCGAAATTCCAAACTTCAATCCTTTGAGAACTTAAACTTTGAAATCCTTGAGAGCGAGACTATTGATTATTATCGAGAGTTTTCTTAGGTGATTCTCGTCACTTAAGATGTAATTAACTATGAGGGCTTGCCCTTATAGGGAATTTTAAAGAACCTAGGTAATATAAACCCCGTTTAATGCTTTCATATTAAGCAGGGGAATTTGTCGGCTTATAAAATTGGTTCGCGGACCAAACGGATGTCACAGATCTTCTAGTTTATTTAATCGAGCCCCATCGTCAAGCAGTGTGTCTATCCTTAGGAATAGATACACGGTTTGTGGTGCGGTGCTCGTTTATATAAACTATTTGGGATGTGAGATCGGTTTGATTTCATATCTTAAAATTTTCAAATTTAAAATTATTTTCAAAATCAAATACTACTTTCTAAATTATATATATATTTAAATTAAATTTAAAATTTAAATTTCGCCGACAATTTCTGTAGGCGACCTCCTTTTCAAAAATAAAACACACAACCTAAAAATATGCCGACATCAACCAGACATGAACCCAAGTTAGTTCAATTAATATTGAATTTAACTTTAAATCTTTTGATAGACATGAATAGACACCAACCCGAAATTTAAGCTCAAACTCAAGATCAATTCAACATTTCAGATCAAGACCGACATAATTCGACATTCTAAAATTGAAATTGACATTTCCGACATAAATCTGATGTTGACATAATCAACGAAAAATTTGACATTTCAAAAATAAAACAACATGATTAGCATGAAGTTGACATTTCAAAATAACTTGACATTCAAACAAAATATATATATTCTGTGACATTATTTCTGACAATATTTTCTTTGCAGGATGAAGACAAGAAATTTCATTTAGATTTTCTTTGCATGTTATAGGGTGTGCTAACTCTGTTTTGCAGGACGTCGACGACGGGATATTAGCAACAAAACAGAACAAAACTTTTAGGTTAGACATATAACCTGAAACTTTTTAACAAAACAACGACATTGACAACAAAACAAAACTTTTAGGTTAGACACATAACCTGAAACTTTTCAATAAAACAACGACATTGACAACAAAACAAAACTCTTAGGTTAGACATATAACCTGAAACTTTTCAACACAACAGCGACATGACAACAAAACTGAAACATTTAGGTTGAACATAATACCTAAAGTATTCAATAACATGATATAACGACGTTTGGGAGTGATAGTGGGTACATCTCTCCTTAAAATAATTTTTTTAGAAAACAAATGATTAACATTAATCAGAAGTTTTCTTAAACAATTGAGAATTGTTTAAGATGTAATTAACTATAGAGGCTTACCTCTATAGGAGATCTAAAAGAACCCAAAACAGAAATCTCTGGTTTACCATGATTTTCTTAATATAAAAATTCTAGAATACGTTATTCTAGAATATCCTCATATAAGAAGTATCATAAACATCTTTTTCTACTATTAGTCCTAAAAATTCTCTAAATCCTTCATAAGATTTATACGAATAAAACTAGGCTAATATTAGATGGCGACTCCTTGACATTGATATGATATATTGGATGGTGATGACATGACTTCATCCGCACCAAGGACATTTTCCGAAACCATATATTATATTTTTTTTCCATCGCCACCAGCTTCATCAAACAACATCTCTGTTGACCTCATTTTTGATGAGGTCTTCCCTTCTTCTTTTTAGTGCTTAGGATCTAGCCTTAGGCTTTTCCTTTGACTATCTTAGAGGACTAGAATTGGGACCCACCTTTTAAAAATTCAAACCACTTCTAAACTCCCCGCAAACTCCACAAACTTGACTATAGACCCCTAATCACCTGGAGGGTTGAAATCAAATGTGGAAGTTTAAAGGATGAGTTCCTATAGGACTCTTTGGCCTTAGGACCTGCCCGGGTGGCCCGGTGCAGTGAAGGGGCCGACTTACACTACACTTACACACTACATTTCCACACACTTCCTAAAACCACACCCATACCCAACTTAACCTCCCGACTCATGTAGGTGATTCACATGGATGGTCCTTAACCCCTAAGCCCTTGGCTAAGAGGGTTAGGAACAACATAGTGAATGCCTCAAATGAGTCCTTTCATGGCTCATATGGGCTTGAAATGGCTTCATGGCTCAACCAAAATGATTTCTTTCCACCTAGATTCACCCAATCTTTAATTTCCCAAATTTTCAATTTTCGACCCCGGGACCCTACACCTACTAAACCTACCCAAAACCCTTGAAATTACCCAAATTTTTGCAAAATTTCCAAATTACCCAAAATTTTCTAAAATCACTCTCAAACATCTCCACATCACTCAAATTGATCATCCATACCCATGTTGACCTCATTTTTGATGAGGTCTTCTCTTCTTCTCTTTAGTACTTAGGATCTAGCCTTAGGCTTTTCCTTTGACTGTCTTAGAGGACTAGAATTGGGACCCACCTTTTAGAAATTCAAACCACTTCTAAACTCCCTGCAAACTCTACAAACTTGACTATAGACCCCTAATCACCTAGAGGGTTGAAATCGAATGTGGAAGTTTAAAGGATGAGTTCCTATAGGATTCTTTGGCCTTAGGACCGCTCACTGGGTGGCTCGGTCCAGTGAAGGGGCTGACTTACACTACACTTACACACTACATTTCAACACACTTCCTAAAACCACACCCATACCCAACTTAACCTCCCGACTCATGTAGGTGATTCACATGGATGGTCCTTAACCCCTAAGCCCTTGGCTAAGAGGGTTAGGAACAACATAGTGAATGCCTCAAATGAGTCCTTTCATGGCTCATATGGGCTTGAAATGGTTTCATGGCTCAACCAAAATGATTTCTTTCCACCTAGATTCACCCAATCTTCAATTTCCCAAATTTTCAATTTTTGACCCCCGGGACCCTACACCTACTAAACCTACCCAAAACCTCGAAATTACCCAAATTTTTGCAAAATTTCCAAATTACCCAAAATTCTCCAAAATCAATCCCAAACATCTCCACATCACTCAAATTGATCATCCATACCCAAAAATACCAAAGATTCCAAAAATACCTCCCAATACCCTCCAAATACCCAAAATACCCTTCTTGGCCTAAAAATCCAAAAATTCAGAAAATTCCCAGAAAATTCCAGAAAATCCTAAATATTCCCAATTTCATTTTGTCCAACTACACCATGGGCCAATTTTGTCAATTTACCCTACTTTTGTCAAAACCCCCAATTTCACCCATTTTAACCCAAAGTGAACCCAATGTCAAACCAAACCTATCCAATTGACCCAAATTCTGGTCCAATTCAATTCTAAACTTCAATTCAACATTCCCAATACCAATCAAAACCAAATCCAAGTCCAATTTGATTGACATTTGGATCCAATCTCACTTTTGGCCTTAAAGCCCAATTTGGACCCATGACCCAAACTTAACCCAAACTCACCCAATTCAACTCCAATTAACCTCAAACCTTTTCTAAATCCTCCTTAACATCCCCACAAACAAAACCCTAGCATGATTTGCCCAAAATTTAAACCCAAACCCCACTCAAACTCAACCCAAGGTTAAAAGGCCCATTTTTGACCTAAGCCCAAACCTAACCCAAATTCAACCCAATTCAAATCCAAATCACCCCCAATTTATTTCAAATCACTCATGACACATCCATGAGCTAAACCCAACAATTATTTGGCCCAACCTCTTTATAAAATTCCCATCCATAAATTCATTTTTAAACTTAAGGGCCCATTCCTTAAACCATTTTAAAAGCCCACTTCCACCAAATCCAAAACCCCAAAAATTCTTCCAAAGCCCATATGACATTTCCCCTCATCATACTTTCAATTAAAATCATCCCTAAGTCCTAAACCAATGATCAAATATTTCTAAATGAAGCTTCATCCAAATTTCCACCAAATTATCCAAAATCCTTAAAATCCTTTTTTATGAAATCGACCAACCTTTTGCCAAGCCAAAGGTGAGCCATGAAGCCATGCATGAGCCACATGTGAGCCATGAGAGCTTTGGACACTCCACCATGCCATATTGGGTAAGAAGAGGGGGGGCTTTCCTTAATCCCTAAAGCTCATTAGCCTTAATCATGTTTCACCTAAACTTAAATTTAATCCAAATATATTTGGATGGAGACTTCTCCATGCCAAACCAAGTCGATCCCTTTGATTCCCCACAAGCATCCAAAGCCACCTTGAAAGGTGCACCAAGCCCAAATGGGTGGATTGACCCATTTAGACTCAAAACTAGCCATGCCCCATTCTACTTTGGATCAAAGCCTTTACACATGTCCATGGCCAATTGATTGCACAAACCTCCAGCCCCCGACCCACCCGACCTCGAGGGTGACCCATGCCTGGCCGGCCGGCCACTGTGCCGCCGAAAAACACCATGGCCGAGAGATCACATGTGAGCCAACATTGAAATTCTCACTCGCCGAGCCGCCCTCGCCTAGTGGTCACCATGGCTGTTCTTCTCCTCACCGGAGCAGACTGATCCCAAGCCCTAACTCCCCCGGAGGCCCCCAACCAGACTCAATTTAAACTCCACCCCTCTCGGCCATGAAAAAAAGAGAAGCATAAACCTTGCCAAAACTCGCCAAAATTGTTCCGCACCCTCCTCCACCCTTAGAGCACTTGATCCCCAAGTGAAATTCCCCTGCCATTTCTCCTCCGTAAGCTCAATTTCGGAGTCGAAATTCCACCCAAAACCAGGACACTTCTCCACGAGTGAGCCAATTCCCAAATTGATTGGCTCTACACCTTCACTGCGACCAGGGAGGGTGTCCACCATCAAAAGCCCCATCTCCAGAGCCACCCGGTTGCTCCAGCCTCCAAGCTTTGTGATCGGGCTTGGTCGAAATCATATCCGGACAATTCACTGGACCGAGAGACTTCATCCGGAGCTTGCCGGGACCCAATCGAAGGTGCAACAGCTCTCGGATCGAAGCCACACTTCTCCGAGCCAAGGTATGAGCTAACTCTCCATCCCGAGCTTCGGAGATTCTCCATTTCAAATGCCTTAGTTTCAATGCATGTTAGCCGTATAGATGTGTTCGTCTCTTCAAGACGAATCCATAAAGCATAAGAACGTAAAAATCCATCGAGAATCGAGCGAGATCTTAGGGATTTAGTGTGGACGCGCTCTCGGGCGAGAACACTCGGGGACGATGAACGGATGCCGTCCATTCAATACACACGCGGACGGACGGCTCGGATGGCGTCGGACCGAGAGACGGTACGAGAACCGCGGGGCCCGGCCGGCCGACTCAAGTGGCGGCGTCGACTGGAAGCGCGCGCGCGTGGCCTTTCGGAGTCGCCGAGGATGCGCCGGCGCCGACTCGGATAAGTAGAAAATTAGGGATTTTCCGATTTATTTAATTCCCTAAACTTCAAAAATTCATATCTCCGTGTAGAAAAATCGGAAAAATAAAATAAAAATACCCTCTCGCTCGGTGAAGAGAGGAGAATAATGTGGAAAAGAAATCACTTAATTTCATCAAATATTTTATTTTTTATAATTTATTTACTCTCTGCATGCATACAATTCACCATGGCATGAGACCATAGGGCTTTTGAAGCCTCTAAATTTGGGAACATTCCCTGAATTTTCCAAAGTCAGAGGTCATCCCTATGAAGAGTTCTTGATTTTTCAAGTTCGAGTCACTGTTTTGAGTATTTTAATTCCAGTAAATAGCATGTTGTGAAATAAATTCTAGGAAAATTTGGTGATGTTCCTTATGACCAGAGAACCCTAGGAAAAATAGATTTTGGCTTAGTTCATTCAAAACAACCCTAATTGGCTTAAACACCCAAAATAGGTCTTTAATTAATTAGAGTTAACCAGGCATCAAATTGACTTGAAATCAATTCTCCACTGACATTTAGGATCAGAGGAATCCACCATAAAACTTTGAGGTCAATTGGACTTGATTAGCCCCACTAATTGGGTTGATTAAGTCACTTAGCCATTTTAAACTTTAAAAAAATCATAACTTTTAAAATACTTTTCAAAAATTCACCAAATTGGTTTTGGAGCCTCTCTGATATCAGGGGAATCTAAAAAAATTAAAATTTCAATTTTCTAAAAAAGTTGATTTTTAATAATATTTTAATATTTTTAATAATTAAAAAATAATAAAAATCACAAAAATAATAAAATTCACCAAAATGTCACATTTTGAATTTTAATCACTTAGGAATAAATCCCACATTTTTCTTAGGTCTATTTAGTGAGATATTGAATTTTAAAGCCCTAGGGAAATTTTAAAATTAAAAAAATGTATTTTCTAGCATTTTCACTAAAATAATTATAATAAATCATAGAAAAATCAGAAAATTTCAAAATTTGCTTCTCTGGTTTCCTTGATATCAGAGAGATTTTTGAAAAATATAAAATCCATTTTTCAACATTTATTTTATTTTTAAATTAATTAACACTCCAAAACTTAAAATAATTATAATAAAAATAATATAATTCAAAAAATCACCAAACTTGGTCCAAGTGCTTCTCTGGTCATTAGGAATGTCCCCTAATTTTCTTAAGGATAGAAACTTTCCTTTGGTCATGTTATCAAATTTTCCTTGAAAATCTCTATTTTCCACCAAAAATAATTATATAAATAAATTAAATACAGAAAAATCACATTTTCTCCTCTCATGTCTTTATTGACATATGAGTGAAGTCACATAAAAATTTCAAGTTCATTTGGGTTCAATTTAGTGAGTTATGAAATTATTAAGCTTAAGGGGTAAAATGGTAATTAAACTTTTAACCCTTAATTAAAACTTTAGGTTTAATAAAAAAATCAACAAGTAAAATATTTGATCTTAATCTGGTTTGGATGATTGAAATTTAAATAATTAAAGGGTAGAAACCTATTAAATAATTTTAAAATGATTAAACTTTAATTAAATAATAGATTAAATTTGGAGGAATGATAAATTGGAATTATTAAAATAAGGGATATTTATTAGGAAGAGATTTATTCTTTAATTTAAAAATCCCTAAACTAATTATATCATTAATACTCAATTCTTAATTAAAATGATAACTCAAATGTAAAACATTAAAAGACTTAATTGAATTATTAAACTCTTTTAAAATTTCAATTAAAATTAAAAATAAAGTAAATTAAAATTAAATTAAAATTAAATCAAATTAAATTAAAGAAAATTAAATCAAATTAAACTAAATTAAAATTAAATTAAATTAAATTAAATTAAATTAAATAATTAAATTAAATTAAATTAAACAATTAAATTAAATTAAATTAAATTAAATTAAATTAAATAATTAAATTAAATTAAATCAAATCAAATTAATTAAACATCAAATCAAATTAAATTAAATTAAATTTAATTAAAACTCAATTAAATTAAATTGAATTAAATATAACATCACCTAAGACATAAAAGAAATTAAATATAAAGCAACTTGAACACTATTCCAAATTTAAACCCTTTAACTTAAATCAAATCATTTGAATACTAATTTACCCATGAAAGCTTTGATTATTATAACTCCTAAATGAAACATTAAATGAAGTGCTACTTCACTCATAAGATATTCAAATGTCTTAATTCACTGGGCAAGTTAATAAAACTTGAAAATCTCGGACGATTGATTCATTTATATAATTAAATTCATTTGGACTTAAAACAATCCTAAAAATATTGAAAAGATGTTTAAGATTCTTCTTAAGCACTTCCTCAATATGATAGGATATTTATAAGAACAATTGGATTTAATTGTTCTTTGATGAAAAAAATCGTCCTCAAACAAAAACACAAAGAACCTAGACGTCATAGGAGATGACTAGCTATAGGATTAGGAATTTGGTAGAAAACCATAACCTTTCCCTTAGCTTTACCTAGGGACTTGCTTAAATATTCTAATTGTATTTTAAGTGTAGCTTGGGATGACGGGAAGACCCTCCAGGTACGCTTTTATTTTATCGCAATTTACTTTCTTGCAATTTACTTCCCCGTAATTTACTTTATTGCGGATGCACTTCACTTTTCTTGCATGATAAAACAACTCGTTGCATGAAAACCCACACCTTTAGGATAGTCCCTAAAACTGAAACCAAAACTAAGTTAAAAGTCATTGCAAGATAAAATTCACCGCCACAACATTTCAAAATATAAAACAACTCAAAATTTAATCACAAACATAACACAAAACTACAATTGCAACAAAATTAAAACGTCCTGTTGGATGATCGGGAATACCTCGGATGATGTAACCTACGTGTTGCTAACGGGATTTCCCACGGTCTAAATGAAAGTGTGGAACTCATTCAGTTGAGTTTAGCAAATTCATCTGGACTAAGTGAATCCGATAAAAATAATGATGCCGAAGGATGGAACCGTGGGATCTTAACCGGTGTCGTTATAATCAACTTTAAGATTTGTTTTAATCAAAATACAAAACACTTGGAAATTAAGATCTTCTCTAAACCAAAACACATTTCTCATCCCCTAATTTATGATTTCTAAAACTAAACCTCCGCAACAACAAGGAGCTTGGAGCATGGTGGGCAGCACGGCCATCGTCATCAACAAAACTTGAACCTACTTCAGCAAAACCTTCTTAGAATTAAACAACAAAGCCATAGGACTTCGAGGTAGCTTGCTTAGTGTAACATAAATCCTCAACTCTTCGTTAGGCATTTGCATTGCAAATTAAGCCCTAACCGGTCTTAGGATTCCGAGGTAGTCGTCCGATACGACAATAAACCCTCACATCTTCTAGGCTATTTGTTCGATTTTATCATACAAATATAAGCCCTAATTAATTAAAATTGGTAAGATTGAAATACTAAATAAACATTAGGACTTTCCTAAACTCGAGCCAAATGATAGGATAGTCGGGGAGTTACCGAAGTTCACTTCGAATCCGTAATTTCTCCTACTTTTCTTCCTTTGGATTCATAAAACAAAATGTTCCAAACTTGATCCATTCCCTATTGAAATTCCAAAATTCAATCCCTTGAAAACTTAAACTTTGAAATTCTTGAGAGCATAATTATTGGTTATTATCGAGAGTTTTCTTAGGTGATTCCCGTCACTTAAGATGTAATTAACTATAGGGGCTTGCCCTTATAGGGAATTTTAAAGAACCCAGGTAATATAAACCCTGTTTAATACTTTCATATTAAGCAGGGGAATTTGTCGGCTTATAAAATTGGTTCGCAGACCAAACGGATGTCACAAATCTCCTAGTTTATTTAATCGAGCCCCATCGTCAAGCAGTGTGTCTATTCTTCGGGATAGATACATGGTTTGTGGTGCGGTGCTCGTTTGTATAAACTATTTGGGATGTGAGATCGGTTTGATTTCATATCTTAAAATGTTCAAATTTAAAAATTATTTTTAAAATCAAATACTACCTTTTCAAATTATTTATTTAAATTAAATTAAAAATTCGCCGACAACTTCTGTTAGGCGACCCCTTTTAAAAATACAACACAACCTAAAATATGCCGACAACCCAAAAATACCAAAAATTCCAAAAAATACCTCGCAATACCCTCCAAATACCCAAAATACCCTTCTTGGCCTAAAAATCCAAAAATTCAGAAAATTCCCAGAAAATTCCAGAAAATCCCAAATACTCCCAATTTCATTTTGTCCAACTACACCATGGGCCAATTTTGTCAATTTACCCTACTTTTATCAAAGCCCCCAAATTGACCCATTTTAACCCAAAGTGAACCCAATGTTAAACCAAACCTATCCAATTGACCCAAATTCTGGTCCAATTCAATTCTAAACTTCAATTCAACATTCTCAATACCAATCTAGACCAAATCCAAGTCCAATTTGACTGACATTTGGATCCAATCTCACTTCTGGCCTTAAAGCCCAATTTGGACCCATGACCCAAACCTAACCCAAATTCAACCCAATTCAAATCCAAATCACCCCCAATTTGATTCAAATCACTCATGACACATCCATGAGCTAAACCCAACAATTATTTGGCCCAACCTCTTTACAAAATTCCCATCCATAAATTCATTTTTAAACTTAAGGGCCCATTCCTTAAACCATTTTAAAAGCCCACTTCCACCAAATCCAAAACCCCAAAAATTCTTCCAAAGCCCATATGACATTTCCCCTCATCATACTTTCAATTAAAATCATCCCTAAGTCCTAAACCAATGATCAAATATTTCTAAATGAAGCTTCATCCAAATTTCCACCAAATTATCCAAAATCCTTAAAATCCTTTTTTATGAAATTGACCAAACTTTTTGCCAAGCCAAAGGTGAGCCATGAAGCCATGCATGAGCCACATGTGAGCCATGAGAGCTTTGGACACTCCACCATGCCATATTGGGTAAGAAGAGGGGGGCTTTCCTTAATCCCTAAAGCTCATTAGCCTTAATCATGTTTCACCTAAACTTAAATTTAATCCAAATATATTTGGATGGAGACTTCTCCATGCCAAACCAGCTGATCCCTTTGATCCCCCACAGCATCCAAAGCCACCTTGAAGGGTGCACCAAGCCCAAATAGGTGGATTGACCCATTTAGACTCAAAACTAGTCATGCCCCATTCTACTTTGATTCAACCACTTTACACATGGCATTTGCCAATCGCCTACACTAAACCCCAGCCCCGACCCACCCGACCAAGATGGTGACCATTGCTCGGCCGGCCGGCCACCAGGCCGCCGGAAAACACCATGGCCGAGAGCTCACATGTGAGCCAACATTGAAATTCTCACTTGCCGAGCCGCCCCATGCCTAGTGGTCACCCCGGTTGTTCTTCTCCTCACTCGCAGCAGCTGATCCCAAGCCCTAACTCCCCCTGGGAGGCCCCCCAGCCAGCTCTATTTAAACTCCACCCCTCTCGGCCATGAGAAGGAGAGAAGCATAAACCTTGCCAAAACTCTGCCAAAATTGTTTCAGACCCTCCTCCACCCTTAGAGCACTTGATCCCCAGTGGAATTCCCCTGCCATTTCTCCTCTGTAAGCTCAATTTCGTAGTTGAAATTCCACCCAAAACCGAGGACACTTCTCCACGGTGAGCCAATTCCCAAATTGATTGGCTCTACACCTTCACCGGACCAAGGGAGGGTGTCCACCATCAAAAGCCCCATCTCCGAGCCACCCAGGTTGCTCCAGCCTCCAAGCTTTGTGATCGGGCTTGGTCGAAATCATATCCGGACAATTCACTGTGACCGGGAGACTTCATCCGGAGCTTGCTCGGGACCCAATCAAAGGTGCAACAGCTCTCAGATTGAAGCCACACTTCTCTGAGCCAAGGTATGAGCTAACTCTTCATTTCGAGCTTCTGGAGATTCTCCATTTCAAATGCTTTAATTTCAATGCATGTTAACCGTATAGATGTGTTCGTCTCTTCAAGACGAATCCATAGAAGTATAAGAACGTAAAAATCCATCGAGAATCGAGTGAGATCTTAGGGATTTAGTGTGGACGGCTCTCGGGCGAGAACACTTGGGGACGATGAACGGATGCCGTCCATTCAATACACGCGCGCACGGACGGCCGGGATCGCGTTGGACCGGGAGACGCGTACGAGAACCGCGGGGCCCGGCCGCCGAATCGGGTGGCGGCGTCGAATGGGAGCGCGCCGCGTGGCCTTTCGGAGTCGCCGAGGATGCGCCGCGCCGACTCGGATAAGTAGAAAATTAGGGATTTTCCGATTTATTTAATTCCCTAAACTTCAAAAATTCATATCTCCGTGTAGAAAAATCAGAAAAATAAAATAAAAATACCCTCTTGCTCGAGTGAAGAGAGGAGAATAATGTGGAAAAGAAATCACTTAATTTCATCAAATATTTTATTTTTTATAATTTATTTACTCTCTGCATTGTTTTAATTCTCCATGCATGCATACAATTCACCATGGCATGAGACCATAGGGCTTTGAAGCCTCCGAATTTGGGAACATTCCCTGAATTTTCCAAAGTCAGAGGCCATCCCTATGAAGAGTTCTTGATTTTTCAAGTTCAGGTCACTATTTTGAGTATTTTAATTCCAGTAAATAGCATGTTGTGAAATAAATTTTAGGAAAATTTGGTGATGTTCCTTATGACCAGAGAACTCTGGGAAAAATAGATTTTGGCTTAGTTCATTCAAAACAACCCTAATTGGCTTAAACACCCAAAATAGGTCTTTAATTAATTAGAGTTAACCAGGCATCAAATTGACTTGAAATCAATTCTCCACTGACCTTTAAGATCAGAGGAATTCACCATAAAAATTTGAGGTCAATTGGACTTGGTTAGCCCCACTAATTGGATTGATTAAGTCACTTAGCCATTTTAAACTTTAAAAATTCATAACTTTTAAAATACTTTTCAAAAATTCACCAAATTGGTTTTGGAGCCTCTCTGATATCTGGGGAATCTATGAAAATTAAAATTTCAATTTTCTGAAAAAGTTGATTTTTAATAATATTTTAATATTTTTAATAATTATAAAATAATAAAAATCACAAAAATAATAAAATTCACCAAAATGTCACATTTTGAATTTTAATCACTTAGGAACAAATCCCACATTTTTCTTAGGTCTATTTAGTGAGATATTGAATTTTAAAGCCCTAGGGTAATTTTAAAATTAAAAAAAATGTATTTTCTAGCATTTTCACTAAAATAATTATAATAAATCATAGAAAAATCAGAAAATTGCAAAATTTGCTTCTCTGGTTTTCTTGATATCGGAGAGATTTTTGAAAAATATAAAATCCATTTTTCAACATTTATTTTATTTTTAAATTAATTAACACTCCAAAACGCAAAATAATTATAATAAAAATAATATAATTCAAAAAATCACCAAAATTGGTCCAAGTGCTTCTCTGGTCATTAGGAATGTCCCCTAATTTTCTTAAGGATAGAAACTTTCCTTTGGTCATGTTATCAAATTTTCCTTGAAAATCTCTTTTTTCCACCAAAAATAATTATATAAATAAATTAAATACAGAAAAATCACATTTTCTCCTCTCATGTCTTTATTGACATATGAGTGAAGTCACATAAAAATTTCAAGTTCATTTGGGTTCAATTTAGTGAGTTATGAAATTATTAAGCTTAAGGGGTAAAATGGTAATTAAACTTTTAACCCTTAATTAAAACTTTAGGTTTAATAAAAAATCAACAAGTAAAATATTTGATCTTAATCTGGTTTGGATGATTGAAATTTAAATAATTAAAGGGTAGAAACCCATTAAATAATTTTAAAATGATTAAACTTTAATTAAATAATAGATTAAATTTGGAGGAATAATAAATTGGAATTATTAAAATAAGGGATATTTATTAGGAAGAGATTTATTCTTTAATTTAAAAATCCCTAAACTAATTATATCATTAATACTCAATTCTTAATTAAAATGATAACTCAAATGTAAAACATTAAAAGACTTAATTGAATTATTAAACTCTTTTAAAATTTCAATTAAAATTAAAAATAAAGTAAATTAAAATTAAATTAAAATTAAATCAAATTAAATTAAATAAAATTAAATTAAATTAAACTAAATTAAAATTAAATTAAATTAAATTAAATTAAATTAAATTAAATTAAATTAAATAATTAAATTAAATTAAATTAAACAATTAAATTAAATTAAATTAAATTAAATTAAATTAAATAATTAAATTAAATTAAATCAAATCAAATTAATTAAACATCAAATCAAATTAAATTAAATTAAGTTAAATTAAAACTCAATTAAATTAAATTGAATTAAATATAACATCACCTAAGACATAAAAGAAATTAAATATAAAGCAACTTGAACACTATTCCAAATTTAAACCCTTTAACTTAAATCAAATCATTTGAATACTAATTTACCCTTGAAAGCTTTGATTATTATAACTCCTAAATAAAACATTAAATGAAGTGCTACTTCACTCATAAGATATTCAAATGTCTTAATTCACTGGGCAAGTTAACAAAACTTGAAAACCTCGGACGATTGATTCATTTATATAATTAAATTCATTTGGACTTAAAACAATCGTAGAAATATTGAAAAGATGTTTAAGATTCTTCTTAAGCACTTCCTCAATATGATAGGATATTTATAAGAACAATTGAATTTAATTGTTCTTTGATGAAGAAAATCGTTTTCAAACAAAAACACAAAGAACCTAGACGTCATAGGAGATGACTAGACTATAGGATTAGGAATTTGGTAGAAAACCATAACCTTTCCCTTAGCTTTACCTAGGAACTTGCTTAAATATTCTAATTGTGTTTTAAGTGTAGCTTGGGATGACGGGAAGACCCTCCGGGTACGCTTTTATTTTATTGCAATTCACTCTCTTGCAATTTACTTTCTTGCAATTTACTTCCCCGCAATTTACTTTATTGCGGATGCACTTCACTTTTCTTGCATGATAAAACAATCGTTGCATGAAAACCCACACCTTTAGGATAGTCCCTAAAACCGAAACCAAAAATAAGTTAAAAGTCATTGCAAGATAAAATTCACCGCCACAACATTTCAAAATATAAAACAACTCAAAATTTAATCACAAACAGTAACACAAAACTACAATTGCAACTAAATTAAAACGTCCTGTTGGATGATCGGGAATACCTCGGATGATGTAACCTACGTGTTGCTAACGGGATTTCCCACGGTCTAAATGAAAGTGTGGAACTCATTCGATTGAGTTTAGCAATTTCATCCGGACTAAGTGAATCCGATAAAAATAATGATGCCGAAGGATGGAACCGTGGGATCTTAACCGGTGTCGTTATAATCAACTTTAAGATTTGTTTTAATCAAAATACAAAACACTTGGAAATTAAGATCTTCTCTAAACCAAAACACTTTTCTCATCCCCCGATTTATGATTTCTAAAACTAAACCTCTGCAACAACAAGGAGCTTGGAGCATGGTGGGCAGCACGGCCATCGTCGTCGGCAAAACTTGAACCTACTTCAGCAAAACCTTCTTAGAATTAAACAACAAAGCCATAGGACTTCGAGGTAGCTTGCCTAGTGCAACATAAACCCTCAACCTCTTCGTTAGGCATTTGCATTGCAAATTAAGCCCTAACCGGTCTTAGGATTCCGAGGTAGTCGTCCGATACGACAATAAACCCTCACATCTTCTAGACTATTTGTTTGATTTTATCATACAAATATAAGCCCTAATTAATTAAAATTGGCAAGATTGAAATACTAAATAAACATTAGGACTTTCCTAAATTCAAGCCAAACAATAGGATGGTCGGAAATTACCGAAGTTCACTTCGAATCAGTGATTTCTCCTACCTTTCTTCCTTTGGATTCATAAAACAAAATGTTCCAAATTTGATCCATTCCCTATTGAAATTCCAAAATTCAATCTTTGAAAACCTTAAATTTTGAAATTCTTGAGAGCAGAATTATTGGTTATTATCGAGAGTTTTCTTAGGTGATTCCTGTCACTTAAGATGTAATTAACTATAGGGGCTTGCCCTTATAGGGAATTTTAAAGAACCCGAGTAATATAAACCCCGTTTAATACTTTCATATTAAGCGGGGAATTTGTCGGCTTATAAAATTGGTTCGCAGACCAAACGGATGTCACAAAACTTCTAGTTTATTTGATCGAGCCCCACCCTCAAGCGGTGTGTCTATCCTTAGGGATAGATACACGGCTTGTGGTGCGGTGCTCGTTTATATAAACTATTTGGGATGTGAGATCGGTTTAATCTCATATCTTAAAACTTTCAAATTTAAAATTATTTTCAAAGTCAAATACTACTTTCTAAATTATATATATATTTAAATCAAATTTAAAATTTAAATTCGCCGACAACTTCTGTTAGGCGACCCCTTTTAAAAATATCACACAACCTAAAAATAGTGCTGACAACTTCTGGCGACTCCGCTGGGGACGATTCCTCTCTCCATTATAATCAAATAATTCTGCTTTCAAAAATCGGTGGTGTATCCATGTCCCTAATGGATCAAACTACCCTTCTTTCCGTTGGAATACTATGTTCATTTCTATCTTGAACAAGTATAGCCAACATTCTCTCGGATTTAGGAGCCACTCGTTTAGACACCCCTAAATAGAGAGGTTCCGAGATCCTTTTACCTCATTTCGAGGTGGGGTGGACCCCCGATAGGTGTTAGTTTAGGAGTGATCCTTCGAGTCGGGAAGTCTTGCTTAAGACTTTCTTTTCCTTTCTGAATCGGATTCCTTACCTTCTCTACACCTTTGAACATTTCGTTCTAAATAAACAAACCCTCTAATAAGTGATTCTTTTAACAAATGATTCTTTTTTATAAATACATGAACAAAGAATGAGTTCGGACTCTTTTCAATTCCTTTCTTTTCGTCCCGAAGAAAAGAAGCATAACTTAGGATCGACAACCGGAATCTACCTTGCAAAAATGGAAGCCCCGAAACCGATTTTCTCCTTCACCAACGGACTCGGACTTCGCTGTCTATAAGGATGAGCCGCCCGACAATGGGGTCATCCGATTTGGACGAGGATTTGAAAACACGAACGTCAAAGTCACCGACGTCTCCCTCTTTGCACCGACGAACAAGGTATCCGAAGCCGAGGAACCACCGCTCGAGTTCAACCTTAGGTCGACCCAAGAGTTTCCTCCCCGCAAAGGGTCCCGACTAGGAGGAGTACTCGCTTTCCGCGAGAGGACCGTTCTCACTACCCCCACCGGTCTAGTTGTTTCGCACCTACCCCGACTTCTGCCAAATCAAAGGGGAAAGAAATCCAGAACTATGATAAACCTGTTACCGTGGAGGGTACGGATCTTCCTGTAAGACTTTCTGTCTTCGAAATCGGGTCCAGTTCAAAGATTCCGTCGCGGACAAAGACCCAAAGAAGAAATAGAAATAGAAGGATCGCCAGAGAGGCCAGAGCTGCTGAGATTGCTTTCCTGGAGAAAATTCCAGAGTTGCCAGAATATACACCGCTACCAGAATATACACCACTGCCTGACTACATACCACTTTTGGGAGGAAGCAGGTTCCATCCCCTCTCCGCCGCAGAGGATGAGGAGAATGTTCGCAAGATTGTCGCCACATTACCACGACCCGCATACTACAACGATAGCCGCAAGAAAAGAACTAGAACTACGCCGTTTGCTCGACTGCAAACTTTGGTAGAAAAGCTAGCAAGGAAGGAAAACTGCCCCGTGTCGGAAATTCTACGAAGGATAGGGCGGGTGCCAGTCAAATCTCGTCTTGGGCCCCGAGTAGAACCCGCCGTCATAGAAAAGCCAAGCAAGAGAATGAAGGCTAGCCCGCCCGTCGTAGTATCGGGATTACGGATTAGGGAGGATACCACCTTCCAGAGCATTTGGCCAACGGACCATCCGGTCCTAGACCTTCTGTCGCTAGAAGGATGGTGTGGCGTCCCACTACGGGGCGGTTGAGATTGAAACAACGGCCCGAGAAAGAAAGTCTCGCCGGGAGGCCGGAATGCGAAGAAAGTGCTACTTGCGATGAAGGGGACTCGTGAAAAAGGACCCGCAACCATCGCATGACAACCACAAAGATACACGAAAGCTCCGCTAGAAGATGCCATGGAAAAGTTGAGAACCGACATCCGACGGTTGGCAAAAGAAAGAGAAGAAAAGTTCGGAGATGAGATCGACTCATCGGAATTCATGGACAACGAATATGCAGAAATCAACATGGTTGAGACACGAGCTTCATCAGCTTCTCAAGGTGCTCCTGCAACCGCAAAAAGAGAGGAGCCAGAACTGATGAAGAGACAGCTTCAGGAAAAAGACGACACGATCGCTCAAATGGTGAAAAGGATGGAAGAGATGGCCGTAGCTTTGGCCACTCTCCAGAGTCAAGTACAACCACATAGAGAGACACCCCCAGAAGTCATTCACATCGTGGACGGAGGAAAGGAGATTACATCCGTCAATGGGGATGACCAGCTGAAAAAGGATACAGCACAAAGTATGATCCCCGAAAAGGATATCAAGAACTTGGTAGAACGACGAGTGCGAGAAGCCTTAGCACAATCGAAGAGCGGGACATCCATTCGGACGGGTAGACCTTACCCAGAAGAATTCGACGCTGTCCAATACCCGAAAGGCTTCGTACCACCTCTGCTTAAGACCTTCGACGGAACCGACAGCATGTTGCACACTTTCGTGCTAGTTGTTGCAATGCCGGCGGGAGCGATGCGTTACTCTTCCGACAGTTCGTCAGCAGTCTGTCAGGAATCGCCTTCGACTGGTATGCAGAATTACCCAACGGTTCAGTGAAGACATTCTCAGAGCTAGAGAGCCTCTTCATTAAGCGATTTGCCGGAGCTCAGCACCACATCACTATAGGTGATTTTGTGGTAGAGAAACAAAGGCCGAATGAAACTCTAGTGGATTACATACTTCGATGGAGAAATTTAAGTATGAAGTGTGAACCACAACTGCAAGAACAACATGCAGTCGGCATCTTGCTTAAAAGCATTCTCGGTCCGATAGCACTTCTCCTCAAGGGATTCACTATTAAGACTTTTGAGAAGTTGTTAAGCAAGGCCGGAAGCTTGCAAGAAGAGGCGAAGCAATTAAGTTTTGCCGACAAGACGGACAAGCGAAGCCGGTGAAGACCTTCGAAAAGAAATCCGGGATCCTTGCAGCGAGTTGACAAAGGCAAACAACCGATGCAAATACCACCAGAACGGCCGCAGCAACCACAACAGAATTACCAGCAACCCCGATCCAGCTATCAATAGTCTCCGCAGTATGAGCAACCGTCCCGTCCGCAACGTACATTAAGGGAGCTTCTGAGCAGAGAATATCCGTTCAAAAATGAAGCGGTACCGAAGATGTTCCGCAGCTTAATGAAAACTCCGGATTTCCAGCTGCCAGAGCCTAAAAGACCAGAGGAAGTCAACAAGAAAGGTGATCCCAACTTTTGCCCCTACCATCGGATGCTTGGGCACAAGATAGAAGATTGTATTACCTTTAAAAGTTGGCTCAACGACAACCTTCGGAAAGGAAATATAACAATCCCGAAGGAGTACATGAAGGAACCCCGTGAAGGAGGTTCCGTCAATGTTATCTCAACCGATCCCGTCATTCCGATAGATCCCTATGCAACCGACGATGGATGGACTACCGCTCGGACGAGATCTTCGAAGAAGATTTTAGACAACATCCGAACCGCTTCGGTGCGAGCTTCAATTCGGAGTTCGAGACCCGTTAAGCCGATACTATCACTTGCGATAGAAGAACCACCTCGACAGGAGACAATCGAAGAGAAGAAGAAAATTGACGAAGAAGAGGGGACCGAGATTCCTAAGGCTAGGACTAGGGGCCGCTTATCCTAGGATAGTTGTTTCCGATTCGGGGAGAAATCCCTCGAACCTCTGATTTTTTATGATTATCTCGCTCACTTCGGTGGGATCATATAATGATAAGGGTGATGGCGTTGGCTACGTTTTGATCGTTTCTAACGATTACGTAACTAGCGACAATCCGGGCGTCGATTTCGATACCAACAACAATTCTCAAATCATACAAGATCTCGACGATCAAAATGACGAAGAAGACATCCATCAAGGAGGCTACGAGAGTTCGACAAGCAACGGCTCTATCTGTGAGTTTCGAGGAGCTCCGGTTACGATAGAGTTAGAGCCTTCGGATTTTGAAGATAATCCGGAAGAGCCGGTCATTCCGATTCGGGAGGAAACACCGACAAACTCAACACTAGATTCGAAGAAATTACGAAGTCAACTTGAGAAGTGGAAGAGTTCTACCTCCGAGAATGGGTCCAAAAGACAAAGGAAAGCAAGTGGTTGTTCAAGAAGAACCAACCCCAGCAGAAGAAATACCCATTCGAGAAGAAGCCGAGACGCTGGGAGAACAAAGTGGACTACAACGTGCTAGCCCATCTTAGGAAACTACCGGCCAAGCCGAGCATTTACGATGCTCTCATCTTATCAAAGGAGATGAGGGAAGCTCTGATCAAGGCCTTACTTGATCCGGAAATTTGCTTAGCTCAAATGGCCGGAGATCCCTTAGATGAGGTTTGCTCGTTAAAGGAACAGCGAGGAGTTACCTTCACGGACAATGACCTACTACTTGGGACGACAGATCACAACCGACCGTTGTACATTTCAGTTACAATTGGGAAGTTTACACTCTCCAGAGTATTGGTGGATCCAGGAGCATCAATCAATATAATGAGTCATCGAACACTAGCATACTTGGAAATTGATGCTCGTGAGCTCGAGGCCGACAAAATGTTATTAAGAGGATTCAACCGTAAAGGAGAAAGAGCCCTCGGGTCAATAACGCTACCGATGAAGACCGGTGATTTAGCAAAGACAACCGTAAAATTTCATATAATCGATTCGAAACGTCGTTCAACGCTCTATCGGGCCGACCATGGATACATGAAAACGAGGATGGTACCATCATCTCCGCATCGGTGCATCAAGTATTACGATGGAGGGGAACAGTGCATCAAAGGCGACTTACAACAATGCTCCATACATGAGATTGGAATCCATGAAGATGCAGCTTATTATGCACCGCCAAAGAAAACGATCTTCTCCAGAGATACCGTAACAAATGAAGCAAAGAAAGTTCGGGACAACGAAGAACCTGAAGTTCTAGTCCAACAGTCACTCACCACTCCCTTCCGGCGAGATGGTGAAGGTTTCTCCACAACTCGCATCCGAGGTCGAGGCCGGGGACGAGGCCGTGGTAGAGACACTAGGACAATTGGACGGAGGAAACCAGCCATCAATGTTGATTGGGAAGATAGTTCCGAAGAAGAAGAAGAAATCAAGCAAGAAGCGGCAACAATAAGTCGAAAGAAGCCGCAATACAAGATCTCCCTCGAAGATGAAAAGAACGAAGAATACAAATCAATGTACGAGAAGATTAACCACTCGCGTACATACTATGACCCTAACTCCGATCCATTCTAATAAGATCGAGGGTATGGAGGTCAAAGAGGTACGTAGTGACGGTGCAAAGCCAATCAAATTCTACCGCGGTGCTTCTTCCTCCAAAACTGAAAATAATGTACAATTTGAAGATGTCACTTCATCAGAATTAATGGAATTACCTTTTGAGTGGTACTCTCCCCGTGTTCAAAATTTAATTCAACGTGGTTTCTTACCTCGACAATGGACAAAAGGCCAATCACAACATTTTGAAAAGTTATGGAATAACTCCGGCCGTCCTCCCAATTCAAAGTATGGACTCGGATTCGACACAGTAGGGTCAGTTGACGATACCGAATTTTGCTTGGTTGTCACTTGCAAGTCCAATGAAAACTGCATGGAAACTACAGACGAACTCGAAGATTTACAAATTGGAGACGCTCCACCAGAATTCGAAGAAGAAATTAAATCCACAATAGATGAGTTAACGGAAGTTAACTTAGGTACTAGCGAAGAGCCTAGACCTACCTTTGTTAGCTCCTTACTCAATAAAGAAGACTCCGAAGAAATAATCAAATTATTAATGGAATTTAAAGATCGCTTTGCTTGGAATTATGACGAGATGCCGGGATTAGCTCCAGAGGTCGCAGTCCATAAGCTAGGAGTGGATCCTACTTCGTTCCGATCGGACAAGGTCCCGGAAGAATGCGTCTAGAAATCGAACAACAAGTCATAGCCGAAGTTAAAAAGCTAATAGACGCTAAATTTGTCCGTGAAGAACAATACCCGACTTGGCTAGCCAATGTAGTGCCGCCGAAAGAAGAATGGTCGGATCGAATTTGTGTGGACTTCGGAGATTTAAACAAGGCATGTCCAAAAGATGAATTCCCTCTACCGATTCCAGAACCGATGATCGATATTGCTTCGACACATGAAATATTCTCGTTCATGGATGGATCTTCGGGATACAACCGGATAAAAATGGCTCCGGAAGATGAAAAGCTTACAGCATTCGTAACGCCGATCGGAGTATTTTGCTACACAGTGATGCCATTCAGACTGAAGAACGCAGGAGCAACCTACCAGAGAGCAATGACAAGAATTTTTGATGATCTCATCCACAATCAAGTCGAATGCTACGTGGACGATGTGGTCATCAAAAGCAAAGTAAAGGAAAACCAATTCGTATGATTTGAGAATTGTTTTCGAGCGATTAAGACAATTTAACCTTAAGATGAATCCCTTAAAATGCGCCTTCGGCGTCACCTCTGGGAAATTCTTAGGATTTGTTATCCGACATCGCATAATTAAAATCGATCCGGAGAAGATTAAAGCTATCTTAGAAATGCCGCCTCCCAAAACCTTAAAACAATTACGATCTTTTCAAGGGAAGCTGGCATATCTTCGACGCTTTATATCAAACCTGTCAGGTAGGTGTCAGCCTTTCTCGGCACTAGTTAAAAAGGACGCCAAATTTATTTGGGAAGAGAAATGCCAGAAGGCCTTCGAAGACATTAAACAATATTTAATGACACCTCCTGTCTTAGCGAGCCCCGGTCTCGTGTAGACCGCCGATACTTTACACCGCGGCTTTAGATGACTCTCTCGGAGCCCCGTTAGCCTGAGTCAATGATGAGGGTAAAGAAAATGCTCTTTACTTATTTAAGCCGTCGTTTACTTCCGACGGAAGTAAGGTATCCCGCAATTGAAAAGCATTGTTTGGCCCCGATCTTCGCCGCTCAAAAGCTCGGGCACTACATGCTTTCTCATAAGGTCAACTTGATTTCGAAGTTTAATCCATTGCAATACTTGATGACTCGTCCAACACTTTCCGGCGGACTTGCCGGATGGTCAATGATATTATTGCAATTCGATATAACTTTCGTGCCTCCGCGTGCCGTAAAGGGACAAGTCTTAGCGGACTTCCTCGCAGAGACACCCTTTGCCGACCAAATCTCCTCTCAATGACGATCCGCCGGATGAACAAATAATGAACCTAGAAGACCTCGACGATCGACGTTGGGAATTATATTTCGACGGAGCATCTTCGAGCACACAAAGACGAAGAATCGCAAGTGATAGTGCCCGGTAAGGCAGGAATCGGGCTAATCTTTATAACACCGGAGCGGGGGATGTTAAGATACTCCTACCACTTAACAGAACCGTGTACAAATAACGAAGCAGAATACGAAGCCCTCATAATGGGATTGGAATTAATTATTCAAATGGGGATAACAGACATCAACATCTACGGGGATTCACAGTTAATCATTCAACAGATTGCCGGACAATACAGAATTTTTAAACCAAGACTCGAACAATACTTTCAGTATGCCATACAACTGTTGGAACAGATTCCAAATGTGACAATCTACAAAATTCCCAGAAAAGAAAATGCTTTAGCAGATGCTTTAGCCCGTCTCGCAAAAGAATTTGCCTGTTTGCAAGATGAATCAGTGGAAGTGTCGGTTCACGGACGTCGGGTCCTATCACGACTTGACATAGACACAATACACAAATCGAAAAAGAAAAAGAATCAGTTGCAGCGGTGACGATGAAAACACGAGAAGATTGGCGACGACCATTGATGGACTACACTCGCAAACGGAAAACTACCGGATGATAGGTCGGCGGCCCATCGGATCAAGAAAAGAACTCGTCCTACGCATTAATAAACAACACATTATACGAAGGTCTTTTGATCAAATGTGGCTAAGGTGCCTAAGCGGGTCCGAGGCCCGTGAAATTGTTAAAGAGGTGCATTCGGGACTGCGTGGCGCTCACCGGTCGGGTCCAAAGATGAAAATGAAAATTAAAAGACTAGGGTACTATCGGCCCTCGATGATGACCGACTGCATGAAAATCGCCAAGAGCTGTCATCAATGCCAAGTGCACGGAGTGGTTCTACACCAACCTCCAAATGTGCTACACCCGACAATTGCGTCGTGGCCATTTGAATGTTGGGGCACGGATATAGTGGGTCCAATAGAACCACCATCTTCAAAAGGACATCGCTTCATTCTTGCGGCTACAGATTACTTTTCCAAGTGGGCGAAGCGGTTCCACTTAGAGAAGTGAAAGCACACCACGTGCTACGGTTTTCAAGAACCAAGTTGTCTACCGTTTCGGAGTGCCGCGCGAGATCATCTCGGATAATGGGTCGGCATTCGAAGCACACAAATCAACAATTTTGTCGGGAGACACGGAATCGACCGGCGATACTCAACAATTTATTTCCCAAGAGCAAACGGTCTCGCCGAGGCTTTTAATAAAACTCTCGTTCAAATCTTAAAGAAAACCCCAGGCGATAATAAGAGAAATTGGCACGAGAAATTGTTAGAAGCCTTATGGGCCTACCGAACAACCTTCGAACTCCTACTCGAAGCTACACCTTACGCTCCGGTGTATGGGTCCGAGGCAAGTGTTACCTTTAGAGGTTCGGCTTCCTTCACTCGGAATTGCGATTGCAAACAAGATCACGACGAAGAAAACGCCGATTGCGACTCAAAGAATTAGAAAGCTTGGAAGGGAAAAGACTTGCAGCGCAACGGAATTT
This sequence comes from Papilionanthe hookeriana x Papilionanthe teres, assembly GCA_022702705.1. Classification (NCBI taxonomy): domain Eukaryota; kingdom Viridiplantae; phylum Streptophyta; class Magnoliopsida; order Asparagales; family Orchidaceae; genus Papilionanthe; species Papilionanthe hookeriana x Papilionanthe teres. Next base: position 28,226,370 of record CM040427.1, read on the forward strand.
AGAACTATACCAAGCTAAGATGGTTCAAGCCCATGACAAAGCGGGTCCGCCCGAGAACCTTCAAAGTTGGTGACTTAGTTCTCGTACTCAAGAGACCTATTCTTGCACACCGCAAGATAGGAGGAAAATTTGAACCCACTTGGGAAGGACCATTTGTGGTTGAAGCGAGTATACTCGGGAGGTTCCTACCGGTTAGTGAATTGCCAGGGAGAACGACATATGCTTCCGATCAACGGACGATACTTGAAAAAGTATTACGCTACTTAATGTTTCGAAGGAATGAATTCTTCATCCCTAAGAAACACGGGCGAAGTAATTACTTATGATTGGGTCCGAACCCAAAAAATAATAAAATGTGCTAAGATAAATAAAATCATGATAATTAAGTTTTCCTTGTTTTCTTTTTCAAATCAAAATCTCTTCCCTCATCTTATCCTACTTCATTCCGTTAAATTTCAAAATATAAGAATAATAAAAAAAATGTATCTTTAATAAACATTTTCTTAATGTTCTTGTTCTTAGTACGACCCACGATCCTTTTCCTTGTCTTTTCGCGGGGAAATGTCGAACGGGCGGTTGGTCTTGAACTTTAAGAATGGCGTAAGCCTTGCACTCGATGAAAAGAGGGTGAAAGATGGAGCGATAATCGAGATTGACTCGGATTTCGCACCGAGCGAGCCTACGATACGAGGAAAGTGACCGGGTCCCGGCTAACCGAGAAGAACTACCCGGGCGGACAGGTGATGAAAGTGGGTGGCCCAAGCCACCAATCCAACAACAAGAAAAGGAAGGCAAATACTGAAGAAGACAAGAAAATGAAGTCCGTAATCACTACAGCAGAGGGCAGGCTTGTCAGCGCCGCGCCCGTAGAGATTCAAGAAGTTCGGAGGGCTACTCTCACAGCCACGCAACGAAGGAATAAGAATCGCCGTATCCGTAAGATGTTAACAAAACTAGCTGCGGACCAGCGCGACGAGACAATTGCTAATGCCAGGCACATACACTTCAAGGACACCGGTTCACCGGGAACTCCGAAGAAAGGAGGCCGGCTCCTAGGATGACGAAAGAACTGGGGAAATCTCCGGAAGATCGAAGAAAGAAGGCTACCACGCCACCGGATAGAACCACCGGTAGTGCATGACCTTGTTGCGGAAGCAACCCCGGGGATGTCCCGACGAACATCATCCCCGAGGAGCCGAGGTATGCAGGAGAACGTGAAGGGATTGAACCGTATATCCCACAATATGTCACAAGGCCTCGCCATCTGCAGATCATTCCGGAATACGAGCTGGAGAGAATGCAGAATGTTGAAAAGAAAACTTTCGAATACTTCGAGAGAATTAAAGGAAGAAGAATCAATATACTAGAAGGCCTCGAGCTACACACCGACGTATTCTCAGAGTATGAACAACAGACAAATCGTGGACCGTATCCCGGATGCGAAAAGAATGGGCCGAGCAGGCCGCCCGAGGGAAAACACATACTCGGAACCCCGGAGATGGATGCCGGGGAAAGGAAGAATCACAATACAATGCGGATGCTTGCTACAACTTTGTCGAAGACGAAAGGAAACCCACCGGGATACTCCGTCATGGGCAAGTGGATCCGATGCCATTAGTTATCAAGAGAATGGTAAAAAGATTGATAACATGGAGGGTACCGCCGACGGATTGCATACCCAATAGCTCGCATTATCAATATCTACAAACGAGGTAATCGCATACCCCCACATATTGATCACCACGACTTCGTCGGACCTTTCGCACAATCTCTTTCTCGAATGAGTGTAACATCATGTTCGGATCCGACCTCCGGATAGCGAGCCCGGGTGAGTTTCGAGGGCCGGTAAAGATACCTTTACCGGTGGGTTCCGTCATGATACTCGCAGGGTAACGGAGCGGATATCGCAAAGCATTGCATACTGGGAGTGCCGGTGGAGCGAATCTCGGTTACTTTCGGGAGGATGGACGACGACAAGATACCTTACCATTTCCAACCGGACCCGTAGCTAGAGAACCTCCGGCCTTACGAGTCGTGAGTTACATGGGAAATATCACACCTCCAACGTACATCCAGTCAGGCATCCTTGCCGAGGATGGCTTGGAAGGTGATGTTGTTGACCATGTACCTCACTATTCGGACATGGATTTTTGACGGATGATTCTTTTGATGGATCAACAAAGATCATACACGATCCGTTTTGAGTCTACATGGATTGTATGAAATATATTCCAGATCGAGTTGTACGACGTATTTTCAACATGATTGGAATGAAAGTGACCATGTCACGTTTTTGGCCTTCACCTCTTTTGTGCAAATTGATTGGGAAACGCCATTAAAGTTAAATGAACTTCGAACAAAGAATAGAAAAGAAATAAAACAAAAAAAAGAGAATAAAAGAAAACTTTCTAAAAAAAAATCTAAAAATGACAAACACCAAGTTCACATGAACATTAAATAAACAATAAAATAAAATTTGAACCATTAAAAGATAAACGAAATCAACACAAATCTCAAATTCCATCCTTCCAAACTTCAAATCAAATTTCATCTTTACAAATTCCAAATCAAATCCTCAATCAAATTTCAAATCCAATCTCGATCAAGTTTCAAACTTGATCTTCCAAATTTCAAATCAAATCTTAAATCAAATTTCAATCGAGTTCAAACTCATCCTTCCAAATTTCCAAATTTCCAAATTCAATCTTTCCAGGCTCAATCAAATTCAAATTCAATTTCTTCTAGATCTCGAATCAAATATCAATCAAATCAAATTCAAACTTTTGGGTCGAGGATTTTACATCCAAGACTGCACTGCTTTAGGATTCTTTCCCTATTGCACTGAAATACATCAAATTCAAACCTTTTGGGTCGAGGATTTTACATCCAAGACTGCACTGCTTTAGGATTCTTCCCTATTGCACTGAAATACATCAAAATCAAACTCTTTTGGGTCGAGGATTTTACATCCAAGACTGCACTGCTTTAGGATTCTTTCCTATTGCACTGAAGTACATCAAAATTCAAACTTTTGGGTCGAGGATTTTACATCCAAGACTGCACTGCTTTAGGATTCTTTCCTATTGCACTGAAATACATCAAATTCAACCTTTTGGGTCGAGGATTTTACATCCAAGACTGCACTGCTTTAGGATTCTTCCCTATTGCACTGAAATACATCAAATCAAACTCTTTTGGGTCGAGGATTTTACATCCAAGACTGCACTGCTTTAGGATCCTTTTCCTATTGCACTGAAATACATCAAATTCAAACCTTTTGGGTCAAGGATTTTACATCCAAGACTGCACTGCTTTAGGATCCTTTTCCTATTGCACTGAAATACATCAAATTCAAACCTTTTGGGTCGAGGATTTTACATCCAAGACTGCATCGCTTTAGGATTTTTCCCTATCGCACTGAAATACATCAAAATCAAACTCTTTTAGGTCGAGGATTTTACATCCAAGACTGCACTGCTTTAGGATCCTTTTCCTATTGCACTGAAATACATCAAATTCAAACCTTTTGGGTCGAGGATTTTACATCCAAGACTGCACTGCTTTAGGATTCTTTTCCTATTGCACTGAAATACATCAAAATCAAACTCTTTTGGGTCGAGGATTTTACATCCAAGACTGCATCGCTTTAGGATTCTTTCCCTATCGCACTCGAAATACATCAAAATCAAACTCTTTTAGGTCGAGGATTTTACATCCAAGACCGCATCGCTTTAGGATCCTTTTCCTATTGCACTTGAAATACATCAAATTCAACTCTTTTGGGTCGAGGATTTTACATCCAAGACCGCACTCGCTTTAGGATTCTTTCCTATTGCACTGAAATACATCAAAATCAAACTCTTTTGGGCCGAGGATTTTACATCCAAGACTGCACTGCTTTAGGATTCTTTCCCTATTGCACTGAAATACATCAAATTCAAACATTTTGGGTCGAGGATTTTACATCCAAGACCGCACCGCTTTAGGATTCTTTTCCTATTGCACTGAAATACATCAAAATCAAACTCTTGAGGTTAAGGATTTTTACATCCAACACCACTTTGCTCTGAGATCTCTTCTCATTGCAACGATTCAATCTAATCAATTCAATTTTCTTTCGAGGTTGGAGATGTTACATCTAAAACCTCAGAATTCCAATTCTCATTTCAAATCCAAATTTCCTCAAATTAATTTTGACAAACTTCAATCTAAATTGAAACTCCAAACTAAAATTTAAACTCACACATCAAAACTTAAACTAAAACAAAATAAAATCTAAATCAAAATTCCCCCAGATCATGTGATTTGGGATTCACCTCCTTTTCCTTTCCCCAGCGAGAGTTCAAGAATCTCCGGTTCCAGAGATATACTTGACACTCCCCAGCAGAACTCTTCTACTTCGTCCTAAGTTCATCACTTGGACATCCGTGTTGGTTTTGTTGATCGCTTCGGTCAACACCAATACGCGCGGTGTGCTCCGTCGACTCACCGGACCTATTGGGGTCCATTTGTTGACCTCATTTTCGATGAGGTCTTCCCTTCTTCTTTTTAGTGCTTAGGATCTAGCCTTAGGCTTTTCCTTTGACTATCTTAGAGGACTAGAATTGGGACCCACCTTTTAGAAATTCAAACCACTTCTAAACTCCCCGCAAACTCCACAAACTTGACTATAGACCCCTAATCACCTAGAGGGTTGAAATCAAATGTGGAAGTTTAAAGGATGAGTTCCTATAGGATTCTTTGGCCTTAGGACCGCCTCAGGTGGCACTGGTCCAGTGAAGGGGCCGACTTACACTACACTTACACACTACATTTCCACACACTTCCTAAAACCACACCCATACCCAACTTAACCTCCCGACTCATGTAGATGATTCACATGGATGGTCCTTAACCCCAAGCCCTTGGCTAAGAGGGTTAGGAACAACATAGTGAATGCCTCAAATGAGTCCTTTCATGGCTCATATGGGCTTGAAATGGCTTCATGGCTCAACCAAAATAATTTCTTTCCACCTAGATTCACCCAATCTTTAATTTCCCAAATTTTCAATTTTTGACCCCGGGACCCTACACCTACTAAACCTACCCAAAACCCTGAAATTACCCAAATTTTTGCAAAATTTCCAAATTACCCAAAATTTTCCAAAATCACTCTCAAACATCTCCACATCACTCAAATTGATCATCCATACCCAAAAATACCAAAAATTCCAAAAAATACCTCCCAATACCCTCCAAATACCCAAAATACCCTTCTTGGCCTAAAAATCCAAAAATTCAGAAAATTCCCAGAAAATTCCAGAAAATCCCAAATACTCTCAATTTCATTTTGTCCAACTACACCATGGGCCAATTTTGTCAATTTACCCTACTTTTGTCAAAGCCCCCAAATTGACCCATTTTAACCCAAAGTGAACCCAATGTTAAACCAAACCTATCCAATTGACCCAAATTCTGGTCCAATTCAATTCTAAACTTCAATTCAACATTCCCAATACCAATCTATACCAAATCTAAGTCCAATTTGATTGACATTTGGATCCAATCTCACTTTTGGCCTTAAAGCCCAATTTGGACCCATGACCCAAACCTAACCCAAATTCAACCCAATTCAAATCCAAATCACCCCCAATTTGTTTCAAATCACTCATGACACATCCATGAGCTAAACCCAACAATTATTTGGCCCAACCTCTTTACAAAATTCCCATCCATAAATTCATTTTTAAACTTAAGGGCCCATTCCTTAAACCATTTTAAAAGCCCACTTCCACCAAATCCAAAACCCCAAAAATTCTTTCAAAGCCCATATGACATTTCCCCTCATCATACTTTCAATTAAAATCATCCCTAAGTCCTAAACCAATGATCAAATATTTCTAAATGAAGCTTCATCCAAATTTCCACCAAATTATCCAAAATCCTTAAAATCCTTTTTTATGAAATTGACCAAACTTTTTGCCAAGCCAAAGGTGAGCCATGAAGCCATGCATGAGCCACATGTGAGCCATGAGAGCTTTGGATACTCCACCATGCCATATTGGGTAAGAAGAGGGGGGCTTTCCTTAATCCCTAAAGCTCATTAGCCTTAATCATGTTTCACCTAAACTTAAATTTAATCCAAATATATTTGGATGGAGACTTCTCCATGCCAAACCAAGCTGATCCCTTTGATCCCCCACAGCATCCAAAGCCACCTTGAAGGGTGCACCAAGCCCAAATGGGTGGATTGACCCATTTAGACTCAAAACTAGCCATGCCCCATTCTACTTTGATTCAACCACTTTACACATGGCATTTGCCAATTGCCTACACTAAACCCCGACCACGACCCACCCGACCAAGATGGTGACCATTGTCCGGCCGGCCGGCCACCGAGCCGCCGGAAAACACCATGGCCGAGAGCTCACATGTGAGCCAACATTGAAATTCTCACTTGCTGAGCCGCCCCATGCCTAGTGGTCACCATGGCCGTTCTTCTCCTCACCGAGAGCAGCTCGATCCCAAGCCCTAACTCCCCTAGGAGGCCCCCGCAGCCAGCTTCATTTAAACTCCACCCCTCTCGGCCATGAGAAGGAGAGAAGCATAAACCTTGCCAAAACTCTGCCAAAATTGTTCCAGACCCTCCTCCACCCTTAGAGCACATGATCCCCAGTGGAATTCCCCTGCCATTTCTCCTCTGTAAGCTCAATTTCAGAGTTGAAATTCCACCCAAAACCAGGACACTTCTCCACAGTGAGCCAATTCCCAAATTGATTGGCTCTACACCTTCACCGTACCAAGAGAAGGTGTCCACCATCAAAAGCCCCATCTCCGAGCCACCCAGGTTGCTCCGGACCTCCAAGCTTTGTGATCGGGCTTGGTCGAAATCTTATCCGGACAATTCACCAGACCAGGAGACTTCATCTGGAGCTTGTTGGGACCCAATCGAAGGTGCAACAGCTCTCAGATTGAAGCCACACTTCTCTGAGCCAAGGTATGAGCTAACTCTTCATTCCGAGCTTCTGGAGATTCTCCATTTCAAATGCTTTAATTTCAATGCATGTTAACCGTATAGATGTGTTCGTCTCTTCAAGACGAATCCATAGAGTATAAGAACGTAAAAATCCATTGAGAATCGAGTGAGATCTTAGGGATTTAGTGTGGACGGCTCTCGGGTGAGAACACTTGGGGACGATGAACGGATGCCGTCCATTCAATACACGCGCGCACGGACGGCCGGGATCGCGTCGGACCAGGAGACGGTACGAGAACCGCGGGGCCCGGCTGCCGACTCGGGTGGCGGCGTCGAATGGGAGCGCGCCGCGTGGCCTTTCGGAGTCGCCGAGGATGCGCCGGCGCCGACTCGGATAAGTAGAAAATTAGGGATATTCTGATTTATTTAATTCCCTAAACTTCAAAAATTCATATCTCCGTGTAGAAAAATCAGAAAAATAAAATAAAAATACCCTCTTGCTCGGTGAAGAGAGGAGAATAATGTGGAAAAGAAATCACTTAATTTCATCAAATATTTTATTTTTTATAATTTATTTACTCTCTGCATTGTTTTAATTCTCCATGCATGCATACAATTCACCATGGCATGAGACCATAGGGCTTTTGAAGCCTCCGAATTTGGGAACATTCCCTGAATTTTCCAAAGTCGAGGCCATCCCTATGAAGAGTTCTTGATTTTTCAAGTTCAGGTCACTGTTTTGAGTATTTTAATTCCAGTAAATAGCATGTTGTGAAATAAATTCTAGAAAAATTTGGTGATGTTCCTTATGACCAGAGAACCCTGGGAAAAATAGATTTTGTCTTAGTTCATTCAAAACAACCCTAATTGGCTTAAACACCCAAAATAGGTCTTTAATTAATTAGAGTTAACCAGGCATCAAATTGACTTGAAATCAATTCTCCACTGACCTTTAGGATCAGAGGAATCCACCATAAAAATTTGAGGTCAATTGGACTTGGTTAGCCCCACTAATTGGGTTGATTAAGTCACTTAGCCATTTTAAACTTTAAAAATTCATAACTTTTAAAATACTTTTCAAAAATTCACGAAATTGGTTTTGGAGCCTCTCTGATATCAGGGGAATCTAAAAAAATTAAAATTTTAATTTTCTGAAAAAGTTGATTTTTAATAATATTTTAATATTTTTAATAATTAAAAAATAATAAAAATCACAAAAATAATAAAATTCACCAAAATATCACATTTTGAATTTTAATCACTTAGGAACAAATCCCACATTTTTCTTAGGTCTATTTAGTGAGATATTGAATTTTAAAGCCCTAGGGTAATTTTAAAATTAAAAAAAATGTATTTTCTAGCATTTTCACTAAAATAATTATAATAAATCATAGAAAAATCAGAAAATTTCAAAATTTGCTTCTCTAGTTTCCTTGATATCAGAGAGATTTTTGAAAAATATAAAATCCATTTTTCAACATTTATTTTATTTTTAAATTAATTAACACTCCAAAACTCAAAATAATTATAATAAAAATAATATAATTCAAAAAATCACCAAAATTGGTCCAAGTGCTTCTCTGGTCATTAGGAATGTCCCCTAATTTTCTTAAGGACAGAAACTTTCCTTTGGTCATGTTATCAAATTTTCCTTGAAAATCTCTATTTTCCACCAAAAATAATTATATAAATAAATTAAATACAGAAAAATCACATTTTCTCATCTCATGTCTTTATTGACATATGAGTGAAGTCACATAAAAATTTCAAGTTCATTTGGGTTCAATTTAGTGAGTTATGAAATTATTAAGCTTAAGGGGTAAAATGGTAATTAAACTTTTAACCCTTAATTAAAACTTTAGGTTTAATAAAAAATCAACAAGTAAAATATTTGATCTTAATCTGGTTTGGATGATTGAAATTTAAATAATTAAAGGGTAGAAACCCATTAAATAATTTTAAAATGATTAAACTTTAATTAAATAATAGATTAAATTTGGAGGAATAATAAATTGGAATTATTAAAATAAGGGATATTTATTAGGAAGAGATTTATTCTTTAATTTAAAAATCCCTAAACTAATTATATCATTAATACTCAATTCTTAATTAAAATGATAACTCAAATGTAAAACATTAAAAGACTTAATTGAATTATTAAACTCTTTTAAAATTTCAATTAAAATTAAAAATAAAGTAAATTAAAATTAAATTAAAATTAAATCAAATTAAATTAAATAAAATTAAATTAAATTAAACTAAATTAAAATTAAATTAAATTAAATTAAATTAAATTAAATTAAATAATTAAATTAAATTAAATTAAACAATTAAATTAAATTAAATTAAATTAAATTAAATAATTAAATTAAATTAAATCAAATCAAATTAATTAAACATCAAATCAAATTAAATTAAGTTAAATTAAAACTCAATTAAATTAAATTGAATTAAATATAACATCACCTAAGACATAAAAGAAATTAAATATAAAGCAACTCGAACACTATTCCAAATTTAAACCCTTTAACTTAAATCAAATCATTTGAATACTAATTTACCCTCGAAAGCTTTGATTATTATAACTCCTAAATGAAACATTAAATGAAGTGCTACTTCACTCATAAGATATTCAAATGTCTTAATTCACTCGAGCAAGTTAACAAAACTTGAAAACCTCGGACGATTGATTCATTTATATAATTAAATTCATTTGGACTTAAAACAATCGTAGAAATATTGAAAAGATGTTTAAGATTCTTCTTAAGCACTTCCTCAATATGATAGGATATTTATAAGAACAATTGAATTTAATTGTTCTTTGATGAAGAAAATCGTTTTCAAACAAAAACACAAAGAACCTAGACGTCATAGGAGATGACTAGCTATAGGATTAGTGAATTTGGTAGAAAACCATAACCTTTCCCTTAGCTTTACCTAGGAACTTGCTTAAATATTCTAATTGTGTTTTAAGTGTAGCTTGGGATGACGGGAAGACCCTCCAGGTACGCTTTTATTTTATTGCAATTCACTCTCTTGCAATTTACTTTCTTGCAATTTACTTCCCTGCAATTTACTTTATTGCAGATGCACTTCACTTTTCTTGCATGATAAAACAACTGTTGCATGAAAACCCACACCTTTAGGATAGTCCCTAAAACTGAAACCAAAACTAAGTTAAAAGTCATTGCAAGATAAAATTCACCGCCACAACATTTCAAAATATAAAACAACTCAAAATTTAATCACAAACGAACACAAAACTACAATTGCAACTAAATTAAAACGTCCTGTTGGATGATCGGGAATACCTCGGATGATGTAACCTACGTGTTGCTAACGGGATTTCCCACGGTCTAAATGAAAGTGTGGAACTCATTCGATTGAGTTTAGCAAATTCATCCGGACTAAGTGAATCCGATAAAAATAATGATGCCGGAAGGATGGAACCGTGGGATCTTAACCTGTGTCGTTATAATCAACTTTAAGATTTGTTTTAATCAAAATACAAAACACTTGGAAATTAAGATCTTCTCTAAACCAAAACACTTTTCTCATCCCCTGATTTATGATTTCTAAAACTAAACCTCTCGCAACAACAAGGAGCTTGGAGCATGGTGGGCGGCACGGCCATCGTCGTCGCAAAACTCGAACCTACTTCAAGCAAAACCTTCTTAGAATTAAACAACAAAGCCATAGGACTTCGAGGTAGCTTGCCTAGTGCAACATAAACCCTCAACCTCTTCGTTAGGCATTTGCATTGCAAATTAAGCCCTAACTCGTCTTAGGATTCCGAGGTAGTCGTCCGATACGACAATAAACCCTCACATCTTCTAGTGCTATTTGTTTGATTTTATCATACAAATATAAGCCCTAATTAATTAAAATTGGCAAGATTGAAATACTAAATAAACATTAGGACTTTCCTAAATTCAAGCCAAACAATAGGATGGTCGAGAAATTACCGAAGTTCACTTCGAATCAGTGATTTCTCCTACCTTTCTTCCTTTGGATTCATAAAACAAAATGTTCCAAATTTGATCCATTCCCTATTGAAATTCCAAAATTCAATCTTTGAAAACCTTAAATTTTGAAATTCTTGAGAGCAGAATTATTGGTTATTATCGAGAGTTTTCTTAGGTGATTCATGTCACTTAAGATGTAATTAACTATAGGGGCTTGCTCTTATAGGGAATTTTAAAGAACCTGAGTAATATAAACCCCGTTTAATACTTTCATATTAAGCTGGGAATTTGTCGGCTTATAAAATTGGTTCGCAGACCAAACGGATGTCACAAAACTTCTAGTTTATTTGATCGAGCCCCACCCTCAAGCAGTGTGTCTATCCTCAGGGATAGATACACGGTTTGTGGTGCGGTGCTCGTTTATATAAACTATTTGGGATGTGAGATCGGTTTAATCTCATATCTTAAAACTTCCAAATTTAAAATTATTTTCAAAGTCAAATACTACTTTCTAAATTATATATATATTTAAATCAAATTTAAAATTTAAATTCGCCGACAACTTCTGTTAGACGACCCCTTTTAAAAATATCACACAACCTAAAAATAGTGCCAACAATCTCCAAACAACAACCTAGAGATATATTTCTCCAAACAATAACACCATCATTAAGATAAAAAAGCTCTTAACGATAAAAAAACATCAACATTAAATCAAAACAACAAGGTCTCTAAAATAGTTAGAAATCAACCAACATGCTTGAAAAATAACTACAGAGTACCAAATAATGCACCATATACTCTAATTAGCAACAAATTAACCATACAATAACATCTAGAAACAATAACATCTTCAAGCTTCATAAATGACATGAAGCTCTCCAACCATTAACAAATATGAACTAGAGCTACAAAGATCATAATAGCATCTAATTTAATAGGCAATAAGAAAATCTGTAAAACCAAACTGACCAAAATAGGAGCCACAAAAAATAAAAAAATTAAATACCATAAATAGAGAACAAAAAAAAACTAAATACCATAAAATAGAGAACAAATCAAAACCAACAGAAGGAGATATAGGCCAAAACAACTAAATACTATAATTTGAAACTAAAGAGAAATAATAAAGGAAGCAGTCAAAACTAAAAAAGAAAAAGAGAAAGTGCTCAGTCAAACTCATATCCAAACTAGAGAATCCAACCAAATTCAATAACAAAAATCTTGATTTAGTAAATAAATAACTAAAACTCACAGGCTATCAAATTATGAAGGCAACTAAAACAGTTCTTACAATAAGTAAGATCAAAAACAAATTCCATAAAAATCAACCCACTAGATATAAAAAATTAATAACAAGGAAAAATACCTCAACTACAAGTTTAATTCATTAAACGGCTAAGTACAATTTCATTCAAGTATAATGAATCAAAAAAAGTAGATGAATAAACTAGGATAAAATATTAAATAATGGTTTAAATTGAAAGAGAGGATAGGATACATGACAACTCAACCAAAAATCAATCACAAAAGCAATGATTAAGGAGCAGCATCCATTTAATCAATAAAATATCTAACATAAAAAAATGGAAAAAAACAACACCACAACAAAATTTCTATCACTAAAAAGAAAAAAAATCACCAACAAAGATACAAGAAAGAATCGAAAAATTAAGAGAAAAACAAATAGTAAAAATGTAAACACGACCAAGAAATCTACCAAATAAGAAAGATAAAAACCAAAACATAAGAAAGAAAATAGATAAAAGATAAAAAAAAGCCAAAATAAAAAGAAAATCCCGATACAAACAACCATCAAACCCTAAACAACAAATGCAATCTAAAGATTGTAAAAAATCCTATTTCAATTATGAATTTTTCATTTAAAATTTTAATTCTTACTCTTATAAATAATCATCCAATGGACATAATGAGTAAGTTTATCTAAAAAAGAATAAGTATTCTTAAAAATTTTTAAAATCCTTTCTAAAAAAATATGATAAGTAGTTATTTACATAGCAAAATGAAAAAAAAACATATATTTTTTGAGTTTTGTAATGAATACTATAAGAATGATAAAAAATTTAAAAAGAAATATTAGTAGTGGTAATGAATAAATTGGCATAGGTCACACCTATATGCAGGAGAGAATAAGAGTAAGAACATTCAAAGAAAGATGAGCATGAGTGTTCAAATCATTAACACATAGCACATATATATTATTAATCTATATTCCTTTAAGAGAAAAAACATATTACAAGTTTTTAAATCATCATAAATATGTTTTCAATTATGAATGACATATTTTGAGACCTTTAAACCAAATAAGCCTAAATAAATTGATACATCAAAAATAATATAAATGAGAATATAAGCAATTGTATGAGAGTAGGAGTTAACTTGATTCCAAAGACATCTATCACCATCTATGATCAGAAAAGTACTAATAGCATTTAAACATTAATTTAGAACATTACTAAAAAAATCAAAATTCTAACTTCCATTAATGATAACATTTCTAAGAAGAGCAGTTTGAGGAAGATTAAACTAAGTGAAAATAATATCACCAAAATACTATTTTAGAGAATATCAATGTAACCAATTACCATAAAAAAAAGAAAAATAAAACTATCTGAAATAACTTGAAATTCTTACTAATGTCTCATTTTTTAAGCAATCTTAATAATATCCTTTCAAAAGAAGTTGATGAAGTACAAGATCTAATCCAAAATGATACATAATGATTCAAAATTTATCTAGAAATATAATAATTAACATTATAAAATTTTTATATGGTTTTAGATTTACACATAACATTACATAACATTAATTTTATATAAAGAAGATCAAAAACACCATAAGTTTAAGCAAAGTTATCATATTCCAAAAAATGGTATGAAACATATTATTATTATCATAATTCAAAAGGAAACAAAAAATAGTAGAAGTAATTCTTTTTCTTGCTCTTTTGGGGATAACAAAAAAAGGAAACCAATAGTATAGATAACTAATAGTAAATTTAATATGTTGTAATCTATCAACTATAGATAAAAGCTTCTACTTCCAACTAAACCACCACTTATGGAGTTTATTAAAAACAACGCGACAATCAACCATGATCAACTTGTTTGGTTTAATAATAACTCCAAAGTAATTCCAAGACAATAATTTAATAGCAAAACCACAAATATTACAAATTTAATTTTGAGTAAATTCATCAACAAAATTAAAAAAAAGCTATAAAAGATTTAGAATCATTAACACAATGATTAGTAGCTTTACTAAACTAAATTAAAGTATCTCTAATAATGATAATAGTTTTTAAATTAGCTTTCTAAAATAAAAGACTATCATCAGCATAAATTAAATGAGAGAAGTAATAAGAAAGATTATCATCATTTGATTGAGAATCTAGAGAAAAATTAGAGCATCAGTAAAATAACAAAAAGAAATGAAGAAAGGTGGCATTCTTGCCTAACTCTTGAGGTAGAAGAGAAATAATTTTAAGCTCACTATTATTGATCACAGAAAATTAATATTCTTAGTATAAGAAACAATTTAATTAATGAAAATGTGAGGGAAGCAAAGTTTTTTCACTCTTTCATAAAGAAAATATCTTTCACCTTATCAAATGTCATAGAAATATTAATCGCACAAAACAATTCTTTTGAAAAAATTTTATACTTAAAATGACAGTAATTCATTAGTAAGATTAATATTATCAGTAATATCTCAGCCTCTAATAAAAACAGTTTAAGCAGGCTTTAAAACATTAGGTAGAATAATTTTAAGCCTGTCAGCAATAAGAATAGCTATAGTTCTTTGAAGAGTATTACATAGAGAAATAGACCAATAACTAATAAAAAAATTAGCATCATCTTTCTTAGAAATACTTATAAAAATAGTATGTTTAACTCTTTGGGGAATTTTAGGAGTAAGAACAAAAATATTTAACAATAGAAATACAATCATATCCAATAATATGCCAACAATCTTTGAAAAACTTAGAGAAAAAAATCATTTGAAACACGGGCTTTATCAGAGCCCATAGAAAAAAATATACTTTTTTAATATCTTCATCATTAAAACAATGAATAAAAAAAAGAGTAGTTCATTTGAGAAACAAAATGCTTAACAAGAAAAAAATCCATAATATTTTCATAAAAAAATAATTTGATCTTTAAAAAAACTATAATAAAGGGAAATAACATTACTTGTAATATCATCTACTCTATGAACAAAATTATTATTAATCATAATTACTTTTACAGAGTTAGAATTGTGACTAATATTAGCTCATTGGTGAGACTTTTTAAATTTGAAAAAATAATGAACTCAAATTTAGATTTATATATTGATTTAAATGATAATGAGTCACACAATTAACGCAAGTATACATATTACTCAAGTAATACAGGGCTCTAATGGAGTCCTGGAATATCTATCCCACAAGGAGGCTTTACTTTTATGGCGTAGCACAGAAATCTCTTATCGAATCACAGCACAATTGCAAGTGGTTTAATTCTTAAAGTAAAGACAAACAGGTTCAGTTACTATTTCTACCAAAGCACGTTCTAAATTCTAGCAAGTTAAACTAATACAAGACTAAATGACAAGACTAAATTTATAACAAAGTTCAGTTGCAAGAAAGATTCTTCCTCCCTTCCATTCATAATGTGATGATTATTGTGACATAGATCAGTGATACAAATGTATTGTGCCAAATAGGAGCATTCCTATTCTTTACCCATATTTCAGCGTATAAAGAATATTGTTCAATCCTAAGTTTAGTCCTGAAATCTGTGGTTAGGCTGGGAGGATACTGGTTCTCACTCCAGAGATCCCACTTCCCTTCACCTGAAGGTTAACTCTCGCTTCAGTTTCTAAACATTAGGACCAAATTGAGGATTTCAGCCTGTCACTCTGAAATCTCCAATTCTACGCCCATCAAAGTATATTTCCCTATTTATTTGCACTCAATTCCCATGAACTACATTTCTCATTCATGGATATTGAATGTGACCTTCACTTTTGTTGTGAAACTCATAATCCTTTCGGAACATATGTTTCCTAACAAGTTTTAACAATTCAATTGGCCAAATCAAAAAGTAAATGTTCTAAGTTAAAATGTCATCACAAATTCTCCATAATAAATTGGCACATCATTTCCATTTCACAACATCAACACATCACATGAAAAGGAGAAAGACAAAGAAGTCTACTCAAGACTCGTGAGGAAAAGATGACAAAACATGAATTTCATATATAAAAACAATGCCATACAAACAAAGTAAAGTAAAGACAACTTATCACAAACTCTTCCCCAAGAGAATCTTAAGGAATTCCTTTGACTCATCTTCTTTCTTTACAACAACATACAATTCTCTCTTTAGAATAGTAAGGAAGAAGAAATCTCTCACTTTCCCTCCCCTCTCACTCTTCTTAGAAGAGAAAACACAACCCTAACTTCCTACACAAAATGGAAAGAAAACTCTCTCTAAACTATAAACTCTCCTCTTCCTTTCTTCCCCTCCCCTTTGAAATTTGGCACCAAAAGTGTTTAAATTCAGCCAAAACTGAATTCCCAAGAGTTTTCTCAAGCAACCTTTCAAATCCGGCAAAATACATTGAATCTAGTTCAAAATTGGGATAGCACTATCCGATGATGGTAGGAGAGCAGTTCGGATCATTATTCCACCAAAATGTCGTAACTCTCTGGAAACTAGCACTTTCCGGTGCTGGTGACGGTGCTAGTTCAATAAAATGCACTTTTGTCCTTGTTCTCTCCAAATTTACTCATTTTCGCTTCCTTTTGCTCCAAAGGCCTAAAATTATTGTTTCTGCATGAAATCATCAAAAATACCTTCTTTTAAACTGCAATATCATCAAAAACAGGTATGAAATGAATAGTAAAAGCTATCAAATTTTCAGTGGATCAAGATCCCCCAAACTTAACTTTTACTTGTCCTCAAGTAATTCTAGTTAATACATAAAATTATGATCCACTCCAATGAACTTTCTTTCTAGAATACCATAATTTTGATTTAGATAAGTACAATAGTAAAATTCTCAGAAAGATCTTTGAATAAATCAAGTAAATTCTATAGGTGTAAGAATATCTAGTAATCAAGTCTAAGAGTTCTAGCTTTCTATTCATTTCAAAAATGACTGTAGATTGTCCTATTAAGGCACTTAAAAGGATTACATGAAAAGAATTTTATGAGAACACTACTAGTAAAGATGCTAATCCATACATATAAGTTCAGGAAAGTAATTAAGTTTTTTTTTCTTTAGGTAGGTCCAAGTGAAGCCAATTTTTGATTAGGCATCTCCTCGAGCTTCTCCTCACTTCTCTTTTTCTTTTCTTTTGTTTTTTGCTTTTCTTTTCTTTTGTTTTTTGCTTTTCTTTTCTTTTCTTTTGCTTTTTTGCTTTTCTTTTCAGTGAGGATTACTATATTTGGATAGCCTTTAATGATTTTGAACTTCACCCTTCTCACCCTAAATTTGAAACTTACCACATTCCTTTACCTTATAGGCATTTCGTTAGCTTATTAATGATTCATCATAGAGTCTCAATCCTTTCCTAACACATAAAATTTTAAGATTCTTAATATTCCAAACATACAGTTTTTCTTACTTTGAATACTTGACTATAGTCCTATACTTTTATACCAAATATCTTACAACATAAAATTACTTTTCATTACCAAATACTTTCATTCAATTTTTAAAAATACTTAAATAAAATCAAAATACAGTTATCTGAAATTGAGTTCTATTACAGGAAATCATGTTAATAAGTTTGAAAATAATTTTAAAATGAGAACAATTAACAGTTAACTCTTTTCCTTCCCCTAAACATAGATTTTCTTAATACAATTAACATGGAAGAAAGAAAAGATTTAAATATAACTCATACCTCAATATGCTGGGCTTTTCATACCTTTGAGTTTAAGCAGGATTTTCTTCATAAAGTAGAACAGTAGACCTGAAATAATTAAAAAGCATATCTATACACAAATATGGGTTAGAAGTTCATAAAGAAGAAATTTAAAAATATTAACCAATGCACATAACATTAACATCCAACTGTTACTATTACAAATTAAACTATCAATCCAAACACATAAAACTTTACTATCACATCACATACATCACAAATATATAAAGTCTACTACAAGTACAACCACATACACATATAACATCTCAGACACAAATCATAAGGAGTCTCAGGTACATCACAAAAACAAAATACAAATACATCACTAAGTTCAATGAAAAATAAAAATAAAAATACACAAATTACCAATCTTCATCTTCTGCAGGAGCTCCACCATCATCAGGTTTTTCAAGCTGTTTTGGAGTATACTCAGGGTAATTAGGAAATACAAGAACAGTGTCTCCCTTGAAAAATCTCATATGTGTGTCATGATAAGTTATCTCATATTCTCTCCACCGTACTTAATAATCATCATTAATCTTGTTTCTTACTTCTAGTCCCTCTACTCTGGTGTTTAATCTTTCCAACTGTTCCATAACATCATGCATAGTAGGCTCTCTTGATATAAATGGTCTATCTCGA
The DNA here is from genome assembly GCA_022702705.1 of Papilionanthe hookeriana x Papilionanthe teres. NCBI lineage: Eukaryota > Viridiplantae > Streptophyta > Magnoliopsida > Asparagales > Orchidaceae > Papilionanthe > Papilionanthe hookeriana x Papilionanthe teres. Next base: position 28,244,872 of record CM040427.1, read on the forward strand.
CTAGAAGAAGGCTCATCAGCTTTCTTACTCCATTTCCATCCTACATAGGCTTCATAAGTTCTCAGATTCAGTTTAGTAATAAGCTTCAGGGGGTTGACTACCTCATCATTATCTTCAATCACTACACCTGACTGAATACATAAAGAATGAATCAGACTGGTGTGTCCTAGTCCTTTTGTAGTTTCTCCTTTTGAGCTTGTCATAATACTTTTATGAATAATAGCCCCAATATTTATATTCTTCATGTTCTAAATACAATAATTCAAAATAGCTCTATCAACAGTAACATCACTGTGATGGTTGGTAAGTAACAGTCTTGCAGAAATGAAATAATATCAGGCTTTTGACACAAAATTCAAAGTAGAAAGGGGGAAGTTAACTTTTAGTCTCTGCATAATCTTCCATTCCCCTTTTCCATCAGTTAAAAAGTTCACAATCATATCCAATTCTTCAATTGTAATAAGAAAATTTTCATATTCACGATGGTAGGGTGCTCTCAACTGATAAAATGCATTTATGCTGACAGGGGTGAATTCAACCATTTGGCCTCTAACCAGAATGTATTAACTCTTAGAATAATACAGACTAGCATAAAATGCTCTAACAATATCCAACATCGCATTTGTAGTGAAATAACAGAAAATCTCCCATTGACGATTAGCAATCATTTCTTCCAGCATTCCTCCAGGATTTTCAAAGGCTCTTTCTTGAATACATTTCTTATTGCTAAGAAACATACTAAAACGTGAATAGGCTTTGAAATTCACAAATTTACTTTCATCATATTTAAATTTCCTCTTCCCCTTAGCCAATCTTGGAGCCATTTGTCTAAAAATACCAAAATTTTTCAAATCAATTTTAAAATTACAATGCAATGGACTCCAATACAAATTTAAAAAGATAAGAACTCAAAATCCATGAAAAATCTCCAAAGTTTCTCCAAAAACTTCAAAAATCTGAATCTTCCTAATGTAGGAGATTTCTACGATCAAAATAAAAAAATTTTAGGTTAAAGTATAACTCTTACCAAGAGAAGATGAAATCCGAACTTTTTCAACCACGAAATCGCTTCAAATCTAAATGCTAGTGTGCCCTAAGTGCAAAAATCAACCTTGGCTGGAGGTTGAAGATAAAGATTTGGGCAAAAATGGCAGGTCCCAGGGTTAAATAGCAGAAATTTGGAGTTTCAGGCAGTTTTCGCGTTCGAGCGTTGTCCGGCGCTAGTAGCAGCGTTGTTCAGCGCATTATCTGCATAAATGGCCAAACTCTCTATCTTTTGGCTCTGGTGGCAATGCCATTCGACACCAGTTCAAAAACTGGGCTTCCAAATTTCTTTTGTAATTTCGATCTTTTCAAGCCCGCTCCGATGTTTAATTAGTCTAATTAAGCATTGAATAACATCCCAAAGCCTTGGAAAATGATATTTTAACACAAACAACACATAACATTACTTTCATATATAAAATCCATGAGTCATACACATACACACAACACTAAACATTACACATTTTCAAGCCATATAATCTTAAATTCAGTGTCGCACACAACCACAACACAATAACACTGAGAACTAAACCAACAAGCATGTCCAAATATAACATTCAAGCCAAATAAAGTAAAGCAAAACAAAGCAATTTGATACACAAATACAGAAATACAATAATCAAGTTTCATTCTTCCTCTGAACTAACATCAATTCTAAGATCTCCCATCGATTGAGCATGAACAAATAAATTGAACAATGGACAAAACAGAAATTCTTAAGTAGAATCCTCTTCAATCCAACATTTTCTTCTCATCAATCGCGTCAAAATTCCTTCAAGATATCTAGAATGATCAAAGAGTTCCTTCATTCTCCAATAAAAGTGATCAAAGAAATCAGAAAGATTTTTGATTGCATTCATTAAATGTTGTACTTCCTTCACCAATTTCTTGATTTTCTTCAAGATGATCTGTGAACTTTCAGGAAAATAAGGAGGAATAGGTGCTGACCTTTGAGATGGTTGATCTTCAATAATGCTCATATCATTCATATCACCAATTGCCTAGTTATTATATGCATCTGCTGGGTCTATAGGCTTCCAAGGTAGAAATACTCTTTCGTAGTTCTCATATGGCACTTGTGATTGACTGCAGAGGAGAAATATGGTGGAAGGATTTCCAAGCCCATACTTTGATCCATGAACGATCAATCCCAAAACAGACTTAACAATTATCGAACCAACATCAATAGGCATTCCTATTTGAATAAGACAATTCAGAATAGCACACTCCTTAGTTACCTTACTGATTTTCATTGTTGGGAGTAATTTTACACAAATGAATTAATGTAAGTGTTTCGACGTAGGATTTAACAGTGTGGTCGAGAAACTTACATACCCGCTATCTCTTATCTCTCAATCATCAATTTCATCTACCAGATATCTGTATATGTCATTCATATTGTCCTTCGTCAGGACAAAATTTGAATAGTGGTAGATTGACACATTCTCAATCATGTATAAATTAATAATCTTTATAGGAGTAAATTTGACAAATCTACCTCACACATAAACCGATCCTTGGTTGATTCAATGATGATTTGCATAAAACTCCATCACAACTAGAACAACTACAGCGGTAGTAGTATAACAAAACACTTCCCAATGTCTCTGAACAATAATTTCATAAATTCTAGTCGTAGGAGAATTCGTACCTCGATTTACAAAGCCTTGCTCCTTAATTAATCTCATTTTCGAGATATTTTAGTTGAAAAGTTGCTGCGCCTCAAAACTTAAAAACTTTCTTTGGTTGTGCACTTGAAATCATTGAGTTTCCATCGAATCGGAATCCATTTGGACAAGAATTTGGGTCTTCCTCTTCATTTCTTTGGAAGTTCCAGCATCTAGGGGCAGTTTTTGGGAGTTCTAATGGAGGATTTATAGCCTTGAACCGCTAAAACTCAGATTTTAAAGACGAGAATGATTTTCTGAATAGCAATGCTGTCCGGCGCTGATAGCAGTGCCAGTTCAAATTCGCCAAACTTCACTTCATTCAAATTTTTTCAAATTTTGATTTGATTCAATTCTTAAAGGTTATTAATGATAATCAAGGAAGAATAAGACTTAATTAAGTAACAAACAAATAAAAATAACATACAAAACAAAGCACACACCCAATAACTGTGGGTTGCCTCCCACAAAGCGCTTGGTTTAATGCCGTCAGCTCGACATAACTTTTAGTTATTCAGGTTGATCCAACATTAAAATCTCTTTAAAATTAAGTCTGTTGCCTTCAAAATATGGTTTTAATCCTTGGCCATTAACTTTGAATATTCTTCCAGATTTAGGGCCTTCGATAATCACAGCTCCAAATTGATAAACTTTTACAACAATGAAAGGTCTTGTCCATTTAGATTTCAGTTTCCCAAGAAATAACTTCAATCTTGTATTGTATAATAAAAATTTTTGTGCATACTCAAATTCCTTTTTGACAATCTTCCTATCATGCCGTATTTTTCTTCTTTCGTTATATATTCTATCATTATCATATGATTCATTTCAGTTTTCTTCCAATTCATTCAATTGCAATAGTCTCTTCTCACCATCATCTTTTAAATTAAAATACAATTTTTTTATCGCCCAATACACTTTATATTCCAATTCAACTAGAAAGCGTCAGGTTTTTCCAAACATTAATCTATAAGGGAACATTCCTATAGGAATTTTTTAAGCAATTTTGTATGCACATAAAGCAGTATCTAATCTAGCAGACCAATCCAATTTTTCAAGATTAATGACTTTCTTCAGAATATATTTAATTTAATGATTAGATACCTCTCTTAAACCATTAGTTTGAGGATGATAAACTGTAGAAATTCTATGCATAATGTTATATTTTTTCACCAATCTCTGAATCAGATTATTCTTAAAATGGGATCCTCCATCAGTAATGATTACTCTAGGCATTTCATATCTTGTGAAAATATTTTTCATTAAAAACCTTGAAACACTTTTAGCATCACACCTAGGTAAAATTATTGCCTCAATCCATTTTGATACATAATCAACAACAATCAGTATATATATTTCCAAATGAAGGCATAAATGGTCCCATAAAATCTAATCCCCATACATAAAAAATTTGAAATTCCAGCTTAAAATTAAGAGACATTTCATTTCTTCTAGATATATTGCCTATTCTTTTACATAGATCACAAGTTTTAATAAATTTATAAACATCTCTGAAAAGTGTAGGCCAATAAAATCGAGATTGCAAAATCTTATGTGCAGTTCTACCAATTTCGAAATGTCCTCCAAATTCAAAATCATAACATTCTCGAATAATTTTTTCAGTTTCTTCATAAGGCACACATCTCCTAATAATAAGATCTTTACATTGTTTGTATAAATAAGGATCGTCCCAGAAATAAAATCTAGCATCATGCTTAAATTTTTTTTTGTTGCATAGTTAAATGAGGTGGTAAAATATTACTAACAATGTAGTTCACAATATCAGCATGTCACGGTAAATTTCTTTCAATAATATTATATAATGCTCATTAGGAAAAGTTACAGTAATTTCCTTTTCAAAATCATCCAAATTAGGTTGTTCAAGTCTAGATAAATGATCAGCTATTTGATTATCAATCACTTTTCTATTAACTATCTCAAAAATCAAATTCTTACGTTAAAAGCATCCATCGAATCAGTATAGGTTTTGCATCCTTCTTTTGCATTAAGTATTTAATAGCAGCATGATCAATATGCACTATACATTTAGCTCTGATTAAGTAAGATCTAAATTTTTCAAAGGCATATATAATTGCTAATAACTCTCTTTCAGTAGTAGTGTAATTAATTTGAGTAATAACAAGAGTCTTACAAGCATAGTATATAACTTTAAACATTTTGTCATGTCTTTGCCCTAAAACAACTCCAATAGCATAATCGCTAGCATCACACATTAATTCAATTGATTTCTCCCAATCAGGTGAAACTATTATAGGTGCAGCAATTAATTTTTCCGTCAATAGATCGAAAGCTTTTAAACATTCATCATTAAAATCAAACTTTCTATCTTCTTCCAAAAGTTGGCATAGAGGCTTAGAGATTTTTGAAAAGTTTTTAATATATCACCTCTAGAATCCAACATGTCCCAAAAAGCTTCTTACCCCTTTCATAGTTGTTGGAGGAAGTAATTTTTCTATAACATGATTTTTTGCAGGATCTACTTCCATGCCACATTCAGATATTTTATGCCCAAGCACAATTCCTCCTGCAACCATAAATTGACACTTTTTCCAGTTTAGGACTAAATTGTTCTTTCGCATACCTCTAAAACTTTTTCTAAGTTGCATAGACATGAATCAAATAAATCTCCAAACACTGAGAAATCATCCATAAATATTTCTATACCACCATCAATTAATTTGCTAAATATGGACGTCATACATCTTTGAAATGTTGCAGTTGCATTACATAATCCAAAGGACATTCTTCTAAAAGCAAAAGTTCCATAAGGGCTAAAAAATGTAGTATTTTATTGATCCTCAGGAGCAATAGGTATTTGGTGATAACCGGTATATCCATCTAAAAAGCATTAATACTTGTGTCTAGCATTTGGTCTAAAACTGGTAAAAGAAAGTGATCTATTCTGGTAGCAGCGTTTATATTTCTATAATCAATACTTTTTCACCAACTAGTGACTTGTCTTGTCGATATAATTTCATCTCGATCATTTTACATCGACAGTCACTCCTCCTTTCTTAGGAACACAATAAATTGGGCTCACCCAAAAACTATCAGAAATAGGATATATAATTTCAGCATCTAACCACTTTAAAATCTCTTTTTTAACCACTTCTTTCATTATTGGGTTCAGTCTCCTTTGTGGATCAACTCTTGGCTTGTCTTGTTCATCCAATAAAATTTTGTGCATACACATCGAAGGACTGATTCCTTTAATATCAGTTATGGACCAAGTAAAAGCCTTTTTGTATCTTTTTAAAGTTTCCAATAATTTTTGTTCTTGATATTCATTTAAATCTAAGATACAATGATTGGTAAGGCAGATGATTCTCCTAAAAATATATACTTTAAATGATTAGGAAGAATTTTCAGCTCAAGTTCAAGGGGTTTAATGATAGATGGAATCAAACTTTTATCTCTACTTTCCATAGTATCCAATCTTTCAAAATTTTCCTGAACAAAGTCTAACTTTTCATTCTTCATATCATCCAATTCATCTTCATTTTCACTTTCTTTTCATCCTCACATTCCAGATTTTCTTCAAATACTTCTCTAAAATGATCTTCACTCAAATAATCACAGACTTCCATTCGATATCACTCATCATCTTTTTCAGTTGATGTGTACTTCATAAATTTCAGAATGTTGAAAGTTACCTCTTGGTCATTAACTCTCATGGTTAATTCTTCTTTTTGGACATCAATCATAGCTCTCCCAATAGCAAGGAATGGTCTTCCCAAAATAATTGGAATTTCTTTATCTTCCTCCATATATAATAAATTTATCCACATTTACTAATACATCTTCCACAACTCCGTTAGGATAATTCATAGAACAATAAAACAGTTGAAGAGTCACAGATGTAAGTGAAATATCTCTTATTCCCAATCTTTTGAAAGTTGATAAAGGCATAAGATTAATATTAGCTCCAAGATCACATAAAGTTCTTCCGAAAAATTTTCACCTATAGCGCACAGGATAGTGAAACCACCTGGGTCATTTAGTTTTCCAAGAAGCTTTTTCTGAATCACCGCTAAGTGAAACAGTTTCGTGGTATTTAAAATTTCTTTTCTTTTTAAGTATATCCTTCATAAACTTTGCATAATCAGTCATCTGCTCTAATGCTTCAACAAAGGGAATATTAATCGTTAATTTCTTAAGAATTTCCAAAAATTTTGTAAATCTATTATCCCTGTTCTATTTCTTTAGTCTTTAAGGAAAAGGAGGAGATGGTTTTTCAACAGTTATCTTCATTGGTTCTAAAGATATTCATCTGGATATATCTTATTAGAATCTTTCTCAATGTTCAGTTCCTCTCTTTCAACTTTGACTTCTTTTTGAACTCGTGGTTCCAATTATTTTCCACTCCTTAATGGAATAGTCTTAATTTGCTCTTTGTTTTAATCTTTCGGGGTAATCTCAACATTGCTAAAAAGCCCAGAAGGTCTATTATTAAGCGCAGTAAAGATATGTCCCAATTGATTTTTGATATTCTTCATTGCAACGTTTTGAGCTTGAATTTGATTACCCATATTCAGAATCATTTCTTCAGTAGAAAACTTATTTTATTTAAATTGTTTATTACTATTAAAACCAGAAGGATAAGAAGGTCTAAAACTGGTATTTCTTTGGTTGTTCGGATTTCCAACTGGATTCATAGGATTGTTTCCCCATTGCGGATTAACAACAACATTGGTGTTATTCCAGTTGATATTCAGATGATTCCTCCAACAAGGATTATAATAATTTGAATAAGGATTATTAGCTTTATTATGTATAGCATTCAAGGTTTCATAAGACATTTAAGAGTCCATCATCTATCCTGATGAATTTTCTTCTAACACTGAGGCTGTTGGAGAATAATTCATCTCATATTGATCTATTTTCTTAGAAAGTGCAGCAATTTAAGAGACTATCATAGTTATCGCATCAGAATCATGAATATTGGATACTCTTTTAGGATTTACCCGTTTAGAGGGCCATTGAAAATTATTAGCATTCATCTCTTCAATTAACAAATATGCTTCATCAAAAGGTTTTGACATTAATGATCCACCAGTAGCAACATCGATAATCAATCTCAAAGATCCCACTAATCCATTATAAAAGGTTTGAATTATTAACCAGTCTGGTAAAGCATGGTGTGGAGACTTTCTCGGAAGATCTTTAAAACTCTCCCAAGCTTCATATATGGATTCTCCATCAAACTGACTAAAAGATGTGATGTCATTTCTCAATTTAGCAGTTTTGGAAGGAGGAAAATATTTAGACAGAAACTTTTGTGAAAGCTCTCCCTAAGTTCTAATAGATCCAAGTGCTAACGAATTTAACCATGCCTTAGCCTTATCCCTTAGTGAAAAAGGAAAAAGTCTAAGCCTAACAACATCGTTCGACACTCCATCATATTTAAAAGTAGCACATAGTTCTAGAAAACTAGTGATATTTAAGTTGGGATCTTCATTAGGTGTTCCTCCAAATTGATTATTTTGTACCATTTAGATAATAACAGGTTTAATATCATATGAATAAGCAGCAACATCAAGATTTTGAATAGTTAAGTGAATTTCATCTGCTGTTGGATTAGCATAATTTCTTAAAGGTCTTGGTATATTTTCATTTTAATTGTTTAAATTGCTCGCCATTTTGTGAGGATTTTCATATCGTTTTTGTTGTTTTTAAATTTTCCTAATAGTATGCTCTAATTCAGAATCGTAATGCACTAAACCTATAGAACCAAAACTACGCATGCAAACACAATAAACACACACTAACAATAAACAAACACATACAACTATGACTTGTAATTCAAATCTATGATTTCAACTACTACAAAAATAAATTTTAAACAGTTACTCTTTTTTTTACCTTGCCTCCCCTACATAGGTAACTCGTTTATGAATATTTTGCAATGCTGACAATAACATTCTTAAAGGTTATTTTTCTCTTTTTTTCATTTTTTTCTTCTTTTTTCCCCCAATCTTTTCATACATCATCTGTGATAAATTTGAATCTAACACTTATCTTCTACACACACAGAGATGAAAGAAGATAATCAGTAAGGATACCAGAAGTTTTTGTGGAAAACTCAAAAAAAGGAAAAACTACAGGGACTTGCCTAGTTAAAATTTTCTAATATGAGTTAGTCATTATAGCTACAATTTCTTATCCCACATGCGAGAAAGAGTCGTTGGCATTAATTTTTGGTGTCATTAGGGACCTACTTTATGCAGATGAGTTACCTGCATAGCGCAAGAGATCCATTTCAGACCTTTCAACACGTGTTGAGGTGCACGTAGCCAAGGTCATCCTGGTAGACTTTGACTTTCTCTTAGAAGAAGGCCGACAGGCATTTTGCACACTAGACGACTTCGATCAGATCAGCAAATATTATTCACCTCGTCGTGTGCAAAATTGGTTTAGATTGGCCTGACTGTTGATAAAGTTGTTCAGATGACCCTGAATGACGAAACAGACCATGTGAGTGAGTCCGAAATGTTGATTTCACTTAGGGGATGTTCATTTTACCACAACGCTGTGTCTAGGATAAAAATGCATGGATTATAGTTATAATAAGCTTATTATTATTATTATTATTATTATTATTATTATTATTATTATTATATATATATTTCATATATAATAATATATAATAATCCTATATAAAAACTATCGCTTACGCCTTTCTCCCTCGCAGGCCAAAGATTTTTGAGAACCCTAGCCGCTTTGTCATGTCGTTCTCCTCTTGGATCCGTCACCCGAATGTCACCACCGGTCCCTTCTTATCGGCGAAGGGAGTCATCGCCGACATCCTTCTCGCCGAGCCGCCACCTCCTTCTTCTCTTCCTTCGTTAGTGACTGAGCCTCCTTCCTTCATTGTCGAGCTCACTAGAGGCCGACGTCCTCCTCCACCACGCTGGCGAACCCTCCAGTCGCTCGAGGAGGTCTCTTGTCCTCCTTTGCAAAGCAACAGAGCCTCCTCTTCCTTAAGTCGGTCCTCTTTCAGTTTCGCCCAAAAGCCTAGGGCTTTGGCTTCGCTGGCCGCCTCAGCCTACTCGGAATTCTTTCTTTCTGGTGGTCGTCTCCTTCTGGCCCGAGATAGTTAGGCCAAAGGTTCTCCCTTGTCAGATTTGACGATGCCTTTCCCGCAAGTGCGTCATAATCCTCTTCGCCGACGTGCTCTCCCTTTCAACTCGGAACCTCGCCAAAGCAGCAATTACTTGCAAAGCGGCGAGAAGCTACGATGCATGGAACCCTTCGAGCGACCCCTCTCAAAGGTATATGTGTCGTTTACATTTCCATATGCTTTGATCATTTATTTTAGGTACTTTGCATACCTCACTCTATGTCTCTTTCTTTTGGTTCACACATATTGCGAGGTACGTCAGCTTGACTCGACGTGTGATCTCTTCTTCAGTATAAAGAGAACGTGTTTGAAACCATCAATGTGGTGATATCTCCTTATCTCTTAGTTGGCGCTAGGTTTAGTTTGGCCTAGGCGTGTGGGTTCAATCGCCCACACGGGGTATGTGCACCGGCATGGGTCGGCACGGTCTCTTTCCTTTATGATGTATCGTTTATTGCCTAGAGGGAGTTGTAGGGTAGAAATCTCATGTGTTGACCATTCTATCCGAAGCCAAGTGAATCCCCATGTTGTGAGCCTTAGGCCTTAACCCCTCCTGGCAGAATCTCAATTTCCCACGGTTATGGAGCTCCTAATCTCCTTCGGAGGGATTAGTTGAGTTTAGTGTCAGAGGCTGGAAAAGCTTTGTAACTAGTTCGTCCTATAAGATTGTGGGTGTTCGTAGAGTGGGAAAAGCTTTGTAGCTAGTCCTCCCTACGAACAGTGACGAGTTTCCCCTTCAAGAAATCAGAGGGGGATGCCCTCCACATAGCCACACCAAAGTTGGAGTCGGCGATGCCGCAGATCTAAGAGTGTCAACCTTTTGTATCTAAGTGAGGTTTTTAGGATGAGTTCGACATGTCGTCGAGCATCGAGGTTGCATTGCATTTACATGTTTGTCATTGCATTTTTCTTTGGTGTGTGGTTCATTTGCATTTTGTATGCATGATCGTGTGAGCACTTTTGTAGCCTTGGACTGATCCTCAATCCTCCTTTGGGTCAAATTGGTCATCCCAGCCTGATTACCCTATCTTTTGGGTTTGCTTGACCACTATGTGCAATCACCCATTTTAGGGAAGATCGACTTTCCTGAGCTGATCAGTCATCCTTTTGGGTCTGATTGGTTACCCCAAACTTATCAACAATCTGACTGGCTATCACGGCCCGGTCGACCGATCAATTGCAAGTTTGTATGTCTTAATCATATTGCATGTAGTGCATGATCATATTGCATGTTCATTTGCTTGCATGTTTGACCCAAGAAAAAAAGGTCAAGATTTTCATGCTTATTTTATACTAATTTTGATGATATTGCACTTTAAAGAAATGTATTTTTGGTGTTTTTCTGCAGGTATGAAGATTTAAGTACAAAGGAACGAAAATATGTAAAAAGGAGCGGATTTAGAGCAAAAAGGGACTAAATTATGCAAATTTGACCTAGACCGCCGATGATGGGGTGTGTTTAAATGCACTGTTTCCAGAAGGCCGCCGACGGCGGGATCGACGGATCTTTCAAGAAATACGTCGAATGTGAACGATTATCGCAGGGGAACCTTCACAACCCTTAGAGACTCTCTTACAACTTTAAAATGAATGAATTTAGGCCGAAAAATGGCTCTTCTTCTGGTCTCTTAATTGATTATTAGTGAGTCCTTAGTGTAAAAGAGAGTCTATTAGTGAGTTTAATTTAGTGAGTTGTGAGTTCAAATAGAGAATTTGTAAGGAATTCTTTGAGGGATTGCAAGAGTGGAAGGGAAGTGAGAGAACTCTTCCACATTGACGTTTCAAAGGAGAATTCCAAAGAAAAGATCCAGAGGAACTTCAAGGAGTTTGCTTAGGGAGGAATTTGAGATAAATAGTGTTTATTTGTTTATAGTGTGTAGAACTTTACTTTATTATACGAAATCTAAGTTTTATTGCATCCTCTTCACGAATTCTAAGTAGTTGTTCTATCTTTTTCCTGATTTTGATGTTTTTTGTGAAATGATTATATAATTAGTCTATTAAATAAATTATAAAAGAAGTTGTGACAGTACTATACCTAAACTTACATTACTATATGAATTGGCCATTTGTATTGTTAAAATCTGTGAAGAATTCTTAAGACCTGACCGTGAGCTAAGAATTTTTAACTTGTATGTATCACAATTCTCTTTGCAAGGTAGACGGGTAAATCCTTAAAGGGAGAAGTGAAAATAAATAAGGAAATAATATTAATCGGGCATAGAATTAGAGATTTTAGAGTGATAGGCTAAAATCCTTAACTCAGTCATATCGTTTGGGTGATGATGTGTAGATTGTTATCCCTCAGATGAAGAGAACGTGGGAGCTCTGAACTGAGAGTCGGTATCCTCCCAGCCTAGCCGCAGAATCAGTAACCAAGCATAGGATTAGTCAATGTTCTTTATGCCTGGACTAAAGGGTAAAGAATAGGTATGCTCCTATTTGGCACAACACATTAAAACAAATTATAATTATCATTTCACTTAAATATCTTAACTAAGGAGAAAGATTCTTGCTATTATCTATATTTGAACATAACTCTAGTAGTAGTATTAGTAAATTGGTAGTAAAACTATTTTTTAATATAAGTTTCATATTATTGTCGATTGCATATTAGTGATAGATAGGCAATTCGATTTAGTTTTGATTTTGAATTGGTCTTTATAATCTTAGTCCGTAGGCTTTAATATATTCTCTGTGGGATCGATATCCAGGACTCCATTAGAACCTTGTATTACTTGAATGATATGTATACTTGCGTTTGAAAGTAACTCTGTGATTAAAAGGTTAAAATATTTAATTATTACTAAAGTTAAAATTACGCTCAAAGTCAAGTCTTTGGCGTTGTTGCTAAGGATTTATATCTTTTAGTAGTGGTGTCGCATTCTTATATTTTTAAGTATATTCAAATTGGATAAAAGCGCAGGGTGGTTCAAGTTTTTGGCGCCGTTGCTGGGGAATATTTTACATGTTATAGGAATATAACATAATTAGAGTAACGGAAAACAATTTAGGAAACCTTTATAGAATTGCAACTTATTTTAGTTAACTATTTTTTCTGTGTACTGATTTCGAGTGTACGCACAAATTTGGTTATGAAAATCTTATACCTTACGATTCAGAATTAGAACTCACTGTTAGGAGAATTAGAAAACTAAGAAAAGAATCTATAAATTCTGAAACAATGGAAATTAACGTAAATAACCAAAGAATAGAAAATGAACAACAATCTAGACCATTAAGAGATTATGCTAACCCTGCATTAGATGAAGTTCACTTAACTATTCAAAATTTCGATGAAGCTGCTAATTCATTTGAGCTTAAACCTGCAATTATCCAAATGGTACAAAATAATCAATTTGGTGGAAATTCAAATGAAGATCCTAATTTACATCTTGCAAGTTTCTTAGAACTTTATGCTACTTTTAAGTACGACAGAGTGTCTGATGATCCTGTTAGACTTAGAATTTTTCTTTTTTCACTAAGGGATAAGGCTAAGGCTGTTTATCGAAGTATTTTCCACCATCTAAGACTGTTAAGCTTAGAAACGATATCACATCTTTCAGTCAATAAGAGGGAGAATCGATATATGAATCTTGGGAAAGATTTAAAAAAATTCTTAGGAAATGTCCACATCATGTTTTGCTAGATTGTTTAATTGTTCAAACATTTTATAATGAATTAGTAGGATCTCTTAGATCTATAATTGACGCTGCTGTTGGTGGATCACTAATGTCTAAACTTTTTGAAGAAGCCTATGCATTAATAGAATAAATGACTACCAATAATTTTCAATGGCTTCCTGAAAGGGTAAATCCTAAGAAAGTAGCCAGTATTCAAGATTATGATGCTTTAACTATGATAGTTTCTCAAATTGCTGCTCTTTCAAAGAAAATAGATCAATATAGAATGAATCGTTCTCAAACACCTCAAGTGTTAGAAGAAAATTCATTAGGACAAATCATAAATGCTCACTCTTCTTATGAAACAATAAATGCAATAAATAATAGAAAAAATAATCCTTATTCAAACTATTATAATCCAGGTTGGAAAAATCATCCAAATTTTAATTGGAATAACCAAAATAATAATAATAATCCTCAGTGGGGGAACAATCCTGTAAACCCATTAGGAAATATAAATAATCAAGGTAATTCCAATTATAGACCTTCTAATCCACCAGGTTTTTATAATAATTCACAATTTAAGGAGAAGAAGTTGTCTATGGAAGAATTAGTTTTGAATATGGGTAATCAATTAAAAAATCAAGGAAATGCTATTAAAAACAAAGAAAACCAATTAGGGCAAATTTCTTCTGCATTAAGCAATAGACCTGTTGGAACTTTACCTAGCAATGTTGAAGTAAATCCTAACGATCAAGGAAAAGAACAAATCAAAGCTATTCAATTAAGAAGTGGAAAAGAGTTGGAATTAAGAGTTCAAAAAGTTGAAAAGGAAAAAGAAGAAACTGAAGGAGAAAACGAAAGTTTATATCTAATTTTCCTTTGAAACCTATGAAAATTACTGTTGAAAAACCACCTCCACCATTTCCTCAAAGACTAAAGCAACAAGATAAAGGAAAAAGATTTGCTAAATTTTTAGACATTTTGAAAAAATTGTCAATAAATATTCCTTTTGTTGAAGCTTTAGAACAAATGTCTGATTATGTTAAATTTATGAAGGATATACTCAACAAAAGTGGAAGTTATTAGATCATGAGACTGTTGCACTCAGTGAAGAGTGTAGTGTTATAATTCAAAGAAAACTTCCTGAAAAACTTAAAGATCCTGGTAGTTTCACTATTCCATGTGCTATTAGTGAAAAACTTTATGGGCGAGCATTATGTGATTTGGGAGCTAGCATAAATCTGATGCCTCTATCAACTTTAAAAGATTAGAAATTGGAGAGATTGCACCAACTTCTGTAACTTTACAGTGAGCTGATCGATCTATTACACATCCTAAGAGAATTGTAGAAGATATTTTGGTCAAGGTTGATAAGTTTATTTTTCATGTGGACTTTATCATTCTAGATATGGAAGAAGATAAATAAATTCCAATCATTTTAGGAAGACCATTCCTAGCTACAGGAAGAGTTATGATAGACGTTCAAAAATGAGAATTGACTATGAGAGTAAATGACCAAGAAGTAACATTTAACATCTAAAAGTCAATGAAATATCCATCAATAGAAAAAGATGATGCATGTTTCAGAATGAATATATGTGATTATTTAGGAAGAGAATATTTCCAAGAAAACTATGAAAAAAAAGAAGATATTAAAAAAGATAATTTTGAAGAAATAGAAAGTAAAGAATCTGATTATATTCAGGAAAAATATGAAACGCTCAATTCAACAGCACAAGAATATCAAACATTAATTCCATCTGTTGTAAAACCCCCTGAACTTGAATTAAAGAATCTTCCAAATCATTTAAAGTATGTATTTTTAGGAGAGTTTTCAACATTACCAGAAATTGTATCTTCAAATTTAAACGAAATTCAAGAACAAAAATTAATGGATACATTAAAAAAATACAAAAAATCTTTTGGTTGGACTTTAGCTGATATTCAAGGAATTAGTCCTTCGATTTGTATGTACAGAATTTTATTAAATGAAGAAAATAAACCAAGAATTGCCTCAAAGGAGACTAAACCCTATAATGAAAGAAGTAGTTAAAAAAGAAATTTTAAAATGGTTAGATGCTGGAAATATATATCATATTTTGGATAGTACTTGGGTAAGTCCAACCAAGAAAGGAGGAATAACTGTTGAAGAAAATTAAAATAAAGAATTAATTCCTTTCAGACAAATTTCTGGATGGCGTATTGGTATAAACTATCGAAAATTAAATGCAGCCACCCGAAAAGATCATTTTCCTCTTTCTTTCCTAGACCAAATGTTGGATAAACTCTCTAGAAATAAGTACTATTGCTTTATGGATGGATATACTGGTTACCATCAGAATACCTATTGCTCCTGAGGATTAAGATAAAACAACTTTTACTAGTCCTTAAGGAACTTTTGCTTTCAGAAGGATGCCTTTTGGACTATGTAATGCACCTGCACCATTCTAGAGATGCATGATGTCGATTTTTAGTAAATTAATAGACAATGGAATTGAAGTATTTATGTATGATTTCTCTGTGTTTGGAACATCATTTGATGCATGCTTAAATCATCTTGAAAAATTTTTGGAGCTATGCGAAAAAACTAACTTAGTTCTAAATTGGGAGAAATGTCAATTTATGATTACAGGAGGAATTGTACAAGGTCATAAAATTTCAGAAAATGGCATGGAAGTGGACCCTGCAAAATTTCAAGTAACAGCTAAATTACCACCTCCTACTATAGTGAGAGGGGTAAGAAGTTTTCTTGGACATGTTCGTTTCTACAAGAGTTATTTTAAAGATTTTTCAAAAATTACAAAACCTCTATGCCAACTTTTAGAAAAAGATAACAAATTTGAATTTAATGAAGACTGCTTGAATGCCTTTGAATTATTAAAGGAAAAACTAATCACAGCACCTGTAATAGTTTCACCTGACTGGGAGAAACCGTTCGAACTAATGAGTGATGCTAGTGATTATGCTATTGGAGCTGTTCTTGGTTAATGATATGACAAAATTTTTAAGGTTATATACTACACTAGTAGAACTCTTAATGATGCTCAAATTAACTATACGGTTACTGAAAAAGAGTTACTAGCTATTTGATCTACCTAAAAAATACCCATTTTATGCCTTATTTATGATTCAATTCTTAAGGATATTATGCTTTAAGGAAAGGTATTTTCATGTTTTTGGATCTAGATTATTAAAAAGAGTCCAAGAAAGAAAAAGAAGGAAAAAGGAGTAAAAATGGAGCTTATGGAGCAATTTTTTGAATTATTGGCCCGGCGCCTAGGCGCCAGAGTCCGGCCCCTAAGCGCTAGTTCGATACAGACACTGTTAAGTTTTTTTTATTGACTTTGGGTAGTTATTTTGACGGTGTTAAGCAATTATTGGAGCATCTAAAAGACTGGAAGTTACTCCTAATATATATAGCACATGTGATACAATGTATTTGGACACAAGGAAACGGTCTGGATCGTGAAGAGGTGCGACCTAAAGTGAAGAGGTGCGAAAGAATTGGTCACGGAGTCCGACGCCTAGACGCCAGATCCGGGCGCCTAGGCGCGACGGTTACCTTCTAGAAGATATATTGAATTTGGACTAATTTTGAAGAGGTGCCTTAAGCAACCCCTGGTCAAATTCAAAGCTCTATAAATAGAAGGTCATTCTACAGAGAAAATCGCACCAAAACTCCCCTCTTAGTATACATATCCATTTTAGCCTATTCTCTCTCATCTCTAGTTTAATTTAGTCTCTTCCATACTTAGGGTGCCACTTTATTTTGTATCTAGTGAGTTTATTTTGAGTGTTTATTGTGTGTAATTGCTGTTGGAGTCTTTTATCATTGTTTTGGAGTCAGAAGAAGTCAGCAAAGCTCTTGAAGGAACACTTCAGATAAATAATTGTTCTTTGGTTCAAAGATTTATAAATATGTTTTGTTGTGTTATTTTAATGAGTTCTGAGTAGTTAGTTATCTTTCTCCTTTCAACTATGAAAAGATTTTAAATTAATTAATTTTTTAGGAGAATTAAATATAAAATATTTTAAAAAATTGTAATGATATTAATACCTGATCTTAATTTACTTTTTAAATTGGACATTTAATTTGTTAAAACCTGTTGAAGACTTTTGAGACCTATCCAGAGATAAATTCTTAACTAGTAGATATCTAATGAATCTTTAGGTATTCACAGGCTATACGCGGATTGTTTAAGGTGAAGTGAAAATAAATAGGAAGATAATATTTATTGGGCGTATAAATAAATAGTTTTTAGAATGAAAGACTAAATTCTAATAATTTGGTTTATAGAAAGGTAACGGGTCACTGGTAGGGCCGACCATAGCCACCCTTGGACATCTAGTAGTGTGAGCCTAGATTAACCCATTCTACTAATAAAACCTCACGAGCCTAACTATAGATCAGTCAATGTTCTTTGCACTTGGACCAAAGGGTAAAGAATAGGAATGCTTCTATCTGGCGCAATACTATAATCTTAATTCGCTACAAAAGATAATTAATCTATAATTCTTGGATTAGTTGAAGGAAGGAGAAAGTCTTTTTTACACTTTCATAGAGTTTTAATTACTTCTTATTTGAATTTGTTGCTTACTGATTCTTTTATTTTAGTAAAATTGTTATTTGTATATATATATATATATATATATATATATTTGCAAGAAAGAGAAGTTTATTAAACCATAGAGTTTGTACATCTAACATGTGGGATCATAATTAAATCCCCATGTGAAAGAGATCTAAAAAAAGGAAAAGAAGAGACAGAAGAGGTGCAAATTAATTCAAGAGTGTTGACCTCATTTTTTATGAGGTCTTCTCTTCTCTCTTTAGTACTTAGGATCTAGCCTTAGGCTTTTCCTCTGACTATCTTAGAGGACTAGAGATGGAACCTACCCCTTTAGAAACTCAACCACTTCTTAACTCCCTGCAAACCCCACAAGCTTGACTGTAAACCCCTAATCACCTAGAGGGTTGAGATCAAGTGTGGAGGTTTAAAGGATGAGTTCCCTCCCTATAGGACTCTTTGGCCTTAGGATCACCCTGGGTGGCCTAGTCTGGTGAGGGTTCACCTGCACACATTACACTTTCACACACATTCCAAATCCTAAAACTATTCATGCCTAGCTTGACTTCCTGGCTCATGTATATAATTCATATGGATGGATCTTAACCCCTAGGCCCTTGGCTAAGAGGGTTAGGAACAACATAGTGAATGCATCAAATAAGTCCTCTCATTTCTCTTATGGACTTAATATGGCTTCATGGCTCAACCAAAATGATTCAATTTCACTCACACTTGCTCAATTTTCATTTTTCCAATATTTCAATTTTTGACCCCCGGGGCCCCGGACCCACCAAACCTACTAAAAGCCCTTGAAACTACCCAAAACTACCAAAATTTCCAAATCACCCAAAACTTTTCCAAAATTAACCTTGAACATTTCCCCACCAATAAATTTGATCATTTACAGCCAAAAATACCAAAATTTCCAAAAATACCCCCAATACCCTCCAAATTACCAAAATGCCCCTCTTGACCCAAAAATTCAAAAATTCCAAAAATTCTCAGAAAAATCAAGAAAATCCCAAATATTCCCAATTTCATTTTATTTAACTACACCATGGGCCAATTTTGTGAATTTACCCAACTTTTACCAAAACCCCCAATTTGACCCATTTTAAACCCAAGTGAACCCAATGTGAAACCAAATCACCACAATTGACCTCAATTTTGGTCCAATTCAATTCTAAACTTCAATTTAATATCCCCAATATCAATCTAGACCAAATCCAAGCCCAATTTGATTGACATTTGAATCCAATTTCATTTTTAAGCTTAAAGCCCAATTTTGACCCATAACCCAAACTTAGCCCAAACCAACCCAATTCAACTCCAATTGACCCCAAACCTTTTCTAAACCTTCCCTAACATCTCCATAAACAAAACACTAACATACTTTGCCTAAAATTTGGACCCAAACCCCACTCAAATTCAACCCAAACCCAAAATCCCCAATTTAGCCTAAACTCAAGCTTTACCCTAACTTAGCCCAAATCCCAAAATTGAACCCCAAACAAAGTTGAAAACTCTTTGTAACACACCTATAAACATTTCTCAACATTAATTTTACATCAAAACCAACTTTAGCCTAACCTTATCCCAAGCTAACCCAATTTGACCCATTTTTGTCCCCTTACCAAAGAGAGCCAAGTTCAACCCAATCCAACCCCAAGCCTTACCACATTGATTTAAAATAACTCATGAAAAATTCAACACTCATTGGGTCCAACCACTACAAGGCTCCTCATCCTAAAAACCCATTTTAAAATTTAAAAGCCCATTTCCTAAGCCACTTTAAAAGCCCACCTTTACCAAATTTCAAAAGCCCAAAAGTTCATCCAAAGCCCATATGACACTCTCCCTCATCATAAATTCAATTTAAAATCATCTCTAAAGTCCTAATTTATCATCAAATCATTCCAATTTTAGCCACATGACAATCTCCTTAAATTCATCAAAAATGCCTAAAACCCATTTCTATGAAACCAAGCCAAGCCATCCTAAGCCATAGGCAAGCCTTGAAGCCATGCATGAGCCACATGGGAGCCATGAAAGCCCCTTTACATGTCACCATGCTATCTTGGGCAAAAGGAGGAGGTTCTTTCCATATTCCCTTAGAGTGATTAACCACTCCCATGATTCCCCTAAACCATGCTTAAGCCTAATTATACTTGGATGGTGACTTCTCCCCACTAATTAAACTGAGCCAAATAGCTTTCTCTTTAGCCCAAGCAAGCCATGGGGAGGTGAACCTAGCCCAAAACCATGGGTTGAACCAAACCAAGCCAAAATCACCCCTTTCCCATTCCATTTCAATTCACCACCTTTACACATGGCCAACTCCAATTGACTTCACCATTGCCAAGCCCTGCCTAACTGGTCAAGATGGTGACCTGTCTCTGGCCGGCCAGCCACCACAGCCGCCGGAAAACCCCATGGCTGAGACCTTGGGAGGAGCCCAACATTGAAATTCTCCCTTGCTGAGCTGCCCCATGCCCAATGGCTGTCATGGATGTTCTTCCCTTGACCTAAGCAGCTGATCCAAGCCATCAAACCCCCATGGGAGGCCCTCCAGCCACTCCTTGTTGACCTCATTTTTGATGAGGTCTTCCTTTCTTCTTTTTAGTGCTTAGGATCTAGCCTTAGACTTTTCCTTTGACTATCTTAGAGGACTAGAATTGGGACCCGCCTTTTAGAAATTCAAACCACTTCTAAACTCCCTGCAAACTCCACAAACTTGACTATAGACCCCTAATCACCTAGAGGGTTGAAATCAAATGTGGAAGTTTAAAGGATGAGTTCCTATAGGACTCTTTGGCCTTAGGACTGCCCTGGGTGGCCTGGTCTGGTGAAGGGGCTGACTTACACTACACTTACACACTACATTTCCACACACTTCCTAAAACCACACCCATACCCAACTTAACCTCCCGACTCATGTAGGTGATTCACATGGATGGTCCTTAACCCCTAAGCCCTTGGCAAGAGGGTTAGGAACAACATAGTGAATGCCTCAAATGAGTCCTCTCATGGCTCATATGGGCTTGAAATGGCTTCATGGCTCAACCAAAATGATTTCTTTCCACCTAAATTCACCCAATCTTCAATTTCCCAAATTTTCAATTTTTGACCCCGAGACCCTACACCTACTAAACCTACCCAAAACCCTCGAAATTACCCAAATTTTTGCAAAATTTCCAAATTACCCAAAATTTTCCAAAATCAATCCCAAACATCTCCACATCACTCAAATTGATCATCCATACCCAAAAATACCAAAGATTCCAAAAATACCCCCCAATACCCTCCAAATAACCCAAAATACCCTTCTTGGCCTAAAAATCCAAAAATTCAAAAAATTCCCAGAAAATTCCAGAAAATCCCAAATATTCCCAATTTCATTTTGTCCAACTACACCATGGACCAATTTTGTCAATTTACCCTACTTTTGTCAAAACCCCCAATTTGACCCATTTTAATCCAAAGTGAACCCAATGTCAAACCAAACCTACCCAATTGACCCCAATTTTGGTCCAATTCAATTCTAAACTTCAATTCAACATCCCCAATACCAATCTAGACCAAATCCAAGTCCAATTTGATTGACATTTGGATCCAATTCCACTTTTGACCTTAAGGCCCATTTTTCGACCTAAGCCCAAACCTAACCCAAATGAACCCAAACCCCAAAAATCAAAGCCCAACCAAAGTCAAAACCTCTTTGAAACACTCCCATAAACACTTCTCAACAATAATTCTACATCAATTTCAACCCTAGCCCAACATTGGCCCAACTTGGCCCACTTGGACCTATATTGGCCCATTCACCAAAAGAATCCAAATCCAACCCAATTCAAGCCCAAACTACCCCAAATTTGCTTCAAGTTACTCATGACACATACATGAGATAAACCCAACAATTATTTGGCCCAACCTTTTACAAAAATTTTCATCCATGAACACATTCATAAACTTAAAAGCCCACTTCCCTTAAACCCTTCTAAAAGCCCATTTCCTTCAAAATTCAAAAGCTCAAATCTACCCTAAAGCCCACATGACATCTCCATTTGTCATCCATTTAATTAAATCCATTACCTAAGTCCTAAAATCATCATTGAATTATTCCAAATGAAGCTTCATCCAAATTCCCATCAAATTACCAAAAATTTCTTAAAACCCATTTTTATGAAATTGACTCAACTTTCCCCAAGCCAAAGACAAGCCATGCAAGCCATTGACAAGCCACATGAAGCCATGGGAGGCTTGACATGTGACCATGCCATTAATGGTAAAAGGAGGGGCTCCTTTCCTAATCTTTCATTAAGCCTTTTTACCTTAAGCATGTCACACACTAAACCATGTTTAGCCACCTCATCATGGATAGAGACCACACCACTCTCTCTTGGCTGACCCAACCGATCCTCTCAGCCCAAAATCAGGCCATGGGGAGGTGAACCAAGCCCAAAAGGTGGGTTGACCCATTTGGACCCAAAATAGGCTCATCCCCCATTCCATTTCAATCCAACTCCTTTACACATGGCAATTGCCAATTGATTGCACAAACCTCCAGCCCTGACCCACCCGACCCCGAGGGTGACCCATGCTCGGCCGGCCGGCCACCGGGCCGCCGGAAAACACCATGGCCGAGAGCTCACATGTGAGCCAACATTGAAATTCTCACTTGCCGAGCCGCCCCATCCCTAGTGGTCACCATGGCCGATCTTCTCCTCACCGGAGCAGCTCGATCCCAAGCCCTAACTCTCCCCGGGAGGCCCTCCACCCTCTCCTATTTAAACTCCACCCCTCTCGGCCATGAGAGAGCCAAGCACAAACCTTGCCAAAACTCGCCAAAATTGTTCCGGACCCTTCTCCACTCTTAGAGCACTTGATCCCCGAGTGAGATCCCCCTGCCATTTCTCCTCCGTAAGCTCGATTTCGGAGTTGAAATTCCACCCAAAACCAGGACACTTCTCCACGGTGAGCCAATTCCCAAATTGATTGGCTCTACACCTTCACCGGATCAAGGGAAGGTGTCCACCATCAAAAGCCCCATCTCCAGGGCCACCCGGTTGCTCCAGCCTCCAAGCTTTGTGATCGGGCTTGGTCGAAATCATATCCGGACAATTCCCAGGACCGGGAGACTTCATCCGGAGCTTGCGGGACCCAATCGAAGGTGCAACAACTCTCGGATTGAAGCCACACTTCTCCGAGCTAAGGTATGAGTTAACTCTCCATCCCGAGCTTCCGGAGATTCTCTATTTCAAATGCCTTAGTTCCAATGCATGTTAGCCGTATAGATGTGTTCGTCTCTTCGAGACGAATCCATAGAGTATAAGAACATAAAAATCCATTGAGAATCGAGTGAGATCTTAGGGATTTAGTGTGGACGGCTCTCGGGTGAGAACACTTGGGGACGATGAACGGATGCCGTCCATTCGATACACGCGCGCACGGACGGCCAGGATTGCGTCCCGACCGAGAGACGGTACGAGAACCGCGGGGCCCGGGCTGCCGACTCGGGTGGCGGCGTCGAATGGGAGCGCGACGCGTGTGCGTTCGGAGTCGCCGAGGTTGACGCGGCGCCGCGTGGATAAATAGATAAATAGGGTATTTTCTTATTTATTTAATTCCCTAAACTTCAAAAATTCATATCTCTGTGTAGGAAAATCACAAAAATAAAATAAAAATACCCTCTTGCTCAGTGAAGAGAGGAGCATAATGTGGAAAAGAAATCACTTAATTTCATCAAATATTTTATTTTTTATAATTTATTTACTCTCTGCATTGTTTTAATTCTCCATGCATGCATACAATTCACCATGGCATGAGACCATAGGTCTTTTGAAGCCTCTGAATTTGGGAACATTCCCTGAATTTTCCAAAGTCAGAGGTCATCCCTATGAAGAGTTCTTGATTTTTCAAGTTCAGGTCACTGTTTTGAGTATTTTAATTCCAGTAAATAGCATGTTGTGAAATAAATTCTAGGAAAATTTGGTGATGTTCCTTATGACCAGAGAACCCTAGGAAAAATAGGTTTTGACTTAGTTCATTTAAAACAACCTTAATTGGCTTAAACACCCAAAATAGGTCTTTAATTAATTAGAATTAACCAGGCATCAAATTGACTTGAAATCAATTCTCCACTGACCTTTAGGATCAGAGGAATCCACCATAAAAATTTGAGGTCAATTGGACTTGGTTAACCCCACTAATTGGGTTGATTAAGTCACTTAGCCATTTTAAACTTTAAAAATTCATAACTTTTAAAATACTTTTCAAAAATTCACTAAATTGGTTTTGGAGCCTCTCTGATATCAGGGGAACCTAAGAAAATTAAAATTTCAATTTTCCGAAAAAGTTGATTTTTAATAATATTTTAATATTTTAATAATTAAAAAATAATAAAAATCACAAAAATAATAAAATTCACCAAAAAGTCACATTTTGAATTTTAATCACTTAGGAACAAACCCCATATTTTTCCTAAGTCTATTTAGTGAGATATTAAATTTTAAAGCCCTAGGGTAATTTTAAAATTAAAAAAATGTATTTTCTAGCATTTTCACTAAAATAATTACAATAAATCATAAAAAAATCAGAAAATTGCAAAATTTGCTTCTCTGGTTTCCTTGGTATCAGAGAGATTTTTGAAAAATATAAAATCCATTTTTCAACATTTATCTTATTTTTAAATT
This sequence comes from Papilionanthe hookeriana x Papilionanthe teres, assembly GCA_022702705.1. Classification (NCBI taxonomy): domain Eukaryota; kingdom Viridiplantae; phylum Streptophyta; class Magnoliopsida; order Asparagales; family Orchidaceae; genus Papilionanthe; species Papilionanthe hookeriana x Papilionanthe teres. Next base: position 28,269,610 of record CM040427.1, read on the forward strand.
AATTAACACTCCAAAACTCAAAATAATTATAATAAAAATAATATAATTCAAAAAATCACTAAAATTGGTCCAAGTGCTTCTCTACTCATTAGGAATGTCCCCTAATTTTCTTAAGGACAGAAACTTTCCCTTGGTCATGTTATTAAATTTTCCTTGAAAATCTCTATTTTCCACCAAAAATAATTATATAAATAAATTAAATACAGAAAAATCACATTTTCTCCTCTCATGTCTTTATTGACATATGAGTGAAGTCACATAAAAATTTCAAGTTCATTTGGGTTCAATTTAGTGAGTTATGAAATTATTAAGCTTAAAGGGTAAAATGGTAATTAAACTTTTAACCCTTAATTAAAACTTTAGGTTTAATAATAAAAATCAACAAGTAAAACATTTGATCTTAATCTGATTTGGATGATTGAAATTTAAATAATTAAAGGGTAGAAATCCATTAAATAATTTTAAAATGATTAAACTTTAATTAAATAATAGATTAAATTTGGAGGAATAATAAATTGGAATTATTAAAATAAGGGATATTTATTAGGAAGAGATTTATTCTTTAATTTAAAAAAATCCCTAAACTAATTATATCATTAATACTCAATTTTTAATTAAAATGATAACTCAAATTTAAAATATTAAAAGACTTAATTAAATTATTAAACTCTTTTAAAATTTTAATTAAAATTAAAAATAAAGCAAATTAAAGATAAATTAAATTAAAATTAAATTAAATTTAACAATTAAATTAAATTAAATTAAATTTAATAATTAAATTAAATTAGATTAAATAATTAAATTAAATCAAATTAAACAATTAAATTAAATTGAATTAAATTAAATTAAATTAAATAAATTAAATTAATTAAATAAAATTAAATTAAATCAAATTAAATTAAATTAAACAATCAAATTAAATGAAATTAAATTAAATAAATTAAATTAAATTGAATAACTAAATTAAATTAAATCAAATCAAATTAAAATTAAATCAAATCAAATTAAAGTTAAATCAAATCAAATTGATTAAACATCAAATCAAATTAAATTAAATTAAATTAAATTAAATTAAATTAAAACTCAATTAAAATTAAATTAAATTGAATTAAATATAACATCACCTAAAACAGAAAGAAAATAAATTTAAAAACAACTTGAACACTATTCCAAATTTAAACTCTTTAACTTAAACCAAATCATTTGAATACTAACTTACCCTTGAAAGCTTTAGTTATTATAACTCCTAAATAAAACATTAAATGAAGTGTCACTTCACTCATAGGATATTCAAATGTCCTAGTTCATCGAGCAAGTTAACAAAACTTGAAATTCTTGGACGATTAATTCATTTGTATAATTAAATTCATTTGGACTTAAAACAATCCTAGAAATATTGAAAAGATGTTTAAGATCCTTCTTAAGCACTTTCTCAATATGATAGGACATTTATAAGAACAATTGAATTTGATTATTCTTTGATGAAGAAAATCGTCCTTAAACCAAAACACAAAGAACCTAGACGTCATAGGAAATGACTAGCTATAGGATTAGGAATTTGGTAGAAAACCATAACCTTTCCCTTAGCTTTACCTAGGAACTTGCTTAAATATGCTAATTGTGTTTTAAGTGCAGTTTGGGATGACGGGAAGACCCTCCAGGTACGCATTTGTATTATTGCAATTTACTTTCCTGCAATTTATTTTCCAGCAATTTACTTCCCTGCAATTTACTTTATTGAAGATGCACTTCACTTTTCTTGCATGATAAAACAAATGTTGCATGAAAACCCACACCTTTAGGATAGTCCCTAAAACTGAAACCAAAACTAAGTTAAAAGTCATTGCAAGATAAAATTCACCGCCACAACATTTCAAAATATAAAACAACTCAAAATTTAATCACAAACAGAACACAAAACTACAATTGCAACTAAATTAAAACGTCCTGTTGGATGATCGGGAATACCTCGGATGATGTAACCTACGTGTTGCTAACGGGATTTCCCATGGTCTAAATGAAAGTGTGGAACTCATTCAGTTGAGTTTAGCAAATTCATCTGGACTAAGTGAATCCGATAAAAATAATGATGCCGGAAGGATGGAACCGTGGGATCTTAACCGGTGTCGTTATAATCAACTTTAAGATTTGTTTTAAATAAAACATAAAAAACACCCGGAAATTAAGATTTTCTCTAAACCAAAACACTTTTCTCAACTCCCGATTTATGATTTCTAAAACTAAACCTCTGCAACAACCAGGAGTTTGGAGCATGGTGGGCGACACGGCCATCGTCGTCAGCAAAACTTGAACCTACTTCAAGAAAACTTTTCTAGAATTAAACAACCAAGCCATAGGACTTCGAGGTAGCTTGCACTAGTGCAACATAAATCCTCAACTCTTCGTTAGGCATTTGCATTGCAAATTAAGCCCTAACCGGTCTTAGGATTCCGAGGTAGTCGTCCGATACGACAATAAACCCTCACATCTTCTAGACTATTTGTTTGATTTTATCATACAAATATAAGCCCTAATTAATTAAAATTGGCAAGATTGAAATATCAAATAAACATTAGGACTTTCCTAAATTCAAGCCAAACAATAGGATAGTCGGGAAATTATCGAAGTTCACTTCGAATCAGTGATTTCTCCTACCTCTCTTCCTTTGGATTCACAAAACAAAATGTTCCAAAATTTGATCCATTCCCTATTGAAATTCCAAAATTCAATCTTTGAAAACCTTAAATTTTGAAATTCTTGAGAGCGAAATTATTGGTTATTATCGAGAGTTTTCTTAGGTGATTCCCGTCACTTAAGATGTAATTAACTATAGGGGCTTGCCCTTATAAGGAATTTTAAAGAACCTGAGTAATATAAACCCCGTTTAATGTTTTCATATTAAGCGGGGAAACTTGTTCGGCTTATAAAATTGGTTCGCGGACCAAACGGATGTCACTAATCTTCTAGTTTATTTAATCAAGCCCCACCATCAAGCAGTGTGTCTATCCTTAGGGATAGATACACGGTTTGTGGTGCGGTGCTCGTTTATATAAACTATTTGGGATGTGAGGTCGGTTTAATCTCATATCTTAAAACCTTCAAATTTAAAATTATTTTCAAAATCAAATACTACTTTTCAAATTATTTATTTTAATTAAATTAAAAATTCGCCGACAGATTTCTGTTAGGCGACCCCCTCTTCAAAATAAAACACGACCTAAAAATATGCCGACACTCCTATTTAAACCCCACCCCCTCTCGGCCAAGAGAAGAGTTGCACCAAACCATACAGAAACTCTGCCAAAATTGTTCCAGACCATCCTCCACACTTAGAGCAATTGATCCCCAAGTGATAATTTGCCCTAATCCCCATCCACGAGCTCAATTTCTCAGCCAAAATTCCACCCAAAACCAGGACACTTTCCAATTCTCCACCAAACTCAAATTAAACTCACCCACACCCGCACAAGATCAAGAGAAGGAGTTCCCCGGTGGAAGCCCCCACTCCAGGGCCACCCATTTGCTCTAGCCTCCAAGCTTTGGAATCGGGTCCGGTCGAATTCAAGTCTAGACAATTCCCGTGGTCGGAGACTTCATCTGGAGCTTACTTGGACTCAATCTAAGGTGACACAACTCTCAGATCGAAGCCACACTTCTCTGAGCAAAGGTATGAGCTCTCTCTTCTTCCCGAGCTGCTGAACATTCTCTATTTTGATTGCGTTAATTTCATGCCTCATAAACCGTATGGATGTGTTCATCTCTTCAAGATGAATTCATAAAATATAAGAACGTAGAAATTGGTTAAGTATCGAAGGAGATATCAAGCCTTGAAGATGGATGGCTCTCGGGTGAATTCGATCGGGGACGATGAACGGATGTCGTCCATTCGCGTGTGTATTGGACGGACGGCTCAGATGGCGTTGGACCAGGAGATGGTACGTGAACCGCGGGCCCCGTGGCAGCTGACTCAGATGGCGGCGCCGAATCAAAGATTGTCGCGTGGCCTTTCGGAGCTGCCGAGGATTGCGTGGCGCCGCGTGGATAAGTAGGCAAATAGGGTATTTTTCTATTTATTTAATTATCAGAACTTCAATAATTCATAACTTTGTGTAGAAAAATCATAAAAATAAAATAAAATACCCTCTTACTCAGTGAACAGAGGAGAATAATGTGGAAAAAAAATCAAGTCATTTTATCAATTATTTTATTTTTAATGATTTATTTACTCTTTGTGGTATTTTAATTCTCCATTTGCATAGACAATTCACCATGACATGAGACCATAGGGCTTTTGAAGCCTCTGATCTAGGGAACATTCCCTGAATTTTCCAAGGTCAGAGGCCATCCCTATGAGACGTTATTGATTTTCCAATTGCATGTTACTGTTTTAAGTATTTTAATTTCAATAATTAGCATGTTGTGAAATAAATTCTAGGAAAATTTGGTGATGTTTCTTATGACCAGAGAAACCTAGGAAAAATAGGTTTTGAGTTAATTCACATGGAACAACCAAAACCCTTTCCCTTAGCTTTACCTAGGAATCTGTCAAAATATTCAAATGCCTTAACATGTGTTTTAAGTGCAGCTTGGGATGACGGGAAGACCCTCCAGGTACACTTTTATTTTATTGCAATTTACTTACATGCACTGTACTTTACTTTTCTTGCATGTTAAACAAGACTGTTGCATGAAAACCAAAACCTTTAGGATAGTCCCTGAACTGAAACCAAAACTAAATTAAAAAGTCATTGCAAGATAAAATTAACTGCCACAACATTCCAAAATATAAAACAACTCAAAATTTAATCACAAACAGAACAACAAAACTACAATTATAATAATTAAAACGTCTCGTTGAATGATCGGGAATACCTCGGATGATGTAACCCACGTGTTGCTAACGGGATTTCCCAGAGTCTAAATGAAAGTTTGGAACTCATTCATGAGTTTAGCAAATTCATCTGAACTAAGTGAATTCAATAAAAATATTGGTGTCGGGATGAAGGAACCGTGGGATCTTAATTGGTTCTGTTTAAACAACTTTAAGATTTTTTTTAATTAAAATATTAAAAACACTTGGATTTTAAGATTTTCTATAAACCAAAACACTTCTCTCATCTCCTGATTTATGACTTCTAAAACTAAACCTCTATAACAGCAAGGAGCTTGGAGCACAGTGGGCAGCACGGCCATCATCATCAGCAAAACACGGATCTACTTCAGCAAAACCTTTCTTAAAGTTAAATAACAAAGCCATAGGACTTCGAGGTAGTTTGCTTAGTGCAACATAATTCCTCAACTTTTTGTTAGGCATTTGTATAATCATGTTATGCAAATTAAGCCCTAACCGGTCTTAGGACTCTGAGGTGGTCGTTTGGTACGACATAAACCTTCACATCTTCAAGGCTATTTGTGTGATTATGTCATACAAATATAAGACCTAAATAAATAAAATTGGCAGGATTGCAACATTAAATAAATTCCTAAATTGAAGCCAAACAATAGGATAGTTTGGGAAGTTGCCAAGATTCTTCTTGGATCCTCAGCTCCTCCTACTTTTCTTCCTTTGGACTCCTGAAACAAATTGTTCCAGATTTGGTCCATTCCCTATTGAAATTTCCAAAACTCAAATCCTTTGAAAACCTTAAACTTTGAAATTCTTGAGAGCAAAACCACTGATCATTATCGAGAGTTTTCTTAAGTGATTCCTGTCACTTAGGATGTAATTAACTATAGGGGCTTGCCCATATTGGGAACTTTAAGAACCCAGGTAATATAAACCCTGCTTAATTACTTTATATTAAGCAGGGGAACTTGTCGGCTTATAAAATTGGTTCGCAGACCAAACGAATGTCACAAATCTTCTAGTTTATTTAATCGAGTCCCATCATGAAGCAGTGGTGTCTATTCTTCGGGATAGATACACGGTTTGTGGTGCGGTGCTCGTTTATATAAACTATTTGAGATGTGAGATCAGTTTGATTTCATATCTTAAAATTTTCAAACTTAAAAATTATTTTCAAAATCAAATACTACTTTTCAAATTATATATTTAAATTAAATATAAAATTCGCCGACAATTTCTGTAGGCTACCCCCTTTTTAAAATACAACACATAACCTAAAAATATGTCGACAAAGAGTAGATGATGCTCTTGTAGCAAGCCAATTTGCCTGCTTATTCCCTTCTCTATAGATATGAGACCAAATAATATTCCTGGAAGCAGAAATAATATTAATCTTCTTTATCCAAATATGAAGAAACAAAGGGGTGGCGAGCCTTATTTGTCAATATATGAAGAAGAAGCAAGGAGTCCAACTCTATATGAAGAAAATTTAGTTGTTGCTTCACAAGCAATATACAATCCCCAAAGACTCGCAATAGCTTCAGCTTTAAGAGCGGAACTAGCTATAATAGGAGCTGAATAAAACCATAAACAATGTCCTCTGAAGTCACGACAAAGTCCTCCAATTCCAGCAGATAAAGGTTTAAAACTACCATCAGTGTTGATCTTCAGCCAAGGATTTTTTGGTGCCCTCCAAATAATCAAATATATTTTGTTGTGCTTTTGTTTTGAAGGAAGTACATATCTCTGCAACTTATTAAGAAATGATAGACAATTCTTAATACAGCTTTGATAAGAAGGAGTAATGTTATGGAATACAATGTCATTTCGAGCCATCCATATGAACCAGAAGATAATCAAAGGCAGAATAAACAGTAATATCTTTCCAGTCCTGCCAACAGGCATCCACAGAAATCCACAGGAAGAATTTATCAAGATGCCCTGTTGAAGATAAAATACCCTTCCAAACCTGCTGAACCCAATTGCAATTGAGAAAAATATGGTGCAAGGATTCCTCATCACAATGGCAGAAAGGACAAACAGAAGGACCCCTGATACCTTTGAGCTTCAAGATGTCATCAGTAAGCATAAGCTTCTTAAATAATTTCCAGCAAAAAAAAGACATAGATGGAGTTAAATATTTGTTCCATAATTTAGCACCCCAATCATTCTTTTGCCAGTTAAAGCAAGAAAAATAAATGAACTTAGATAAGCTCTGATTGACAGAATTCTCTGTAATAATATGATCCTTGCGAGCATTCTGAATAGGAATAGTCAAAATCTTGTTAAGACATTCAGAACTTACATAAGGTTTAATCTTTTCAGAATCCCATTTATTATTACTCCAACTATCAGCCACAATTTGAAGAGGAGAAGATGGGGTGTAATAATTTGCTAAGGACTCATCAAACATCCATTTATGAAGCCAAAAATTGAGTTGACCATCCATATATATATATAAGGTATATATAATTTGCTTAATAAAATTTCAAAATATTACTTATATATTTTACTTTTTATTTTTAATTATCCCTGTGGGATCGATAACTAGGACTCCACTAGAGCCCTGTATTACTTAAACAATACGTATACTTGCATTTAAAATTGTGACTTTTACAATAATTAAATCTAAATATAAAATTATAAAAGTAAACCTCGCACATCAAGTTTTTGAAGCTCTATGCCAGGAATTCAATATTCTAAAAAGTGGTATCAAATTCTTGTATTTTAAAGCATATTTAAAGTCGCATCGCATCAAGTTTTTGGCATTGTTGCTGGAGATGAGATAAAAAATAAAAAGTAAAAGTAAAAAACAACAATATAAAAAAAACAACAACATAAAAACAAAAATATTTTCTTTAAATTTTTATGTGTAGTTCTGGATCTGAATGATTACTACCTTTTGATTCTGAATTAGAAAGAACAATTAAAAGAATTAAAAAAGGAAAACAAATTTCAAAACATCAAAAAATGGCTAACTTACATAAGAATAATCAAAATCCAATCGAAATTAATGAACAAAATATTTATAAACCATTAAGGGAATATGCAAACCCTACAGCTGATGAACATTATGTTACTGTTCAAATTCTAGCTGTAGATGCTAATTCTTTTGAGCTTAAACCTTCTATTATTCAAATGGTTCAAAACAATCTATTTGGAGGAACACCTAAAGAGGATCCAAATTTACACCTTGCTAGTTTTTTAGAACTTTGTGCTACCTTTAAATATAATAAAGTTTCTGATGATGTTATTAGGCTTTGACTCTTTCCTTTTTCCTTAAAAGATAAAGCAAAGATGTGGCTTAATTCATTAGCAACTTGTTCTATTAAAACATGGGCAGATATGGCACAAAAATTCCTTACTAAATATTATACTCCTTCTAAAACTTCTAAATTGAGAAATGATATTACTTCATTTACGCAATTTGATGGAGAAACAATTTATGAAGCTTGGGAAAGATTTAAAGAACTATTAAGAAAATATTCTCATCATGCTTTACCAGATTGGTTAATTATTCAAAAATTTTATAATGGACTTATTAGATCGCTTAGATCAATTATTGATGCTGTTGCTGGTGGTTCTTTAATGGCTAAGACGTTTGAAGAAACCTACACCTTAATTGAAGAAATGGCTAACAACAATTTTCATTGGCCTTCTGAAAGGGATAATCCTAAAAGAATGGCCAACATTCATGATAATGAAGCCTTTTCTATTTTAGCTTCACAAGTGGCTGTGATATCGAATAAATTAGATAATTTTGTTATTAATATATCGCATGTAAGTAATGATAATGCTGCAAATTCTGATGATTCTCAAACAATGGAAACTTTGCAAGCTATTGCTAGTAAAACTAATAATCCTTATTCTAATTATTATAATCCTGGTTGGAAAAATCATCCTAATTTTAATTGGAGTAATGGACATCAAGTTAATCTAAATTGGAACAATCAAGGAAATTCAAACTATAGACCAACTTATCCTCCTGGTTATAACAATCAGCAAAAAAAGTTGTTTGTAGAAGAATTAATCTTGCAACTTAGCAATCAACTAGAAAGTCAAAACACTGCTATTCGTAATATTGAGAATCAGATGGGTCAATTTGCTAATTTCATTAATTACAGACCTCAAGGAACACTGCCTAGCAATGTCAAAATTAATCCTAAAGGATCTGGAAAAGAACATGAACAAGCAAGAGCTGTACAACTTAGAAGTGGAAAGGAATTAAAAGAGAAAACACGGAATGAGATTGAAAAAGAGAAAGAAGTTGAAGAGAATGAAAAACCTAATGATACCCTTTCTCCAAGTAAAGATCATACTGATGTAACTATTGAAGTGGGAGTTCAAAGACCACCACCACCTTTTCCTCTAAGACTTAAACATCAGAAGCTTGACCATCAATTTTCTAAGTTCTTTGAAATTTTTAAGAAACTTACCATCAACATTCCTTTTGCTGAAGCTTTGGAGCAAATGCCAAGCTATGCAAAATTTATGAAGGATATTTTAAGCAAGAAGAGAAAATTTGAAGCTTATGAAACTGTTGCATTAAGTGAAGAATGTAGTACAATAATTCAGAAAAAATTACCTCAGAAACTTAAAGATCCTGGAAGTTTCACTATACCATAGGCTATTGGAGAAAAATTCTGTGGAAAAGACTTATGTGATTTAGGAGCTAGTATTAATCTCATGCCATTTTCAATCTTTCAAAGGTTAGAATTAGGAGATATTTCTCCTACCACTGTAACTCTTCAATTAGTTGATCGATCGATCACTTATCCTAAAGGAGTTATAGAGGATGTTCTTGTAAAGGTAGATAAATTTATCTTCCCTGTAGATTTCATTGTTCTAGATATGGAAGAAGATAAAGAAATACCTATCATTTTAGGAAGACCTTTTCTAGCTACCAGTCGAGCTATGATTGATGTGCAAAAAGGAGAATTAACAATGAGAGTTAATGATCAAGAGATAACATTCAAAGTTCTGAAATTAATGAGATATCCTGAAAAAGAAAAATGTTATCGGATGGATATTTTATATTATATGATTGAAAAGCATTACCAAGAAAGATGTAAGGTCATTTTTTATGATAAAGACAAAGAATCTATGTTTAAATGAAGAAAATTCATCTGAAGAAGCTCATTATATTCATGAAAATTTGGAAATTTTAGACACAACTAAAAATATTATACTTTTACCCTCAATTGAAAAAGCCCCTGAACTGGAATTAAAGATGTTACCTACACATTTAAAGTAAGCATTTCTTGGAGATTCATTAACTTTACTTGTAATTATATCTTCAGAATTAAGCAAAGATCAAGAAGAAAAATTAATAGGAGTTCTGAAGAATTATAAGAAATCTTTTGGTTGGACTATTGCAGATATAAAAGGAATAAGCCCTTCAATCTGTATGCATAGGATTTTAATGGAAGAAAATTTTAAACCCACTATTGAACCCTAAAGAAGGTTAAATCCAATAATGAAAGAGGTTGTTAAGAAAGAGATTTTGAAATGGTTAGATATTGGAATTATTTATCCTATTTCAGATAGCCAATGGGTAAGTCCTATTCATTGTGTTCCGAAGAAAGGAGGTGTAACTGTCATTGTTAATAAAAAAAATGAAGTAATCCCAACAAGACAAGTTGTTGGATGGTGAATTTGCATTGCCTATAAAAAATTAAACAACGCCACTAGAAAGGATCATTTTCCTTTACCTTTCTTGGATCAAATGCTGGATAAACTAGCTGGACACTCATATTTCTGTTCTTTGGATGGATATTCTGGTTATCATCAATTACCCGTTGCTCCTGAGGATCAAGAAAATACAACATTTACAAGTCCTTACGGAACATTTACCTTTAGAAGAAAGCCTTTTGGTTTATGCAATGCACCTGCAACTTTTCAAAGATGTATGATGTCAATATTCTGTGATTTGATTGATAAAGGAATTGAAGTATTTATGGACGATTTTTCAGTTTTTGGAACTTCTTTTGAATCTTGCTTGGAAAATATAACAAAAATTTTTAAGAGATGTGAAGAAATAAATTTAGTTATAAACTGGGAAAAATATCAATTTATGGTCACAAAAGGCATTGTACTTGGACATAAAGTTTCACAAATAGGGATGGAAGTTGATCAAGCAAAAGTGAAAATTATTGCTGAACTGCAACCACCTACTACTGTTACTAATGTAAGAAGTTTTCTGGGTCATGCTGGATTTTATAGGAGATATATAAAGGATTTTTCTAAGATTGATAAACCTCTTTGCCATTTATTGGAAAAATAAGCTAAATTTAAATTTAATGAAGATTGTCTGAATGCGTTCAATATTCTGAAAGAAAAGTTAATCACTGCACCTGTTATTGCTGCACCTGATTGGAATAAACCTTTTGAATTATGTGTGATGCAAGTGATTATGCAATCAGAACTGTATTAGGACAAAAATATGAGAAGATTTTCAAAGTTATATACCATGCTAGCAAAACTCTTAAAGAAACTCAAGTAAATTACACTACTACTAAAAAAGAGCTGTTAGCAATAGTATATGCCTTTTGATAAATTTAGACTATTTCTTCTTGGAACAAAATGTATTGTGCATACCAATCATTCTGTTATTAAGTATTTAATATCTAAAAAGGATGTTAAACCTAGATTGATCAGATGGGTTTTACTTTTGCAAGAATTTGATTTTGAAATTGTGAACAGAAGAGGGACTGACAACCAAATTGTTGATCATTTATCAAGAATAAAAAACAATAATGAGAATATTTATGAAGAAAATATAAATGAGAAATTCCCTGATGAGCAATTATATGTCATTCAAGGATTACAAATGTCGTGGTATGCAGATATAGTTAACTACTTGGTTAGCAACATTTTACCATATAGGATGAATAGTAAATATATTAAGAAATTCAAGAATGATTGTAAATCATATATTTGGGAAGATCCTTATTTATTTAAAATAGGAAGAGATTTTATGATTCGAAGATGTGTACCTTATGAAGAAACTTTTACAATTATTCAGAAATGTCAAGATTCTAAATTTGGAGGACACTTTGGAGTGGATAATACTACATTTAAAGTTTTAAATTCTGTATTTTATTGGCCTACTTTATTTAAAGATGTTGGACATTATGTGAAAACTTGTGATCGATGTCAAAGAATGAGAAATATATCCAGAAAAGATGAAATGCCTCTAAACTTTATACTAGAAATCGAAATTTTGGATGTATGGGGTTTAGACTTTATGGGACCTTTCGTACCATCATCTAGAAAGATTTATATTTTATTAGCAGTTGATTATGTTTCAAAGTGGATCGAAGCTGTAGCTTTACCAAACTGTGATTCCAAAAGTGTTTCAAAATTTTTAAAAAAATGATTTTTACAAGATTTGGAATGCCTAGGATAATTATTACAGATGGCAGAAGTCATTTCAGAAATAAGAATTCAATCATTGCTGAAAAAATTCGGAATTAAGCATAGAATTGCAACTGCTTATCATCCTCAAACAAGTGGAATTGTTGAAGTATCAAACAAAGAAATTAAAAGAATATTGGAAAAGACTGTTAATCCTAAAAGGACTGACTGGGTTGATAGACTTGATTCTGCATTATGGGCTTATAGAACAGCTTATAAGACACCTATCAGAATGTCACCTTATCGGTTAATTTATGGTAAACATTGTCACTTACCTGTTGAACTGGAGCATAAAACTTATTAGGCGATAAAGGAGTTCAATTATAATTTGAATACTGCAGGAGAAAAATGATTATTACAACTAAATGAAATGGAAGATATTAGAAATGAGTCTTTTGAAAATGTAAGAATTTATAAGGAAAGAATGAAGAAATTACATGACAAAATGATTTCAAGGAAAATATTTGAGCCTAGACAAGAAGTATTATTATTTAATACTTGTTTAAAGCTTTTCCCTGGAAAATTAAAAATCTAAATGGATGGGACCATTTATAATTGAGAAAGTATACCCTTATGGAGCTGTGGATATTAAAGATCCAAAACTGGAAAAGTATTTAAAGTTGATTAAGACTGAAGCCTTATATGGGAGAAATGAAATTAAATTACAAAGAGGCTTATGAGTTGAGTCTACCCGATTAATTTAATTAATTAGGTCGGGCTCACGACGTTAAACCAAGCACTTTGTGGGAGGCAACCCATATTTATTAGTTTGAGTTTAATTATCGCTATATGGTTGTGCCTTGGTCTTGACTGAATTTGTATATAACTTCTAGAAATAGAAGGCTAACAAGTGTGTATTGGCTTAAGCTAAACATTTTCTTGAAGTATACATAAATTGGACTTGGACCGCTCCATGTCATATGTGAGTAAAAAGGAGATTAAGTTAACCTTCGCTTGTCATTGTTTGTGATTTGAACTTTTTGTAATTGTGTTTGAGTGTTGATAGTACTTGTTAATTAGACCTATTTTCACGACCAAAACTTTGCAAAATTTGACGATAGGCGAATCGGAGTCGATTAAGGTTCCAGCGCCTAGGTGCCAAAAGTTAGCCCCTAAGCGCTAGAATAACTGGTGTATCGATAGTCCGGCGCCTAGGCGCCAAATTCCAACGCCTAAGCGCCACGGTTACAGATTGTGGAAAAACCAAATTTCTTTAGTTTTTCACACGAAATCTCTTTATTTATAGCCTATTTTTGGTCCCCAATCCCATATACACACTAATTTCGACTAGAACAATTCATTTTGGAGGAGTTATGAACGATTTGGAGGCCATGGATAGAGGAAATCATGGAAATGAGGTAAGAGACAAATCTCCTAAAGATCCTCAGCCTTATTTTAATGGTTTTATTGCTGCTAGTTTGGAGAAGATGTTTAGTCGAATGGATAAGATTGAAACAGAACTTCAAAGTATTGGTAATCATCTCCATGAGATATATCACCAATACGAACACTTGGAATGGCAAACCAAACTTCAATCTGATTAAATGGCTGCCTATCATGACGCTCAGTAGAAATGTACGCGAAGAACAAGTGGATTAATGAAAGACGGGTTTGGAATTTCCAAGGGCGTTGGTGTATTATCCCTTCAGTCCTAGCGAACTTCATTGCAAATGAGATGGAAATTGAAGATCAGTGTTAAATAGATTCTATATGTGTTTTAGGTGTGATCGAGTCTTGTTTTAATGTTTTGAATATCTAATGTGTGTATTTTCTTAAATTGTTCAATGTGTGTTGTTGGATTTGAATGTTTGCTTTGTTGATTGTTAGTGTTATTTATAAAATGTTGAACCTTGATACAAGTCTTGTACTGAAGATTATTGAATTTGGAATGGATATTAGGATTTTGAATTGAAGAATTTGGATACATTTATGTGGATCTATACTTTCATTTTAAATTGATTGTGAGAATATTTGGAGGTTATAAAATGGATAAATACTCTCATAAGAGTACTTAGGAGTCAAATTTGATAAGATTTGGTGGAAAATATTTAATTTAAATTGAATATTTGGAAAGGCGAGTCTGGCACCTAGGCGCCGGTTTGGCTTGAACCCGAAAACTCATCTTCTTAAACCCCCCACACCATTTTTGACGCCTAAGCTTCCTTCTCCACAAGAAAATACCACCTAGAGATCCCATTTAGAGCCGGATTTTTAAGTTTTTGGGCTTGAAATCACCAGATTTCTTCATCTCGAGGTCAGATCTACATTCTAAACTCATTATTTTTTATTTTCACCATGGATTTTGCTCTCATCTAGAAAACCCAAAATTTTGAGAAAAATTTTGATTTTTTATGGTTAAATCCATGGGTGTTTCAGATATTTCAAGTTTGAAAAGCTTAAATTAGTTTATTTTTTTAGATCCATTGAATTTATTTTGTGTTTTTCTTTCACGTTTAGATGGCACCCAAATCTAAGCGAGGAAAGGAACAAGAAAACTTTGATCATAGCAAGTTCGTCGCTGTTGCTGCACATTTCCGATATAATGATTTTGCTATGACTAGGAAGTTTTTCTCAGAGCGAAGTTTCTATAATCCTGGAGGAATAATTAAGGAGACAATCGTTGCACTCAACTAGCAGTGATTCTGTTATTTAACTGTTGTTGTCGTTATCCCGGTGGTTAGAGAATTTTATGTTAATTTTGTAGATGCGGAGGAATACAAGATTTTCGTTCGAGGAGTTGGAGTAGGATTCACTCCTGAACGCATCAACATGTTCTATGGCCTGCCACCAAATAGTGAGTGTTATTATTCAGGTTTATCTCCATCTGAGGAAAATTTGGACATGATCATTGCCTACCTGACTTATAGTACTTGAGCCTGGAAGACTCGGAACGGGAAAAGAGTAATTTTTTCATCTTCTAAGCTCAATGGTGTTTCCAAGGCATGTCATTACTTTATTTCTGCTCATCTCCTTCCATCCAATCATCTGAGTGAAGTTACCAGAGATAGAGCTATTCTAAACTACTGCATTCAAGAGAGGAAGTTTATTGATGTGGGGAGCATTATTTATGATTCTGTGGAGGCTACTGCTCGTTCTAGCACATCGATTGGACTTGGTTTTCCATCACTGATTTATTCTCTATGTCAAAGTGCTGGAGTAGTTGCTGAGCTTTCTGAGGAAAAGCTCAAGTCGACAAAGCCTATAGGAAGAGAGAGCGTCAGCATTTTTGATCGACTGTGAGGTAAGAGTTCTACTACACTTGTTGGTTCATTACCTACTTCAGGTAGAGCTTCTACTTCTAGACCATCTACTTCTGCTGAGCCATCATCTGCAATTTAGGAAACCATGCATGATCAGTTCATAGAGCAGCAGCATGAGTTATTCTTAACTCAATGCAGAGTAGATACAATAGACAAGAAGATTGATCACCTTTCTGAGTAATCACAAAGAAAAAGTGATTTCGATGCTGAGTATTCAAAGTCTTTAGTGAGATTTCTGAAGGGAGAGCACGATGTTCAGTTCCCTAAATGTCCCAGATTTTCACCCTATGTTCATCCTAAGGATATGGAGTTCTCTTATGGTGATGATGATGATGAAGCTACAGACAGTGATTAGTAGCATGACGTATCTCTAGAGTTTTGATTCTATTTTTAGAGTGTTTTCTTATTTCTTGTACTGTTTATTGTGATGGTAGAGTTGTTGTGAACTTTTTATGTTAAAACTGTTTCTTAGCTTATCTGATGTATGTTAAAGACTGAAATGTGAATGAATTTTTATAAAAAGTTTATTTCTGTTTCAGCCTATTATTTAGTGTTCATGAATATTTAGTAAATTTGCATGTTTTAAAAAATAAATAAAAAAGGAAAAGATTTATTTTTAGAAATTAACTGCTGCTCTGCAAAACTTTTCTATATATGCTTAATCATTTCTATTATATTCATATTGAAGCATGTGTAGAAGTAGAAGTTAATTTTTCCTTACTACATCATTGTTATACTTAGATTAATTCATGTTTTTATCTTTCTCTCATGCTTTAGAAAATTTCATAATTCATATTTATACTAAAGCTGAAGTTTGGGGGAAGGGAAAACATTTATCAAATTTAAATATTATTTGTTCTTAAAGAACAAATATTTTCTTTAAAAATATATTAACATAACATAAGGAATGAAATTTCTGTTTAAGATTACCTAAATTTTTGAATTTATAAATAATTTAGTAAACTTAACTAAAATTTCAAAAATTTTGATTGATTTTAAGAATAGAAGTATTTAGCTTAAAGAATAATAAGATCAAAATTTTTCTATTTATAGTAAAGAGAATCGTATTTTTGAAATACTAAGGAATCAAGATTATTGCTTGAAAAAGAAAAAATTGAAATAATTTTTGAAAAATAATAAATTATTTTTGTCATATTTATTAAGTAAGATTGTATAAGTTTTTGAAAATAAGTTAAGGATGATGAAGTTCAAAATCATTAACAGGCTATCCAAAAATAATAATCCTCACTTAAAAAAAAGGGATTGAAAAACAATCCAGAAAAAAAAAAAGAAAGTGAGGAGAAGCTTTAGGAAATGCCTAATAAAAAATTGGCTTCACTTGAATCATTTTATAAGAAGAAAACTAATTACATTTTTAACTTAATTTCTATGAACATATACTTTTACTAGAAAAATATTTCATGAAAATCTTTTTCTTGTAAATATTCTATGTGACCTTGATATGATAAACTACAATTATTCTTGAAATAAATGAAAAATTGAAAGTCTTATGATTTGGTAGTTAAATATTCTTAAATTCTTAAAATTAAACTTAATTAGTGAAATTTAGTTAATGATTTGCTAAAGCATTTATAAAACTAAAAATTATAAGGAATCTTAAATATTTTATCTTCAGTACAAATGTTATCTATTTTATGTAATTAAAAGGGTTACTTGAGGACAAGTAACGTTTAAGTTTGGGGGAATTTGATCTACCTAAAAAATATCCATTTTATGCCTTATTTATGATTCAATTCTTAAGGATATTATGCTCTAATGAAAGGTATTTTCATGTTTTTGGATGTAAATAATTAAAAAGAGTCCAAGAAAGAAAAAGAAGGAATAAGGAGTAAAAAGTAGCAAAAATGAAGCTTATGGAGCAATTTTTGGAATTATTGGCCTGGCGCCTAGGCGCCAGAGTCCGGCGCCTAATCGCCAGTTCGATACAGATGTTGTTAAGTTTTTTTAATGACTTTGGGCAGTTATTTTGACGGTGTTAAGTGGTTATTGGAGCTTCTAGAAGACTGGAAGTTACTCCTAATATATAGGACATGTGATACAATGTATTTGGACACAAGGAAACGGTCTGGATCACGAAGAGGTGCGACCCAAAGTGAAGATGTGCGAAAGACCTGGTCACGGAGTCCGGCGCCTAGGCGCCAAATCCCGGCACCTAGGCGCCAAATCCCGGCGCCTAGGCGCGATGGTTACCTTCTAGAAGATACATTGAATTTGGATGAATTTTGAAGAGCTGCCTTAAGCAACCTCTGGTCAAATTCAGAGCTCTATAAATAGGAGCCCATTCTAAAAAGAAAATCACAGCAAACCCCCCCCCTCTTAGTATACATACCCATTTTAGCCTATTCTCTCTCATCTCTAGTTTAATTTAGTCTCTTCCATACTTAGGGTGCCACTTTATTTTTTTATCTAGTGAGTTTATTTTGAGTGTTTATTCTGTGTAATTGTTGTTGGAGTCTTTCATCATTTCTTTGGAGTCAGTAGAAGTCAGCGAAGCTTTTGAAGGAACACTTCAGATAAGTATTTGTACTTTGGTTCAAAGTTTTATAAATATGTTTTGTTGTGTTATTTTAATGAGTTCTGAGTAGTTAGTTATTTTTCTCCTTTCAACTATGAAAGGATTTTAAATTAATTAAATTTCATAGAAGAATTAAATATAAAATATTTTAAAATATTATGACGATATTAATACCTGATCTTAATTTACTTTTTAAATAAGTCATTTAATTTGTTAAAACCTGTTGAAGACTTTTGAGACCTATCTGGAGATAAATTCTTAACTAGTAGATATCACATGAATCCTTAGGTAATCACAGGCTATACACGGATTATTTAAGGTGAAGTGTAAATGAATAGGAAGATAATATTTATTAGGCATATAATTAATTAGTTTTTAGAGTGACAAACTAAATTCTAATAATTTGGTTTATAGAAAGGTAACGGGTCACTGGTAGGGCCGACCATAGCCAACCTTGGACATCTAATAGTGTGAGCCTAGATTATCTCATTCTACTAATAAAACATCCTCAGCCTAACTATAGATTAGTCAATATTCTTTGCACCTGGACCAAAGGGTAAAGAATAGGAATGTTTTTATTTGGCACAATACTATAATCTTAATTCGCTACTAAAGATAATTAATCTATAATTCTTGGATTAGTTGAAGGAAGGAGAAAGTCATTTTTACACTTGCATAGAGTTTTAATTACTCCTTATTTTAATTTACTGCTTACTGCTTCCTTTATTTTAGTAAAATTGTTATTTGAATATATATATATATATAAAGGTATATATAATTTGCTTAAGAAAATTTCAAAATATTACTTATATATTTTACTTTTATTTTTATTTATCCCTTTGGGATCGATAACCAGGACTTCACTAGAGCCCTGTATTACTTGAACGATACGTATACTTGCGTTTAAAATTGTGACTTCTACGATAATTAAATCTAAATATAAAATTATAAAAGTAAACCTCGCACATCAAGTTTTTGAAGCCATTTGCCAGGAATTCAATATTCTAAAAAGTGGTATCAAATTATTGTATTTTAAAGCATATTTAAAGTCGCATCGCATCACTATTGTATATGCTTTTGACAAATTTAGATCAAATTTAATTGAAACAAAATGTATTGTGCATACTGATCATTCTGCTATTAAATATCTGATGCAAAAGAAGGATACTAAACCAAGATTAATTAGATGGGTACTTCTAATGCAAGAATTTGATTTTGTGCTGATCGATAGAAAAGGAATTGAGAATCAAATTGTTGATCATTTGTCGAGATAAGAATATATTGTATTATCTGACATCGACTAAAAAAGAATAGACAGTTTCTCTGATGAAAAACTTCATAATATTAATGAGTGGAAAATACCTTGGTATGCAGATATAGTAAATTACTTAGTAAGTAATATTATGCCACCTATGCTAACATTGCAGCAACAGAAAAAATTTGTTCATGATTCAAAATCATATTTTTGGGATGAACCATATTTATATAAGCAATGTAATGATCTTATTATTAAGAGATGTGTACCTTATGAAGAAACTGAGCAGATCATTCAGAAATGTCATGATTCTTATTTTGGAGGACATTTTGGAATTGATAAAACTGCATATAAAATTTTACAAGCTGAGTTTTATTGGCCTACTCTTTTTAGAGATGTATACAGATATATCAAAACCTGTGATAGATGCCAACGAGTAGGTAATATATCTATAAGAAACAAATTGCCTCTAAATTTTATATTAGAAGTTGAGATTTTTGATGTTTGGGGATTAGATTTCATGGGACCATTTATTCCTTCATTTGGTAACTTATATATTTTGATTGCTGTTGATTATGTATCTAAGTGGATAAAAGTACAAGCTTTACCTCGGTGTGATGCTAAAAGTATTTTCACAAGATACGGTATGCCGAGAGTGATTATCACTGATAGAGGATCCCATTATAGGAATAAATATATTCAAAGATTGGCAGAAAAGTTTAGTATTGTTAATAAATTCTCTAATGCCTGTCATCCTCAAACTATTAGTTTAGTTGAAGTTTCTAATCGTGAAATCAAACAAATTTTAGAAAAGAATGTAAATCCTACTAGAGTAGATTGGTCTGTAAGACTAGATACTGCATTATGGGAAAACAGGACTACTTACAAAACTCCTATTGGTATGACTCCTTACAGGCTTATATATGGAAAAACTTGTCACTTACCAGTAGAATTAGAGCATAAAGCTTTTTGGGCAATTAAAGAATTCAATTATAATTTGAAAAATACTAGTGAGAAGAGAAAGCTGCAATTAAATGAATTAGAAGAATTAAAAAATGAATCTCACAATAACAATTGAATTTATAAGGAAAAACTAAAGTTAAGACATGATCTGAATAGATCGGGCTGACGACATTAAACCAAGACGTTAAACCAAGCGCTTTATGGGAGGCAACCCATATTTATCTTTAATAATTATGTGTTGTACGGCTTATTTTTAGGTTGTATTGTACTTTGAAAAGCGGTCGCCTACAGAAATTGTCGGCGAATTTTTAATTTAATTTAAATAAATAATTTGAAAAGTAGTATTTAATTTTAAAAATAATTTTTAAATTTGAAGATTTTAAGATATGAAATCAAACCGATCTCACATCCCAAATAGTTTATATAAACGAGCACCGCACCACAAACCGTGTATCTATCCCTAATGATAGACACACTGCTTGATGATGGGGCTCGATTAAATAAACTAGAAGATTTGTGAAATCCGTTTGGTCTGCGAACCAATTTTATAAGCCGACAAATTCCCTCGCTTAATATGAAAGCATTAAACAGGGTTTACATTACTCGGGTTCTTAAAATTCCCTATAAGGGCAAGCCCTTATAGTTAATTACATCTTAAGTGACGGGAATCACCTAAGAAAACTCTCGATAATAATCAGTAATTCTGCTCTCAAGAATTTCAAAGTTTAAGGTTTTCAAGGGATTGAATTTTGGAATTTTAATAGGGAATGGATCAAATTTGGAACATTTTGTTTTGGGAATTCACAGGAAGAAAGGTAGGAGAAATCACAGATTCGAAGTGAACTTCGGTAATTCCCCGACTATCCTATTTATTTGGCCCGGATCTAGGAAAGTCCTAATGTTTATTTAATGTTTTGATCTTGCCAATTTTAATTAATTAGGACTTATATTCGTATGACATAATCATACAAATAGCCTCGAAGATGTGAGGGTTTATATCTTATCGGACGACTACCTCGGAGTCCTAAGACCGGTTAGGGCTTAATTTGCTATGCAAATGCCTAACGAAGAGTTGAGGATTTGTGTTGCACTAGGCAAACTACCTCGAAATCCTATGGCTTGGTTATTTAATTCTAAGAAAGTTTTGCTGAAGTAGACTCAGGTTTTGCTGATGACGATGGCCGTGCTACCCACCATGCTCCAAGTTCCTTGTTGTTGCAGAGGTTTAGTTATAGAAATCATAAATCAGGAGATGAGAAAAGTGTTTTGGTTTAGAGAAAATCTTAACTTCCAAGTGTTTTTTATGTTTTATTTAAAACAAATCTTAAAGTTGATTATAACGACACCGGTTAAGATCCCACGGTTCCATCCTTCCGGCATCGTTATTTTTATCGGATTCACTTAGTCCATATGAATTTGTTAAACTCAACTGAATGAGTTTCACACTTTCATTTAGACCGTGGTAAATCCCGTTAGCAACACGTAGGTTACGTCATCCGAGGTATTCCCGATCATCCAACAGGACGTCTTAATTTAGTTGTAATTGTAGTTTTGTGTTCTGTTTGTGATTAAATTTTGAGTTGTTTTATATTTTGAAATGTTGTGGCGGTGAATTTTATCTTGCAATGACTTTTAATTTAGTTTTGGTTTCAGTTTTAGGGACTATCCTAAAGGTATGGGTTTTCATGCAACAGTTGTTTATCATGCAAGAAAAGTAAGTGTGATGCGATTAAATAAATTGCAATAAGGTAAATTGCAAGAAAGTAAATTGCAATAAAATAAAAGCGTACTGGAGGGTCTTCCCGTCATCCAGAGTCGCACTTAAACACAATTAGAATATTTGAACAAGTTCATAGGTAAAGCTAAGGGAAGGGTTATGGTTTTCTACCAAATTCCTAATCCTATAGCTAGTCATTTCCTATGACGTTTAGGTTCTTGTGTTTTGATTTGAGGACGACTCTCTTCATCAAAGAACAATTAAGTTCAATTGTTCTTATAAACATCCTATCATATTGAGAAAGTGTTTAAGAAGAATCTTAAACATCTTTTCAATACTGATAGGATTATTTTAAGTCCAAATGGATTTAATCAATCAGGTGAAGTAATCGTCCGAGGTTTAGTTAAGATTTGTCATCTTGCTCAGTGAACTAGGACATTTGAATATCCTATAAGTGGAGTAACATTTCATTTAATGTTCTATTTAGGAGTTATGATAACCAAAGTTTTCGAGGGCAGATTAGTGTTCAAGTGGTTTGTGATTTGGTTTAATTTCAGTTATCGGATTTAAATTTGGAATAGTGTTCAAATTGCTTTATATTTAATTTCTTTATGTCTTAGGTGATGTTATTTAATTCAATGTAATTTAACTCTAATTTAATTTGGTTTAGTTTTAATTTTAATTTAATTTAATCTAATTTTAATTTTAACTTGATTCTATTGTTTAATTTAATTTAATTCAATTTAATTTGATTTAGTTTAATTTGATTTAACTTACTTTAATTTAATTTAATTTTATTTAATTTAATTTAAATTTAATTTAAATTTTTAATTTAATTTGATTTAATTTAATTTTAATTTAATTTAATTTTAATTTAATTTTAATTTAATTTAATTTTAATTTAATTTAATTTCAATTTAAATTTTAATTAATTTTATTTTTAATTTTTAATTTAATTGAAAATTTAAAAAGAGTTTAATAATTTAACTTTTAACTTAATTTTAATGATTAAGTCATTTAATATTTTAAAACTTAAATTTGAATTATCATTTTAATTAGGAATTAAATATTATTGAGATGATTAATTTAGGGATTTTTTTTTAATTAAAGAATAAATTTCTTCCTAATAATATCCCTATTTTAATAATTCCAATTTTATTATTCTTCCAAATTTAATCAATTATTTAATTAAGGTTTATTTCAATTATCTTTAAATTGTTTAATAGGTTTCTACCCTTTAATTATTTAAATTTCAATCATCCAAATCAGATTAAGATCAAATATTTTACTTGTTAATTTTATTAAACCTAAAGTTTTAATTAAAGGTTAAAATTTTTAATTACCATTTTTGCCCTTCAAGCTTAATAATTTCATAACTCACTAAATTGAGCTTAAATGAACTTGAAATTTTTATGTGACTTCACTCATATGCCAATAAAGGCATGAGAGGAGAAAATGTGATTTTTCTATATTTAATTTATTTATGTAATTATTTTTGGTGGAAAATAGGAATTTTCAAGAAAAATTTAATAATATGACCAAGGGAAAGTTTCTGTCCTTAAGAAAATTATGGGACATTCCTAATGACCAGAGGACCACTTGGACCAATTTTGGTGATTTTTTAAATTATAGTATTTTTATTATAATTATTTTAAGTTTTGGAGTATTAATTAATTTAAAAATAAAATAAAGGTTGAAAAATAAAATTTATATTTTTCGAAAATCTCTCTAATATCAAGAAAATCAGAGAATTAATTTTTGCAATTTTCTGATTTTTCTTTGATTTATTATAATTATTTTAGTGAAAATGCTAGAAAATACATTTTTTTAATTTTAAAATTACCCTATGGCTTTAAAATTTGATATCTCATCATAGAGACTTAAGAAAAATATGGTGTTTGTTCCTAAATGATTAAAATTCAAAATGTGAAATTTTGGTGAATTTTATTATTTTTATGATTTTTATTATTTTTTAATTATTAAAATATTAAAATAATACAAAAAAATTAAATTTTTTAGAAAATTGAAATTTTAATTTCCTTAAATTCCCTTGATATCATAGAGGCTCCAAAACCAATTTGGTGAATTTTTGAAAGTTATTTTGAAAGTTATGAATTTTTAAAGTTTAAAATGGCTAAATGGCTTAATTAACCCATTTAGTAGGGCTAACCAAGTCCAATTGACTTCAAATTTTTATGGTGGATTCCTCTGATCCTAAAGGTCAGTGGAGAATTGATTTCAAGTCAATTTGATCTATGGTTAGCTCTAATTAATTAAGGAGCTATTTTGGGTGTTTAAGCCAATTAGGGTTATTTTCAATAAACTAATCCAAAATCTATTTTTCCTAGGGTCCTCTAGTCATAAGAGATATCACCAAATTTTCCTAGAATTTATTTCACAACATGCTAATTATTAGATTTAAAATACTCAAAACAGTAACATGAATTTGAAAAATCAATAACTTCTCATAGGAATGGCCTCTGACTTTTGAAAATTCAGGGAATGTTCCCAAATTCAGAGGCTTCAAAAGCCCTATGGTCTCATGCCATGGTGAATTTCCTATATGCATGGAGAATTAAAACAATGCAGAAAGGAAATAAATCATTAAAAATAAAATACTTGATGAAATTAAATGATTTCCTTTCCAGATTATTCTCCTATGTTCACTGAGCAAGAGGGTATTTTTATTTTATTTTTCTGATTTTCCTACACAAAGTTATGGATTTTTGAAGTTTAGGGAATTAAATAAATCAGAAAATACCCTAATTTTCTATTTATCCACGCGGCGCCGCGTCAACCTCGGCAGCTCCGAAACGCCGCGTGGCGCTCTCCGATTCGACGCCGCCATCTGACTCAGTGCTCCGGGGGACCGCTGTGTCGTTCCATCTCCTGATCCGGCGCGATCCTAGCCGTTCGTCCGCGCTTGTATTAAATGAACGGCATCCGTTCATCGTCCCCAGGCGTCCTTACCCGAGATCCGTCCGTCTTCTAGGCCTAAGATCTCACTCGATACTTGACCAAATTTAACGTTCTTATGCTCTATGGATTCGTCTCGAGAAGACGAACACATCCATATGGTTTATGTGGCATGAAATTGACTCAATGAAAATGGAGAATGTTCAGAAGCTTGAGAAGAAGAGTGAGGCCATACCTTTGCTCAGAGAAGTGTGGCTTCGATCTGAGGGTTGTGTCACCTTCGATTGGATCCCAGCAAGCTCCAGATGAAGTCCCTTGGCCTGGTGAGTTGTCTAGGTAGGATTTCGACCACAGCAGATCACAAAGCTTGAAGACTGGAGCAATTGGGTGGCCTGGAGATGGGGCTTTCAATGGGGAACTTCTCCTCTTGGTCCAGTGAAGGTGTAGGACCAGTCAATTTGAGGATTGGCTCACTGTGGCAAAGTGTCCTGGTTTTGGGTGAAATTTCAGTTGAGAAATTGGATTGTGTTGATGGGGATTAGGGCAAATTGACACTGGGGATCAACTGCTCTAAGGATGGAGAAGGGTTTGGAACAATTTTGGCAGAGTTTCGGCAAGGTTTGTGCAACTCTCCTCTCATGGCCGTGAGGGGGTCGGGTTTAAATAGAGGTGGGCGGAGAGCCTCCCAGGGAGAGTTAGGGCTTGGGATCGGCTGCTCTTGGCAAGAGAAGAACAGCTACGATGGCCGCTGGGGATGGGGCGACTCGGCGAGTGAGAATTTCAAGTTTGGGCTCACATGTGAGCTCTCGGCACAGTGGTTTCCGGCGGCTGTGGTGGTGGCCGGCCGGGGTCGGAGTCACCCTCGAAGCTCGGGGAGGTCGGGGCTGGGGCTTAGTGTATTCGATTGGCGGTTGCCGAGTGTAAAGTGGTTGGATCAAAATGGAATGGGGGCATGGCTAAACTTGGCTCAATTTGGTCGACCCATGTGTTTGGGCTAGGTTCACCCCTCCATGACCCGATTTTAGGCTGAGAAAAAGTGGTTTAGGTCGGCTTAATCGGTGGGGAAGGGTCACCATCTAAGTACAATTAAGCTTAAGCAAGGTTTAGTGGAATCATGGGAGTGGCTAATCCTCTTAAGGGAACATGGAAAGAGCTCCCTCCTCTTGCCATCTTGGGTATGGTGAGGTGGAAAGTAGATTCCATGGCTCTCGTGGCTCCTATGGGGCTCATGCATGGCTTCATGGCTTGTCTTTGGCTTGGGGAAAAGCTTGGTCAATTTCATGAAAATGGATCTTAGAAATTTTGGTAATTTGATGGGAATTTGTATGGGACTCAATTTGGAATCATTTGATGATTGATTTGAACTTAGGGATGATTTTAATTTGAATGTGTGATGAGGGAAAGTGTCATGTGGGCTTTGTCATGAACTTTGGGCTTTTGAATTTGTCTTGGATGGGCTTTTAGGAAGGTTTAAGGGAAGTGGGCTTTAGGCTTGAAAATAAATTGGTGGATGGGAAATTTGTAAAAGTTTGGGCCAAATAATTGTTGGGTTTGGTTTAGGAATGTGCCATGAGTGATTTGAAACAAGTTTGGAGTGATTTGGGTTTGAATTGAGTTGAATTTGGGCTTTTTGGTAAAGTGGCCAATGAAGGTCAAATTGGGCTAATTTGGGCCAATGTTGAGCCAATATTGAAATTGGTGTAAAATTAATGTTGGGAAATGTTTATAGGGCTGTTTCAAAGAGGTTTTGGCTTTGGTTGGGCTTTGATTTTGGGGTTTGGGCTTATTTGGGTTAGGTTTGGGTTTAGGTCAAAATTGGGCTTATTGGTTTTGGGTTGAATTTAAGTGGGGTTTGGGTATTAATGTTGGGAAAATCATGTTAGTGTTTTGTTTTTAGGGATGTTAAGGAAGGTTTAGAAAAGATTTGGGGTCAATTGGAGTTGAATTGGGTGAGTTTGGGTTAGGTTTGGGTCATGGGTCCAAATTGGGCTTTAAGGCCAAAAGTGGAATTGGATCCAAATGTCAATCAAATTGAACTTGGATTTGGTCTAGATTGGTGTTGAGAATGTTGAATTGAAATTTAGAATTGAATTGGACCAGAATTTGGGTCAATTCGGTAGGTTTGATTTGACATTGGGTTCACTTTGGGTTAAAATGGGTCAAATTGGGGGTTTTGACTAAAGTAGGGTAAATTGACAAAATTGTCCCATGGTGTAGTTGAACAAAATGAAATTGGGAATATTTGGGATTTTTTGGAATTTTCTGGGAATTTTCTGAATTTTTGGATTTTGGGGTCAAGAGGGGTATTTGGAGGGTATTGGGAGGTATTTTTGGAATTTTTGTTATTTTTGGCTATGAATGATCAATTTGAGTAATGTGGAAATGTTTGGGATTGTTTTTGAGGAATTTTGGGTGATTTGGAAATTTTGAAAAATTTGGGTAATTTCGAGGGCTTCGGGTAGGTTAGGCGGGTGTAGGGTCCGGGGGTCGAAAATTGAAAATTTGGAAAATTGAAGATTAGGTGAATATAAGTGAAATGAAATCATTTTGTTTGAGCCATGAAGCCATATCAAGCCCGCATGAGCCATGAAGGGACTCATTTGAAGCATCCACTATGTTGTTCCTAACCTCTGCCTGAGGGCTTAGGGGTTAAGGACCATCCATGTGGGTCACTTTCATGAGTCGGGAGATCAAGTTGAGTATAGGTGTGTGAAAGTGTAGTGTATGTGTAAGTCAGCCCCCTTCACCGGACCGAGCCACCAGGGCGATCCTAAGGCCGAAGAGTCTATAGGAACCCATCCTTTAAACTTCCGCACTTGATTTCGACCCTACAGGTGATTAGGGGTCTATAGTCGAGTTTGTAGAGTTTGCGGGGAGTTAAGAAGTGGTTTGAATTTCTAAGTGGTGGGTCCCAATGCTAATCCTCTAAGATAGTCAAAGGAAAAGCCTAAGGCTAGATCCTAAGTACTAAAGAGAAGAAGAGAAGACCTCATCAAAAATGAGGTCAACATGTGTTTGAAATTATAGTTAATTTATAGTAATATTAAGTCCTACTACTTATATTTACCCTTTGATTATCACAGAATTTGAATCCATAGAGAAATTTTGGAACATATTGGACCACGGGGTTTTTATGCAAATTTTTGCCTGGGACGTTGACGGCGAGTTTGAGGCCGCCGACGGCGTGTTTAAGGCTGTCGATGGCTCGTTTTCTTGAGATCCTTGGTATTTAATTGCATAAGGATCGCTGACGGCACCTTCAAGGCCGCCGACAGCGAGATCCGTGAGTGGGTAGTCTTTCCTGTTCAAAACGCGGTTTTTGGCGGTTTTCAGTGAATTCGTCCTTTATAAACTCCTATGGACGGTTCCTAAACACTCCAAACTCCCAAAAAAATGGATACTCTCTTCAATTCTTCTCAAATAGCTTTAAATTCTTTTGACAACCCAAGATTTCGAGTTTACAATAGAAGAAAGTTCTTCAGTGCAGAGGCGCAGCGACTTTTCAACAAGTTAATCTCGAAGAAAAGATTGATTAAAGAAAGAGGATTTTTCAATAGAGGACAAGTTAATTCTTTGTCACCAATCGAAGAAATGATCGTGCGAAGAAGATGGGAAGTGTTCTGCTACACTACTGTCGCAGTAGTCGTTCCAGTGGTTAAAGAATTCTATGCAAATTTACATGGAATCAACCAAGGAAGCATTTATGTGCGAGGTAGGTGGATTACATTTAATTCCAGGAGAATTAATGAGCTATATATGCTTGAGAATGTTCCAGTCTGTTACTTTTCAAATTTCGTGCCGACGAAAGAAAAGATGAACGAGATATACCAATATTTGACGGACGAAACCAATGAATGGGAAGTTAGAGAGAACGGGTATGTTAGTTTCTCTGCTACTCTCTTAAATCTTGTTTCGAAGCACTGGCACTTTTTCATCTATGTGAAAATGTTGTCGACGATGAAAATTGGCAAGGTTACGAAAGAAAGTGCAATCTTAAACTACTGCGTTCAGATGGGATGGCCCATTAATATTGGATCAATTATTGTGAAATCTGTTTATGGCCTGATCGTTCAAGGATCATCCCAAGGGCTTGGACATCCTTCCAAAATTTTCTCGATTTGCAGTTTGTTTCAAGTGTCGTACGAGGTTTGGGAGAAGATATTGCTACCCTGGAAACCATTAGACCCAACTCAGATGTTCCCATCCAATGATGAAGAGAGTGATGTAGGTTTGATCCTGGATCAAGCTTCGCATAATTTTGTTCCAGTTCAACCTTTAGTAGCAGACAAGACACCAATACTCATGCATAGAATCAAAAGTCTGGAGAATCAGGTACAAAACTTAACGAGCACAGTTAACAATATGTTTGATTTCTTCGATCACATCGATTGGAGAATAAAAGAGCATTTTAACCATACTGGGCAATTTGAAGCAAGTTTGGTGTGATTGATGAAAAGGATGGGATTAATCGATGAAGATTTCACTGAAGAATTCCCATTTCAAACTTTTTACAACTTGTTTGTCCATGTTCAAATGATGGGAGATATCAAAGGAGAGACCGGTACTAGTTCAGAAGAGTAATGGACTTAATTAGTTTATTTCAGTATATTGTGTTGGATTTAAACAATGTTTGTATGTTTGTGTGTTTGATTTCTTTAGTTTGCTTTTTAATCTCAGTATAGATGAGATTAAGTTTGAAATATTTGTTTTCAGTGTTTTGAGTGTTGTGTCTTGGATTGCGACGCTGATAGATGGATTTAGGTTGAAAGTATACCTATTTATGTGTGTTATGTATTGTGTGTTGCAAAAACTTGGATTCAATATATAAAAGTGAAGTTTGTTGTGCGTACGTTTATTTGTGTTAATACATCACTAAATTAATTAAAATAAATGATAAAAAAGATCGAACAGATGACGACGAGGCTTAAAATTAAGAAAAATCGCAAAATGTCAAATTTAAAGAATCTCACTGACGGTGCCATTAAGGCCGCCGACGACGTGATTTTCCTTAAAAAAATAGGATATTAACTCCATAGAGCCCATTGACGGTGCAGACAAGCCTGCGATGGCGTTGTAGCAAAAATACTTATTTATCACGATTTTGACCGGTCAAATGCCACTATTCATCATCTTCTTCCCTTTTTTACTCGAAAAATCGACCAAGGGCTTGATAGATCTTGGATTTAGAGCGATTTCAACGAATTCTAACACTGGATTTCATCTTCCCATGGTAAGAGCTTCACTCCTATGTAAAAAGTTTTTATTTTCACCATGAATTTCTTCCACATTGAGAAATTTTGGGAAATTTGACAATGTGGAAAAAAGACTTGGAAGGAATTCATGGAAATTGATTTTGATTGTTTTAAACCCCATTTAGAAGCCATTTTGTTATTATTTTGGAGATTAGTTGGAATTTTTTGTTATTTGATAGATCAAAACGATGGCTCCAAGACAAAAGAGAAGACTTGAATTCGACGAAACTCGATTCGTTAATGTGAAAGCCCAATCGAGATATACTTCACTCTTTCAAAGTAAGAAGTGCATTCAAGATAGAGTTTTCGAGAATCCTGGAGGAGAGGTGAAACGAATTATCAAAGAGAGAGGATGGGAGAATTTCTGCTATACAACAAACATGGTTGTTGTCGAAGTTGTTAGAGAGTTTTACTTGAATCTGATACAAATTGAGGATGAGCCTATCAGTAAGGAGATTTTCTGTCGAATTTAGTGCTAATTGAATTAACTCTTTTTACGAGCTTCAAGATTATTATACTAGCGAGTTTGAAACTTTTGGAATAATGGAAGGTCTGTTGAATGATGTTATTTACTTTCTCACTGATGGGAAAGGAGTTTGGAAAATTAAAAATCGTGAACAGATTAACTTTGCACTGTTCATGATGAATGTCAATGCTAAGGCATGGCATTATTTCATCCGTTCAACTCTGCTACCTACATACCATCATAGTGAAGTCTCTAGAAAGAGAGTTGTTCTGAATTTTTGTATTTAGAACAATAGAAGAATTAATGTGGGGAATATAATCTATAAAAATATTATGGCTACTATGAAGAGTGAGACAAGTGGATATTTAGGGCATCCTAGCCTCATTTATGCACTTTGTCAACTGTCTGGTGTTGAACCAAGAAATGATGAGGAATGAGTTTATCCTATGAAACCCATTACTAAAGGAAATATAAAGACTTATACATCCCGTGAGGAATGGAGATCAAGGAGTAGGAGCAAAGAACCATCTACTAGTAGAGATATCCCTTCTACTAGCTATGACCCTCCTGCCTCCAGCTCCCCTACCTTGTATGATCTGATGAATGCCATGACCCTTCAGAGGAAAAGTTTTGAGAAATTAGATGAAAGAATAGAAAGGATTGATCACATGATTGATCACAGGTTTGAAGGATTAGAGCGAACACAAGATCATGATAGTGAGTATCTTCAGAGGCATTCAGATTTTGAGATGGCTTATTACGCTGCTCAGGCTAGATACTTCCGAGGAGAGCCAGATGTGACTTTTCCAGAGTGCCCCAGATATACTCAATATCAGCCCAATCCTCCTGCTGACTGATCGAAGAAAAAAATACCTATTTTTATGCCTTGATTTTTATTAAATTTTAAGGATATTATGCTTTAATGAAAGGTATTTTTGTGTTTTTGGATGTAGGTGATGCAAAAATGTTCAAGAAGGAGAAAAATATGAAAAAGGAGCAAAAAGAAGCAAAAATAGAGCCAAAATGCAACATGGTCGAAATTATTGGCCTGGCGCCTAAACGCCAACTCGATACAGAAAACTGTTATGTTTTTGACGACTTTTGGGCTGTTATTTTGATGGTGTGAGCAGTTATTGGACCTTCTAGAAGACTGGCAGTTGTTCCTGGTTTATAGAACATGTGATACAATGTATTTGGACGCTTCAAAACAGTTTTAATCGCGAAGAGGTGTGATCCAAAGTGAAGAGGTACGAAGAACTGGACGCGGTGTCCGGCGCCTAAGCGCCAGATTCCAGCGCCTAGGCTCCAGACACACCTTCTAGAAGATTCATTGAATGTGTACACATTTTGAAGAGGTGGCTTGAGGCAACCCTTGAAGTCTATAAATAGGAGGGTATTCCTTCAGAGAAAAAGGCCCCATCTACCCCCCCCTATCTAGAGTCCAATCTAGAGAGAGAATTAGAGAGATCATATTAGGGCCACCTTTTTAATTTCCTTCATAAATTAGTGAGTTTATTTTAGAGTTTGTATTTAGAGTTTGAAAGAGTAAGTGCATCTGTAGTTCATTACACTGTGGAGTCAGTAGGAATCAGAAGTTCAGTAGGACAAACATATAAGATAAGTATTTTTATTTTGATTCAAAGTTTATTTATTATGTTTTGTTATTTAATTTCAATGTGTTCTGATTAGTTACTTTACTTTTTCCTTTCAATTATGAAAAGATAAATAAGATAATACAAAATTTGTCGGAGAATTAAAAATCATATATTTTCAAAACATTGTGATGATATTAATACCAGTTCTTAATTTACTATTTAAATTGGCCATTTAAATTGTTAAAACCTGTTGAAGAGTTTTGAAACCTAGAAGGAGATGAATTCTTAACATGTAAATATCACATGAATCCTTGGGTAGTTGAAGGCCTTGTGTGGGTTATTCAAGGTGAAGTGCAAATAAATAGGAAGATGTTATATATTGGGCGTAGAATTGATAAGTTTTTAGAGTGACAGACTAAAATCTTATGATTTGGTTTATAGAAAAGGAAAGGGTCACTAGTAGGGCCGACCATAGCCACCCTTGGACATCTAGTAATGTGAGCCTAGATTAACCCATTCTACTAACAATACATTCGGACTCGATCATAAAGTTTGTGATGTTCTTTGCACCTAGATCGAAAGGGTAAAGAATATGAATGATTCTATTTGGCACAATACCATAAATTTATATTCTCCATTAATATTATCATTATCTTAGAAAATCTTGGATTAATTGAAAGGGAGAAAGTTGCTTTCTTATTGCTTATTTACATCGATTATTTTATTTCTGCTTTATTATTGAATCTAGTGAATTAAAGATATTTTATTTTTAATTATAAAAGAAATACTTTAAAATAAAAATATTTAAAGATCTATAACTCTCTCCTCGTGGGAGCAATACTGGGGTTTTTGTTTCAAAGCCCTATATTACTTGAAACGATATGAATACTTGCGTAGAACCCCTAGTGTGTAAAATATTTTCCATAAAATTATATTTATATACACTAGCCGCTATTATTATTTATAACATATATTTTTCAAAGCATAAATTAGTATGTTGATCTTCAGAGGACTTCTGGTCAAGTTTTTAGCGCCGTTGCCAAAGAAGAAGATTTTAGTACGCATATATTTATATCGGGTCAAGTTTTTGGCGCCGTTACCGGGGAGAGCAGAGGCAAACTTTCAGATTTTAAGTATTTTTATTTTATTCATTTTTCTTTATTATAAAAAAAACAAAACAAAAAACATATATATAATAATACTATTTATTTTAAGTCTTGCTAATTGACTTTTTATGTGTAGTTCTGGTTCTGAAAAAATTATTACCTTTAGATTCTAAATTAGAAAGAATTGTTAGAAGAATTAAAAAAGGAAAACAAATTAAAAAATTTCAAGAAATGACTAATTTACATAACAATTTACAAAATCCAATTGAAATTAATGATCAAAATGTTTATAAACCATTAAGGGATTATGCTAACCCTGCAGTTAATGAACTACATAGTAGTATTCAAATACCCACTGTAGATGTTAATTCTTTTGAGCTTAAACCATCTATTATTCAAATGGTTCAAAAAAATAAATTTAGTGGAATACCAAATGAGGATCCAAATTTCACCTTGCTAGTTTTTTAAAACTTTGTGCTACCTTTAAATATAATAATGTTTTTGATGATGCTATTAGGCTTAGACTCTTTCCTTTTTCTTTAAGAGATAAAGCAAAGATGTGGATGAACTCATTAGCAATAGGTTCTATTAAAACATGGGCTGAAATGGCACAAAAAATCCTTGTTAAATATTTTTCTCCTTCTAAAACTCCTAAATTAAGAAATGATATTACTTCATTTAGTCAATTTGATGTGGAAACAATTTATGAAACTTAGGAAAGATTTAAAGAACTATTAAGAAAATGTCCTCATCATGCTTTATCTGATTGGTTAATTATTCAAATATTTTATAATGGATTAATTGGATATTTAAAATCAATTATTGATCTTCTTCTTGGAGGTTCTTTAATGTCTAAATCATTTGAAGAAGCTTACACTTTAATTAAAGAAATGGCTAACAATAATTTTCAATGGCCTTCGAAAGGATTAATCCTAAAAGAATGGCAAGTATTCATGATAATGAAGCCTTTTCTATTTTAGCTTCACAAGTAGCGAGCAATATCTAAGAAATTAGATAGTTTTCTTATTAATATATCACATAATAACTCTGCTAATATTGAAGATTCTCAAACTATTGAAACTTTACAAGCTATTGCTTAGTAAAATAATCCTTATTCAAATTATTATAATCCTGGATGGAAAAATCATCCTAATTTTAAGCTGGAATAATTCACGACAATGGGGTAATAATCAATCTCATCCCACTGGAAATTGAAATAATCAAGTTAATTCAAACTATAAACCACACTGGATTTAATAATCAACAGAAAAAGTTATCTATAGAAGAGTTAATTTTACAACTAAGTAATCAATTACAAAATCAAAACACTGTTATTCGTAATATTGAGAATTAAATGGGACAAATTGCTAATTTAATTAATTATAGACCCCCAGGAACACTTCCTAGTAATGTAGAAATCAATCCAAAAGAAACTGGAAAAGAACATGAACATGTTAAAAGTTCATACTAACTTAGAAGTGGAAAGGAATTAAAAGAAAGAATGCAGAATGAAATTGAAAATGAGATTGAGGTTGAAGAGATTGAAAAATCTAAAGAAACTTCTTCTCTAATAAAAGATCAAGCTGATATTTCTATTAATATGGAAGTTGAAAAACCACCACCACCTTTTCCTCAAAGACTTAAACAGTGAAGCTTGATCATCGATTTTCTAAGTTCTTTGAAATTTTTAAGAAACTTACTTATAAACATACCTTTCTTTGAAGCTTTGGAACGGATGCCAACTTATGCAAAATTTATGAAGGATATTTTAAGTAAGAAACAAAGATTTGAAGCTTTTGAAACTGTTGCATTAAGTGAAGAATGTAATGCAATAATTCAGAAGAAATTACCTCAAAAACTTAAAGATCCTGGAAATTTTACTATACCTTGTGCTATTGGAGAAAATTTTTGTGGAAAAGCTTTATGTGATTTAGAAGCAAGTATTAATCTCATGTCATTTTCTATTTTTCGAAGGTTAAATTTAGGAGAGATTACTCCTACCTTGTGACCCTTCGGTTAGGCGATAGATCTATCACTTACCACTAAAAGAGTTATAGAGGATGTTCTTGTTAAAGTAGATAAATTTATCTTCCCTGTAGATTTCATTGTACTTGATATGGAAGAAGATAAAGAAATACCTATTATTTTAGGAAGACCTTTTCTAGCGATCGGATGAGTTATGATTGATGTGCGAAAAGGGAGAATTAACCATGAGAGTTAATGATCAAGAGATTAAATTTAATGTCCTTAAATCGATGAAGTACTACGACAAAGAAAAATGTTATCGAATGGATATAATTGATTATTTAATTGAGAAACATTATCGAGAAAAATGTAAAGTAATTTACGAAGAAAAATTTGAATTATTAACCGATGAAGATGAAGAACTAAAAGAAGAAGAAACTCATTATATTAAAGATAATTGGGAAACTTTGGACATAACTCGAAATGATATACTTTTACCCTCGATTAAAAAAGCCCTGAGCTTGGAATTAAAAAATGTTACCTTCACATTTAAAGTATGCATTTACGGGAAATTCATTAACTTTACTGTTATTATTTCTTCGAGCTAAGTAAAGATCAAGAAGAAAAATTGATAGGAGTGTTAAAGAATTATAAGAAAGCATTTGGTTGGATAATTGCGACATAAGAGGAATAAGCCCGTCCATTTGTATGCATAGAATTTTAATGGAAGAAAATTTTAAACCTACTTATTGAGCTGTAAAGAAGATTAAATCCTATCATGAAAGAGGTTGTTAAAAAAGAAATTATTAAAAGGTTAGATCTTGGTATTATTTATTCTATTTCGGATAGCTGATGGGTAAGTCTCTATTCATTGTGTTCCAAAGAAAGGACGAGTAGCTTGTCATTGTCGATGATAAAAATGAATTAATTCCTACGAAGACAAGTTCTTGAATGACGAATTTGCATTGATTATAGGAAATTAAATGATGCCACTAGAAAGGATCATTTTCCTTTACCTTTCTTGGATCAAATGCTTGATAAATTAGTTGGGCACTCATATTTCTATTTGTTGGATGGATATTCTGGTTATCATCAATTACCTGTCGCTCCTGAGGACCAAGAGAAAATAACATTTACAAGTCCTTATGGAATATTTGCCTTTAGAAGAATGATTTTTGGTTTATGTAATTCACCTACAACTTTTCAAAGATGTATGATGTCAATATTTTGTGATTTGATTGATAAAGGAATTGAAATATTCATGGACAATTTTTCAGTTTTTGGAACTTCTTTTGAATCTTGTTTGGAAAATATTTCGAAAATTACGAAAAGATGTGAAGAAACAAACTTAGTTCTTAGCGGGAAAAATGTCGATTCATGGTCACAGAAGGCATTGTACTTGGTCACAAGATTTCACAAAAAGGGATGGAAGTAGATCAAGCAAAAGTGAAAATTATTGTTGAATTATAACCACCTACTATCATTCTCGATGTGAGAAATTTTCTAGGTCAATGCTTGGATTTTATAGAAGATATATAAAGGATTTTTCTAAAATTGCAAAACCTCTTTGTCATTTATTAGAAAAAAATGCTAAATTTGAATTTAACAAAGACTATGTTAATGCTTTTAATATTTTAAAAGAAAAATTAATTACTGCACCTATCATTGTTGCACCTAATTGGAATAAATCTTTTGAATTAATGTGCGATGTAAGTGATTTTGCAATTGGAGCTGTATTGGGACAAAAATATAAGAAAATTTTCAAAGTTATATATTATGCTAGTAAAACTCTTACTGAAACTCAAAGAAATTACACTACTACTGAGAAAGAGCTTCTAGTTATAGTATATGCCTTTGATAAATTTAGACCTTATCTTCTTGGTACTAAATGCATAGTTCATACTGATCATTCTGCTATTAAATATCTAATGTCAAAAAAGGATCCTAAACGTAGACTAATAAGATGGGTTTTACTTCTATAAGAATTTGATTTTCAAATAGTGGATAGAAAAGGAACGGACAACCAAATTGCTGATCATTTATCTAGAATTAAGAATGATGTTATTACTGAAGAAAATATAAATGAGAAATTTCCTCATGAACATTTATATGTTATTCAAGGATTCCAAACACCTTGGTATGCTGATATAGTTAACTATTTAGTTAGCAATATTCTACCTTATGGATTGGATGAAAAATTTATTAAGAAATTTAAAAATGATGCTAAATATTATATTTGGGAAGATCCTCATTTATTTAAATTAGGAAGAGATTCTATAATTTGAAGATGCATAGCTAATGATGAAACTTTTTCTATTATTCAAAAATGTCATGATTCTGATTTTGGATGACACTTTAGAGTAAATAAAATTGCATTTAAAATTTTAAATTCAGGATTTTATTGGCCTACTTTATTCAGAGATGTGAGACATTATGTTAAAACATGTGATCGATGTCAAAGAATAGGAAATATATCCAAGAAAGATGGAATGCCTTTAAACTATATATTGGAAGTTAAAATTTTTGATATATAGGGTTTAGACTTTATGGGACCATTTGTACCATCATCTGGAAAAATTTATATTTTATTAGCAGTTGATTATGTTTCGAAGTGGATTGAAGTTGTAGCTTTGCCTAATTGTGACTCCAAAAGTGTATCTAAATTTTTAAAGATGATGATTTTTTCAAGATTTTGAATGCCTAAGGTAATTATCAAAGATGGTGGAAATCATTTTAGAAATATAAGAATTCAATCATTACTGCAAAAATTTGGAATCAAACATAAAATTGCAACTCCATATCACCCACAAACAAGTGGAATGGCTAAAGTATCAAACTGAGAAATTAAAAAAAATTTTAGAGAAGACTGTTAATCCTAAAAGAACTGATTGGGTTGATAGACTTGATTCTGCATTATGGGCTTATAGAACAGCTTATAAGACACCAATCGGAATCTTACCTTACCGGTTAGTTTTTGGAAAACACTGTCACTTACCTGTCGAACTTGAACATATAGCTTATTAGGCGATAAAGGAGTTTAATTCTGATTTGAATACTGCAGGAGAAAAATGATTATTGTAATTAAATGAGATGGATGAAATAAGAAATGAATCATATGATAATGCAAAAATTTATAAAGAGAAAATGAAGGTATTACATGATAAAAAGATTTCAGGAAAAACATTTGACCTTGGACAAGAAGTATTACTATTTAATACTTGTTTAAGACTTTTTCCTAGAAAATTGAGATTAAAATGGATAAGACCATATATAATTGAAAAAGTATACCAATATGGAGCTGTGGATATGAAAGACGCCAAAACGGGAAAAATTTTTAAAGTTAATGGATTAAGATTAAAGCCTTATTTGGGAGACATTAAAAAGATTTATAAAGAGGCTTATGAATTAAGTCAACTTGATTAAAGAATTACTAAGGTCGGGCAGACGACGTTAAACCAAGGGCTATATGGGAGGCAATCCATAGATTTTATTTTTAGTGTGTTTTTACATTTTTAATGTATGGTTATGCCTCGGTCTTGACTAATTTTATATAACTTCAAAAAATTAAAAATTATCTTGAAGTATATAAAGTTTAGACTTTGGATCACTCCATTTCATATGTGAGTAAAAAGGAGATCAAGTTAACCTTCATTGAAATTATGTATAAATGTGTTATTGAGATTCTGATCTTATCATTATAATTTACCTATTTTTGGAGAACGAAACCTTGAAATTTGACGTTAGGCGAAACGGAGTCGAACATGGTTCCGGCGCCTAGGCGCCAGAATTTGGTGCCTAAGCACCAAAATAAGCTGTGTGTCGACGGGTTCGACGCCTAGGCGCTAGATTTGGCGCCTAAGCACCACGGTTACTGGGTCGTCTAAAAACTGAAAATTTTCAGTTTTTCACACAATTTTCACCTTTAAATTAACCCATCTTCATCCCCAATCCCTATGAAATCATTATTTCGACCCATACACTCCATTCTTGAGAGATTAGAGAGGATTTTTTAAGAAATGGAGATGAGAAATCTTGGAGAAGAGGCTAGAGACAAAGGTCCAAAAGATCCTCAACCCTACTTCAATGGGCGTTGTATCAATTTAGTTAATCGATTGTGTTTGTTTGTGTATTTGCTTTCATGTTCAATGTGTGTTGTATTTGTTTTCAAATTGTGTTGTTTGATTGTGTGTTAGGACTTGAATCATTATATTATACTTATCTGAAGTGTATTGAGCCAATATTAAAGATTATAAATGGAAATTAGAGGAGTTTGATTTAAACCTTGTGTTTGATTGGTGGATTTAATATTTATTTTTTTTTAATTTTTTTGGAAAATGTTTTGGAAGTTAGAAACTAAAGCCCTACTCTAATATGAGTAATTGGAAGTTGAATTTATGAATTTTGGTGGAAAATAAAATTTTTAGAGTGATTTTTTTGAAAGGCGAGTCTGGCGCCTAGGCGCCAGAATTCGGCACCTAAGCGCTGGTTCGGCACCTTGCTACCCGAAAAACACCATATAAACCCCATTAGCCATGGATGACGCCTAAGCTTCATCTCCTTCCCCATTTTCATGAAAATACACCTCTTAGATCCATTTTGAGGTCAAAAAATCAAGTATTTGGGCGCGAAATCACTTGCTTTCTTTGTCTCGAGGTCAGATCTACACTCTAATCCATTTATTTTCGATTTTCACCATAGTTTTTCCTATGTTTTGCTAAAAACCAAAATTTTGAGAAAAATTTTGATTTTTAGGTATTCTATTTGGATTTTTAAACTTATTTTAAGTTTCTTAAACTTAAAAAGAGTTTAAATATTTGATTCCTAAATTTGTTCTTATTTTCTTTCACGTTTAGATGGCACCGAAATCTAAGCGAGGAAAGGGACGAGAAAATTTTGATAGTAGAAAGTTCGCGACTGCGGCAGCGCATTTTCGATATCAAGAATTTGCGAAGTCGAGAAAGTTTATCTCATAGTGAAGCTTTTACAATCCGGGTGAAATGATCGAGAACACAATCGTTGCGCACGAGCGGCGACGATTACGGTTATTTCACTGTTGTTGCTGTTATTCCAGTTGTTCGCGAATTTTATGCTAACTTTTTGGATGCGGAAGACTACAAAGTCTTCGTCAGAGGTATTGGAGTAGGATTTACTCCGGAGAGGATCAATGTGTTTTATGGACTGCCACCTACCATCGAGTGCCACTATTCTAGATTATCTCCATCTGAGGGAGATCTTGAGATGATTATTGCTTATTTGGTCGACGGCAGCTGGAGCCTGGAAGATCCGGAATGAAAAACGGGTAAACTTCAAATCTTAAGCTAAATGGTGTTTCAAAAGCTTGGCATTATTTTATTTCTGCTAGACTTCTACCTTCCAACCACCTGAGTGAAGTTACCAGAGAAAGATCTATCCTGAACTATTGCATTCAGGAGAGGAAGCTGATAGATGTCGGCAGTATTATTTATGATTCTGTGGAGTCTACTTCTAGATCCGGCACTTACGTGGGCCGGGATTCCCATCTTTGATCTATTCTTTATGTGTTAGCAATGGAGTCACTACTGATATTTCGAGGAGAAGGCGAAGTCCGCGAGACAATTGGGCGGGAGAGTGTTAGTATCTATGATCGTCTTCGAGGGAAGAGATCGACCGCTCCTTCTACTTACGCACACACTTCAGGTAGACCTTCCACTTCTAGACCTTCTACTTCTACTGCTGAGCAACCATCTAGTTTTTGGGAATCGATGCATGATTAGTTTATAGAGCGAGCGGCATGAGTTATTTCAAACTCATCTGCGAGTTGATTCTATTGATAAGAAAATTGATCATTTATGCGAGTATACCCGAGAGGAAGAGTAGTTACGATGCTGAGTATGATGAAGCTCTCGTTAGATTCTGAAGGGAGAGCATGATGTTCAGTTTCCTACCTTTCCTAGTTTCTCACCATATGTTGATCCTAAGGATGTTGAGTTTTCTTTTGGTGATAATGACGATGATGAGGCTACAGAAAGTGATTAGTGGCCTGATTTACTTCTGAGTTGTGCTAAATCTGTTGTTAGATTAGTTTGTTTTCTAGTATTGATTGTTATTTGTTGTTTGCTAGTTTAGATTTGTTTATGTACTTTGTGTGGATTGTTGGGTGTTGAGACTGTTGTTAGAGTATTTTTAATGTATTGTGTTTAAGATTGAAATTTGGATAAATTTATGTTTATTTTTTTCAGCCTAATGCTTAGTAGTTAGTATTTTTGTTCTATTTCTGTTATTATAAGTAGTATAATCATTTAATTTAATTACTAATGAGCCTGCTTACTTTTATATGTGCTTCATTA
This sequence comes from Papilionanthe hookeriana x Papilionanthe teres, assembly GCA_022702705.1. Taxonomy (NCBI): domain Eukaryota; kingdom Viridiplantae; phylum Streptophyta; class Magnoliopsida; order Asparagales; family Orchidaceae; genus Papilionanthe; species Papilionanthe hookeriana x Papilionanthe teres. Next base: position 28,311,229 of record CM040427.1, read on the forward strand.
TTTCAGTATTATTCATAAAAGCATGTGTAGAAGTAAATCTAGAATGTTTTTTTTACATACTTATAAAAATTCCTTTTTAAAATTATATTTTTCTTTCTCTCATACTTTAAAAAAAATTTCATGACAGACCAAAACTTAAGTTTGGGGGAAAGGGAAAATACATTCAAATTTAAATTTTATTTGTCCTTTAAGAACTAATATTTTCTTAAAATAAACATTTTTTTAACATAACATGAGGAATGAAGAATCTATTTAAGATCACTTAAATTTTTGAAATTATAAATAATTTAGTGGACTTAATCAAAAATTTTAATAACTTTGATTGATTTTAAGAATATAATTATTCAAATTAAAGAAGAATAAGATTAAGAAATTTTTCTATTCATAGTAGAGATAATTGAATTTTAGAAGTATTAAGAAATCAAAAATTATAACTCGAAAAAGAATATATTGAAATTCTTTTTGAAATCTATTTATGTTATAATAATTAAGTGAAAATGGATAAGTTTGAAAATATAAGTTAAGGATAGTGAAGTTCAAAACCATTAACGAGCTATCCGGATACGATAATCCTCTCTTTAAAAAAAAAGAAAAAAGAAATGAGAAGCTTGAGGAAATGCCTAATCAAAAATTGGCTTCACTTGAATTAACTTATAAAAAGAAAAGCGATTACATATATTACTTAATTTTTATGCATGTATTTTTATTAGAAAAGAATTTCATGAAGATCTTTTTCTTGTGAATAATTTATGTGATCTTAATATAATAAACTACAATTATTTTCGAATTGAATGAAAAATTTTTGAAGTCTTATGATTTGGTAGTTAGAATATTCTTTAAATTCTTAAAATTAAACTTAGTTAGTGAAATTTGGTTAATAATTTACTAAAGCCTTTATAAAATCAAAAATCATAAGGAGTCTTAAATGTTTACCTTTTTATTCCAAATTTTATACATTTTATATAGTAAAAAGGGTTACTTGAGGACAAGTAACGTTTAAGTTTGGGGGATTTTGATCCAAGAAAAAAATACCTATTTTTATGCCTTGATTTTTATTAAATTTTAGATATTATGCTTTAATGAAAGGTATTTTTGTGTTTTTGGATGTAGGTGATGCAAAAATGTTCAAGAAGGAGAGAAATATGAAAAAGGAGCAAAAAGGATCAAAAAAGAGCCAAAATGCAAAATTGTCGAAATTATTGGTCTGGCGCCTAGGCGCCAAAGTCCGTCGCCTAAGCGCCAGCTCGATACAGAAAACTGTTAAGTTTTTTATGACTTTTGGGTGGTTATTTTGACGATGTGAGCGGTTATTGGACCTTCTAGAAGACTGGCAGTTGTTCCTAGTTTATAGGACATGTGATACGATGTATTTGGATGCTTGAAAATGGTTTTAATCACGAAGAGGTGCGATCCGAAAGTGAAGAGGTGCGAAGAACTGGACGCGGTGTCCAGCGCCTAGGCGCCAGACACACCTTCTACAAGATTCATTGAATGTGGACACATTTTGAAGAGGTGCCTTGAGGAAACCCTTGAAGTCTATAAATAGGAGGGTATTCCTTCAAAGAAAAAGGCCCCATCTACCCCCTATCTAGAGTCCAATCTAGAGAGAGAATTAAAGAGATCATATTAGGGCCACCTTTTTACTTTCCTTCATAAATTAGTGAGTTTATTTTAGAGTTTGTATTTAGAGTTTGAAAGAGTTGGTGCATATGTAGTTCATTACGTTGTGGAGTCAGTAGGAATCAAAAGTTCAGTAGGAGAAACATCTAAGATAATTATTTTTATTTTGATTCAAAGTTTATTTATTATGTTTAGTTATTTAATTTCAATGTGTTCTGAGTAGTTACTTTACTTTATCCTTTCAATTATGAAAAGATAAATAAGATAATACAAAATTCGTCGGAGAATTAAAAATCATATATTTTCAAAACATTGTGCTGATACTAATATCGGTTCTTAATTTACTATTTAAATTGGTCATTTAAATTGTTAAAACCTGTTGAAGAGTTTTGAAACCTAGAATGAGATGAATTCTTAACTTGTAGATATCACATGAATCCTTGGGTAGTCGAAGGCCTTGTGCGGGTTATTCAAGGTGAAGTGCAAATAAATAGGAATATGTTATATTTTAGGCGTAGAATTGATAAGTTTTTAGAGTGACATACTAAAATCTTATGATTTGATTTATAGAAAAGGAAAGGGTCACTGTAGGGCCGACCATAGCCACCCTTGGACATCTAGTAGTGTGAGCCTAGATTAACCCATTCTACCAACAATACATCCAGGCTCGATCATAAAGCTGTCGATGTTCTTTGCACTCGGATCAAAGGGTAAAGAATATGAATGCTTCAATTTTGCACAATACCATAAATTTATATTCTCCACGAACATTATCATTATCTTAGAAAATCTTGGATTAATTAAAAGGGAGAATGTTGCTTTCTTATTGCTATTTACATCAATTATTTTATTTATGCTTTATTATTGTATCTAGTAAATTAAAGATATTTTATTTTTAATTATAAAAGAAATAATTTAAAATAAAAATATTTAAAGATCTATAACTCTCTCCTTGTGGGAACGATACTGTGGTCTTTGTTTCAAAGCCCTATATTACTTGAAACGATACATATACTTGAGTAGAACCCCTAGTGTGTAAAATATTTTCCATAAAATTATATTTATATACGCTAGCTGCTATTATTATTTATAAAATATATTTTTGAAAGCATTTATTAGTACATTGATCTTCAGAGGACTTCGGGTCACGTTTTTGGCGCCGTTGCCAGGGAAGAAGATTTTAGTACGCATATATTTATATCGGGTCACTGACCAGGGTGATGAAGACAATGTGTGGGATTTTGATGCTTGATCATTTGATAGTGATGTATTGTTTGTGTTTATGTTTGTTTTTATTTAAGTTGTTGAAATTTTATTTTATGGATTGTATTGTGGACTATGCTTTATTTTCTATGATATGTGTTTAGTGCGGTAGTTTGCATTTTAATTTCTAGATGCTTGTAATATCTATAATAGTAAGTGAATTGTGAACTGTTTAGTTTAAATTAGTAAACTGTTTGTTCAGTGTTGTGAAATACATACGTCCTGTGTAGTATAGTTAGTTATTTTAGTTTAATGTATATTTTTATATACTTGTTTTAAAATTTCATTACCCCAGCAAAAATTCTAAACTATATATGTGTAGAAAGAAGTTTAATATTACAGATCAGTTGAAATTAGAGATTTTGAGAAGAACCTGCAAATTTCAAAAAGACAAAAATGCTTAAAGTGCAAAGGTATGTTTCATATTTCTTTTCACCCATGTACCATTTCTATTTATTGAAACATTTAAGTTTGGGGGAAGGAAGAAAAATCTTAACTATTATATGTTCTCAATAATATATTTTTAAAAATTATTAATATGATTTTTGTGATAAAATTTAATTCTAAATACTATGTTGAGATTCTATCTAAATATTGTAAAAGATTCAAAGAAATATTTTTTATAATGAAAATTAATTTTGTAGATTAAGATATTTAGTATAAGGGGATAAGATTATAGTTAACTATTTAAAGTAAGGAAAACTATATTTTGAGATATTAAAAAACTTAGGAATTTAGTTGAGAAAGAAAAGATTGGGATTCAATAATGTAAAAACTATGAAGTACATATAAGGTAAAGAGTGTTTAAAAGTTTCAAATTTAGGAAAAGAAGAGTGAAGTTCAAAATTATTAACAGGCTATCCAGATATAGTAATCTTCACTTGAAAAAGAAAAAGAAATAGGAAAAGAAAAAGGATTGAAAAATAATCCCTGAAAAGAAAAGAAAAGAAAAAGCAAAGAAAATAAGTGAGGAGAAGCTTGAGGATATGCCTTATCAAAAATTGGCTTCACTTGGATTAACCTAAAAGGAAAACTAAAAACATTTCTGAACTTATATTTATGACTAGTTTCATATTTATAGTTTCCACATGAATTTCTTATCTTCTGAATATTCTAAGTGAATTGGAATTGCAACATATGGTCACTCTTGAAATAAATAGAAGACTAAAACTCTTAGACTTGATGACTAAATAGCATTATACCAGCAAAATTAATCTAATTATTTTAAAATCTTTCTGAGAATTCTTATTATAATATTTATTTAAATCAAAATTATAGTATTTCTGAATTAAAACTTTACCACAATGAATCAAAACTTTTATGTAGTATTAAGGATTACTTGAGGGCAAGTAATAGTTAAGTTTGGGGAATTTTGACCCAAGAAAAAAATGTCAAGATTTGCATGCTTATTTTATACTGATTTTGATGATATTGCACTTTAAAGAAAGGTATTTTTGGTGTTTTTCTAAAGGTATGAAGATTTAAGTACAAAGGAACTAAAACATGTAAAAAGGAGCAGATTTGGAGCAAAAAGGGACTAAATTATGCAAATTTGACCTTGGCCACCGACGGCGGGGTTTGTTTAAATGCATTGTTTCTAGAAGGCCGCTGACGGCGAGATCGACGGATCTTTCAAGAAATACATTGAATGTGGACGATTTTCGAGGGGTACCTTCACAACCCTTAGAGACTCTTCTACAACTTTAAAGGGAACGAATTTAGGCCAAAAAATGGCTCTTCTTCTGGTCTCTTAAGTGATTATTAGTGATTTCATAGTGTAAAAGAGAGTCTATTAGTGAGTTTAATTTAGTGAGTAGTGAGTTCAAATAGGGAATTTGTAAGGAAATCTTCGAGGATTGCAAGAGTGGAGGGGAAGTGAGAGAACTCTTCCACATGGATGTTTCAAAGGAGAATTCCAAGGAAAAGATCTAGAGGAACTTCAAGGAGTTTGTTTGGGGAGGAATTTGAGATAAGTAGTGTTTATTTGTTTATAGTGTGTAGAACTTTACTTTATTATATGAAATCTAAGTTTTATTTCATCATCTTCATGAATTCTGAGTAGTTGTTCTATCTTTCTCCTGGTTTTGATGTTTTTGTGAAATGATTATATAATTAGTTTATTAAATAAATTATAAAAGAAGTTGTGATGGTATTATACCTAAACTTACTTTACTATACAAATTGGTCATTTGTATTGTTAAAATCTGTGAAGAATTCTTAAGACCTGACCGTGGGCTAAGAATTTTTAACTTGTATGTATCACAATTCTCTTTGCAAGGTAGACGGGTAAATCCTTGAAGGGAGAAGTGCAAATAAATAAGGAAAGAATATTAATCGGGCGTAGAATTGGAGATTTTAGAGTGACAGGCTAAAATCCTCAATTCAGTCCTATCGTTTGGGTGCTGATGTGTAGATTGTTAGCCCTCAGGTGAGGGGAATGTGGGAGCTCCAAAGTGAGAGTCAGTATCCTCCCAACCTAGTCGTAGAATCAGTAACCAAGCATAGGATTTGTCAGTATTCTTTATGCCTGGACCAAAGGGTACAGAATAGGTATGCTCCTATTTGTCACAACACATTAAAACTAATTATATTTATCATTTCACTTAAATATCTTAACTAAGGGGAAATATTCTTGTTATTATCTATACTTGAACTTAACTCTAGTAGTAGTATTAGTAAATTGGTAGTAAAACTAGTTTTTAATATAAGTTTCATATTATTGTCGATTGCATATTAGTGACAGATAGGCAATTCGATTTATTTGTGATTCTAAATTGGTTTTTATAATCTTAGTCCACAGGATTTAATATATTCTCTGTGAGATTGATATCCAGAATTCCATTAGAGCCATGTATTTCTTGAATGATATGTATACTTATGTTTGAAAGTAACTCTGCGATTAAAAAGATAAAATATTTAATTATTACTAAAGTTAAAATTACGCTCAAAGTCAAGTCTTTGGCGTTGTCGCTAAGGATTTATATCTTTTAGTACTGGTGCTGAATTATTATATTTTTAAGTATATTCAAATTGGCTAAAAGCGCAGGGTGGTTCGATGTTGCACCATACTTTACATGTGTCTGCATTTTGCATTTGCACTGGTGTGATTCTCCCTAGCGAGGATCACCACTCATTCCAGGTCACTGCCTCTTTGACATATCCATCTGCTCAGGCCTCTGCCGCCACAACATGTCCACCCCCGGGTCACTCCCTCCCAGACATACTCATTTGCTCGGGCCGCTACCGTCATGGCATGCCTACTTCTGGGTCACTACCTCTCTGACATACTCATTTTCTTAGGTTGATGTCGTCACGACATGCTCACCTCCTGGTCACTACATCCTCGGTATACCCATCCTTTAGGCCACTGCCTTCATGGCATGCCCATTCTTTCTGAGTCACTGCCTTCACGACATACTCACCCTTACCACTTTGGTGCACCTATCATATGATTGTTTCATATTTTACATGTTTTCATGTGTGCTCGGTGACTCCCTCTCGAGTAAGGTGTAAATCCTCTTCATATGTATCCTTTTTTTTTCTTGATGCAAAATCATTTATAGCTGGTATTTGCTATTTGCATGGTGTTCAGAGTCCCCAAGTAGGTTTAATTCCTCTTTATATGTAGTCGGTTTTCACCGGTTCATCTTGTTTGTGTGTGTCATGTTACATGTAGCATCTTTGCACTCTGCATGACGTGTGTTCTCCCTTTTGGGTGCCCATTATGATTGCTCCGTACTTCAGTCTAGCAGTCACAATGTGGGCTTTTTGCATGAACTGTTTCCTTGTCCATTCCTCGATGGCTTGTCCTACTCGTTAGGAGAGTGACTTTGTGTCGATCGTGATGCCTTAACGAGCATTGATTGCTGGGTTGACCCCAGCGAGCAATGCGAGTTAAGTCATCGGGATTGGCATGAGTATGACTGTGTTAAGGATCCAATGGATCTAACTTATGTCACCTCTCTTCGTGACACCTTATAGATCCTTCGGATCTTTAGGACAAGGCTAGTATGGTGACCCCATAAAAATTCATACGGTAGCTGGAGACTTATCCCCCGCACTTAGGCACTAGGTTAGTGCACTTTTTGTTAGATGGTGTACTAGGCTAAGACTTAGTTTGCTAGGTTGTCTTTTTGATGTCTGACTATTGTTCTTTGTTGGATTGGTTGCCCTAACCAGACATCATTCTTTTGCATTGTGTTTGTGGTGTGACTGCATGCTTTAAACGTATGGTAGTGTGTTAAGGTGCTTTTCTGCATAGAGTCATGTCTCTATATGCACACACATGTACCGCTATGGGGAAGCATGTGATAATTTCTGACCATTTTGCTTGCATGTGCTTTTTAGCTCCCTCACTTATAAGACGTGACTCATTATATGTTATATGCATGTGAGCTAGGAGATTGAGTCTTTTCTTTTGTACTTTTAGAGGCTAGGAGAGTCTTGTAGCATAAATAAGATCAGGCCTGGGTTCCGAGGCATTTGGCACGACAACCACTTGGAGGGGACCAGGAGCTGATGCTTGTGCCTCGTATCTTAATTTTGCATTTCATATTAATGTATAGAATTAAGACTTGGCATTGATGTATAGAATTAGGACTGGGCATGTATATACGGAATCCGGTCGCATTTTTTCTTTTTTGGGATATGTTTTCGACTAGCGGCACCGACCTTTTATTATTTTATTTGGTTTGTTTTACTTTTGTCGAGTGCCTGGATGCATGTATGCCTACGTGTTTGCATATTTTTCTTATTTCTTTTTGTGATCTGGGATTTCACGATGCAACATAGGCTCATTAGGATTAAATTCCTATTCTTTCTACATAATAACTCTAAATAAAATATTCAAGATAATTAAAATTTAGAATTAAAATATTCAGGATTCAAAATTTGCACTTTGACTTTCCTGCATACATTAGTACGGCCTCCACAATATTTAAGGACCGCTATAGATCATTGCATCATATTTGTATGTCCCAAAGAGGAGCCCCCGTGCTTCTTCAACTAGACTGGCCCAGCGTACCCTTTTTATATAAGTGGTTGTCTAGTGCACCTAGGGTGTTAGAAGGCTCCCCAACCCAGACGGAGTGTAAGTCTTCTTGCTTGGAGTGTTTGCAGCTTTATAGTTGAACCTCCCTTTCTCCTCTTTCCTAAGGCATCCTTGCAGCTTTGGCAGGTGTAAGACCCACCACTTGGAGCTCCATTTTGTAGTCATAGGATAGAATTTCTTTCGTCTGACCTTAGGGCTACCGAGTTTCCCTGTGGACGACGCAATTCATGGATTGCTGACCGGGGATCTCAGGACGTGTTGGGTTAACTATCTTCTCAACCAGGTAGACTTAGGGTCCTACTGGCTTGGGATAACAGGTTCGTGGTACTCTGACTTGGCTACCTCTACCCATTTAGGATTACTCCTCCCTTCCTTTGCTACCCCTGTTGAGCCCTTTTGCTCCTTGAATTTGTTGATATCATTTTGATGGCCCGATGTTGATGAGTTGTCTCCCGCTTAAGATACAATGATTTTTCCTCTTCCCTCATAGCCCGAACATGTTTTGACGTTTTAGGATACCCCATTGAGATGGTTTATGTTATTTTTTGCTCGGTATGTCAATGAGTTGTTACCCCATTTGGGATGTGAGAGACTCACTCTATGCTCGATGGCTTAGCAAGAGCTTTGAAGCATCTTGGCGTTCCCACACAGAATAACATTCCTTTGACAACCTATTGATCTAGGTTCATGATAATATAAAGCAAAACTCCTTTATCGAGATTATTCTTAGGTATCCCCCAAGATGTAATTAACGAGTAGGAATACGTTCCTCTGGGAATGCTCTTGACCCCATAATAGGTACATACACCTGACTCTCTAGTTATGGGTAGTCTACTAAGATACTTCTTTTATGGATATCGGTTCAAGGTGCCTCCGCCTGATCTTGTTTAGGCGGACATAATTGAACTATCCTTGTAAATTTTATCGCACGTAGACTCCCCACATTTTTTTTCTTTTTTTTTGTCTTCTTTGTCGTATGTACCTTTTTATTCGGGTACTCTCCTCTTTGAATCACTTATTTAATTTGAGAGGGATATTTATTCGAATAGGGGAAGTATATGATGAGCGACAAGCTAGCTACTCCTTTAAAATTAAAAAAAAGAGAGATAAAAAGAATGGAGAAAAAAATATGGTGACTTTGCTGGGGAATCGGTCTCTCTCTCCATGCTTGGGATTTCGCTTCTGGGGTTATAGCCTCGCTCTTCATACTAGGAGTTTCACTCATATTATCGTGACCTGGTTCTCTTCCTTCGAGTCACAGTTGAGCCTTTTGTGAGACCTTGGTTTTCAGTTCATGTGTCAGTTGCTAGGGGTAGCAACTCGATGCATTATGTCCCTTCTCTCACCCTTGACAGTTCGGTTGCTGCATTTTCACATGCATCGATGTCATGGTACCTTGTGATTGGTTTCATAGTCTTTCCTTGCTTTCTGATCATTATCCCTTTTTGCTCTGCTTCATGGAAGAGCAAGAAGGTGGTCACGATCGCTGCTGTCTGGGGGGGCTCCTTTCCCTCTCCCCGATCATTTTTTGTTCTCCTGAGGGTGTCATAACCTTCAGTTCCTTCGAGCATCTCTGTAGGATTTCCTTACGTAGTCCTATGCCCTCTGAGACATGCTTTGTACCCTCTCCCTTAAAATGGGAGACGTGCATATTGAGTTGTTCCTATGCCCTCTCAAGCGTTTTGCTTTGTGCTCTCTCCCCTTAAAAGATGAGATGTGCATATTGAGTCGTTCCTATGCCCTCTTAGCTGCTTTGCTCTGTGCCCTCCGCCTTAAAAGGGGAAACGTGCATATTGAGTCATTTATATGCACTCTAATACATTTTCTCGATGCCCTCCCCCTTAAAAGGGTAGTTGTACATATCGAGTTATTTGTGCTGCAGTGGCTTGTGTCACGCTCGCTTCTTTTGCTAAAAGAAACTGGAGCTCTATAGCAATGCGTCGTTGCACCTAACGGTCTTTTCTAGACTTGTCCCTCAGTGTTTTCACGGATCTCCTTGCTTAGTTGCCATAGGTGGGTGAGTCTTCTGCTAGCAGTAGTTTTGTCATTGCCATCGCCGTTGTGACTTATGTCCTATCTCTCTTTCTTTCTGTTCTGGTTTCTTCTGAGGATCCACCTGTCCCTCAATTAGGCGGGAAGGCCATGAGGACTAGGAATAGGTTGCTATGAATTTAGCAGCTTGTCCTCCATCGGGTTTTTGTACCTGCTCCGACTCCTGTTTAGAAGGTGCCTTCTGTCTCTAAATTGAGAGTAGTTTTGCTACTGTCCCGGTTGTGCGGACCACATCCCCACTGGATGCTTGCTACATGTAGCACCTCTTTCGTTTTAGCAGCTCGTATCGGTACTAATTTTCTCTCAAAGAAGAGGCTAGTACTAGATGGTGATGTGCTACAACGTTCTTCCTCATTTTCTAGCCTCTTTTGTGGTACTTCCGTATTTTGAGGATTTCCATCCCTACAGATGTTGCACTATCTAAGTGTGCTAGAGTTAACTTTTGTGGTACCATCCTCTGGCGTTGTGGACCACATCTCCACCATGACTCACTTTGGTTCCTGTTCAGGATGATGCTTAAATCCCATCGACTGAGAATTAGTTTTTTATCCTCTGGCGGTGTGGTATGTCCCCGCCATGACTTATTTCGATTCCGGCAGGAGTTGATGCTCAAATTCCATCAACTGAGAATCATTTTTCTCCTTTTTCTGGCGATGTGGACTATGTTCCAGCCAGGATTTTTTGGAGGTTCTTACTTCTTGGGATGCAGGTCATTCTCACCTTACTGTCTATGTTGTTGTTGCTACCGTGAGTTCTCTGACTGATAAGATCGTAGGGGCGCCTTCCTTGTTAAGTGGAAGTGTTCTTGTTGGTTTGACGACTATCTCAATTATTGTCATTATAGGTTTCTCTGAGGTGTCATCTGTCCCTACATTGGGCAAGGGTGTCCTGAGAAATAGGAACACATTACTACAATTACTGCAACAAACTTAGCCACATGTCTCTTTACCTGTTGTGGTTCCATTTGATGGGGTATTTTGCGCTCCATTGGCTAAGAATCACCTGTTGTATTGTCCAGTTGTGTGGATTATACCCCGTCCATCATAGTTATGAGGGTTCCCCCTCCTTAGGATGCAAATTGCTCTAAACTTGCTATCCATTTTGATGACTCCACTACAGGTCTTCTTACCAAGAAGATTATTGGAGCAGTTTCCCTCTACAAGGATTGGATCATCTTCCTTGAAAGAAGTTCCTTACCAGGATCCTTCAGATGTCCAAGCAAACTTCTTTGTCCTTCTTATCCTATAAGCCCTCGTAGTAGGAGATCGGGGTTCGCCTATCTGTCCATTACGAGGTCGGAACAGTTGCCACCTGTCGTGCAGTCTGTGTGACCCGCCAAGGTATTGCATGGGAACCTTGTGTGGTACTTAGAGCCACAGTGATGGATATTATCGCAGGTATCATTGAAGATCCTGTTGTGGTGGCTTTGCTCGCATTTGATGTGCCCACTCATTCCATGAGCTATATGGAAAGAGTTGTGGCTTCCTCTTCATCATGCTAGATGAAGTTGTCCTATGATGATAAAGGGAGATCTGAGGTACAATACCGTTGTTTCTCACCTTATTTATGGATAGAAGTTGATCGCCCTAATTTGGTGGATACCGGTGGGTTAGGTAGGTTTCTACCATCCCGTCACTTGATATATCGACGCTGCATGTAGAATGACTTTCTACATTTAACGGTGAAGGGTTCATGTGTCTTGCTTTGAAGAGTGTTTATTCTACTTCTTTCACTTATTAAGCAAGGCTATGATGGATTTTTTATACTCTGATTGGGGGAATGATCCATGAAAAAAATACCTATTTTTATACCTTGATTTTTATTAAATTTTTAAGGATATTATGCTTTAATGAAAGGTATTTTTGTGTTTTTGGATATATATGATGCAAAAATGTTCAAGAAGGAAAAAAGATCAAAAGGGAGCAAAAATGGAGCCAAAATGAAAAATTGATAAAATAATGGGACTGGCGCCTAGGTGCTAGAATCCGGCGCCTAAGCGCTAGCTCGATACCAAAACAGTTACGATTTTCTAACTACTTTAGGCAGTTATTTTGACGGTTAGAGCGGTTATTGGACCTTCTAGAAGATTGGCAGTTATTCCTAGATTATAGGACATGTGATACATTGTATCTAGACGCTTGGAAACGGTTTGGATCGTGAAGAGGTGCGATCCAAAGTGAAGAGGTGTGAAGAACTGGACGCGGAGTCCGGCGCCTAGGCGCCAGACACAGTTTCTAGAAGATTCATTAAACTTGGACACATTTTGAAGAGGTGCTTTAGGCAACCCTTGAAGCCTATAATTAGCTAGTCATTACTATAGAAAAGAGCCCCCCCCCCCAATCAGAGAGATAATTTTAAATATAGGGTCACACTTTTAGTTTACTTTCTTTCATAAATTAGTGAGTTTATTTTATTTAGAGTTTGTATTGAGAGTTTGGAAGAGTTGGTGCTTTTGAAGTCTATTTCGCTTTGGAGTCAGAAGGAATCAGAGGTTCAGTTAGAGAAACACTTGAGATAATTATTTGTAATTTGATTCAAAGTTTTATTTATATATTTTGTTATTTAAATTCAATGTGTTCTAAGTAGTTACTTTACTTTCTCCTTTCAATTATGAAAAGATAAATAAGATAATATAAAATTTGTTGGAGAATTAAAAGCTAAATATGTTTAAATATTGTGATGATATTAATATCGGGTCTTAATTTACTATTTATATTGGCCATTTAAGTTGTTAAAATCTGTTGAAGAATTTTGAGACCTAAAAGGAGATGAATTCTTAACTAGTAGATATCACATGAATCCTTGGGTAGTCGAAGGCCTTGTGCGGGTTATTCAAGGTGAAGTGCAAATAAATAGGAAATTATTATTCAATCGGCGTAGAATTAATAAGTTTTTAGAGTGACAAACTAAATTCTTTTAATTTGGTTTATAGAAAGGGAAAGGGTCACTAGTAGGGCCGACCATAGCCACCCTTGGACACTAGTAGTGTGAGCCTAGATTAACCCATTCTACTAACAATACATCCGGACTGATGCTATAGGTTAGCTGATGTTCTTTATCTTATCGAGTGAAGGTAAAGAATAGGAATGCTTATTTGGCACTGATACCATAAATTTATATTCTCCACGAATATTACATTATCTAAAAAGTCTTGGATTAATTGAAAGGAAGAAAGTTGTTTGCTTATTATTATTTACATCTCTCATTATTTTAGTACTGTTTTATTTCTGCAGTTAGTTAATTAAATATTAAATTTGTAACTTTAAAAGAAATACATAAAAATAAAATTAAATTATTTAAAAATCTATAAACCTCCTCGTGGGATCGATACTGGGATCTTTATTTAAAGCCCTATATTACTTGAAACGATACGTATACTTGTGTAGTACCTACATAGTGTGTAAAATATTTTCCATAAAATTATATTTATATACACTAGCCGCTATTATTATTTGGGTCAAAGTATTGGTTATAACATATTTTTGGAAGCATAAATTGTTGCGTTATTTGCGGTCGGGTCAAGTTTTTGACTCCGTTACCGGGGAGGTAAATTTTTAGATTTTAAATATTTTATTTTATTTATTTCTTTTATTGTCAAAATACAAAAATATAAAATACAAAAACATTTATAAAAACAAAACTAAAAAAAGTAAGTAGAGATTTTATTTCTTGCTATTTTACTTTTTATTTACTTTTTATGTGTAGTTACGGATGCGAAGGATTATTACCTTTAGATTCGAATCGAAAAGAAGCTGATTAGAAGAATTAAAAAATGAAAACAAATTCAAAAATATCGAGAGATGGCTAATTTACATAACAATTTACATAATCCAATTGAAATTAATGAACAAAATGTTTATAAACCATTAAGGGATTATGCTAACCCTACGATTGATGAACTTCATAATAGTATTCAAATACGTGTTGTAGATGCTTAATTATTTTGAGCTTAAACGCATACTATTATTCAAATGGTTCAAAATAATAAATTTGAGGGAACACCAAATGTGTATCCAAATTTACACCTTGCTAGTTTTTTAGAACTTTATGCTACCTTTAAATATAACAATGTTTCTGATGATGATGTTAGACTTAGACTCTTTCCTTTCTCTTTAAGAGATAAAGCAAAGATGTGGTTGAACTCATTAGCAACAGGTTCTACTAAAACATGGGCTGAAATGGCACAAAAATTCTTGCTAAATATTTTTCTCCTTCTAAAACTGCTAAATTAAGAAATGATATTTCTTCATTTAGTCAATTTGATGGGGAGACAATTTATGAAACTTGGGAAAGATTTAAAGAACTATTAAGAAAGTGTCCTCATCATGCTTTACACGATTGGTTAATTATTCGAACATTTTGTAATGGACTTATTGGATCATTGAAATCAATTATTGATCTTCTGTGATGGAGGTTCTTTAATGGCTAAATCATTTGAAGAAGCTTATACTTTAATTGAAGAAATGGCTAAAAATAATTTTTAATGGCCTTCAAAAGGATTAATCCTAAAAGAATGGGAAGTATTCATGATAATGAAGCCTTTTCTATCATAGCTTCATAAGTAGCTGTAATATCTAAGAAATTAGATAATTTTGCTATCAATATATCACATAACAACTCTGTTAATATGGAAGATTCTCAAGCTATTGAAACTTTACAAGCTATTGCTAATAAAAATAACCCTTATTCAAATTATTATAATCCTGGATGGAAAAATCACCCTAATTTTAACTGGAATAATTCACAACAACAATGGGGTAATAATCGATCTCATCCAGTTGGAAATTGGAACAATCAAGTAAATTCGAACTATAAAACTCCTGGATTTAATAATCGACGAGAAAAAGTTATACATATAAGAATTAATTTTACAGGTGAGTAATCGATTACAAAATCAAAACATCTGCTTATTCGTAATATTGAGAATCAAATGGGACGAATCGCTAATTTAATTAATTACGGACCTCAGGGAACACTTCTTAGTAATGTTGAAATCAATCCAAAAGAAATTGGAAAAGAACATGAACATGTTAAAGCTGTACAACTTAGAAGTGGAAAGGAATTAAAATAAAGAATTCAGGATGAAATTGAATTGAGATTGAGATCGAAGAGATTGAAAATTCTAAAAATACTCCTCCTAGTAAAGATCAGACTGTTATTCCTATTAATGTGGAAGTTGAAAAACCACCACCACCTTTCCTCAAAGACTAAAATAGCAGAAGCTTGATCATCAATTTTCTAAGTTCTTTGAAATTTTTAAGAAACTTACCATTAACATACATTTTCTTTGAAGCTTTGGAACAGATGCCGACTTATGCGAAATTTATGAAGGATATTTTAAGTAAGAAACGAAAATTTGAAGCTTTTGAAGCTATTGCATTAAGTGAAGATTGTAGTGCGATAATTCAAAAGAAATTACCTCGAGAAACTTAAAGATCTGGAAGTTTCACTATACCTTGTCTTATTGGAGAAAAATTTGTGGAAAAGCTTTATGTGATTTAGGAGCAAGTATTAATCTCATGCCATTTTCTATTTTTCGAAGGTATAATTTTAGGAGAGATTTCTCCACTACTTGTAACCCTTCGGTTAGGTGATAGATGCATCACTTACCACAAAGGAGTTATAGAGGATGTTCTTGTTAAAGTGGATAAATTTATTTTCTCTGTGGATTTCATTGTACTTGATATGGAAGAAGATAAAGAAATACTATTATTTTAGGGAGACCTTTTCATAGCTACGGACGGGCTATGATTGATGTGCGAAAAGGAGAATTAACTATGAGAGTTAATGATCGAGAGATTAAATTCGATGTCCTTAAATCGATGAAGTACCCTGACAAAGAAAAATGCAATCGAATAGATATTATTGATTATATAATTGAAAAACATTATCAAGAAAAATGTAAAGTCATTTCGGAAAAAAAAAAATTGAATTATTAATTGACGAGAATGAAGAATTAAAAGAAGAAGAATTATCTAAAGAAACTCATTATATTAAAGATAACTGAGAAATTTTGGACATAACTCAAAATGATATACTTTTACCCTCGATTAAAAAGCCCCTGAACTGGAATTAAAAATGTTACCTGCACATTTAAAGTATGCTTTTCTTGGAAATTCATTAACTTTACTGTTTTTATTTCTTCTAAACTAAGCTTAGATCAAGAAGAAAAATTAATAGGAGTGTTAAAGAATTATAAGAAAGCTTTTGGTTGAACTATTGCCGATATAAGAGGAATAAGCCCTTCCATACGTATGCATAGGATTTTAATGGAAGAAGATTTTAAACCTCTTATTGAACCTCGAAAGAAGATTAAATCCTATCATGAAAGTGGTTGTTAAAAAAGAAATTTTAAAATGGTTAGATGCTTGGAATTATTTATCCTATTTCGGATAGTCGATGGGTGAGTCATATTCATTGTGTTCGAAGAAAGGAGGAGTAGCTGTCATTGTCGATGATAAAAATGAACTAATTCCTACGAAGACGAGTTCTTGGATGGCGAATTTGCATTGATTATCGGAAATTAAATAATGCCACTAGAAAGGATCATTTTCCTTTACCTTTCTTGGATCGAATGCTTGATAAATTAGTTTGGACACTCATATTTCTTTTCTGGATGGATATTACGGTTATCATCGATTACTATCGCTCACGAGGACGAGAGAAAACAACATTTACAAGTCCTTATGGAACATTTGCGTTTAGAAGAATGTCTTTCGGTTTATGTAATGCACCTGCGACTTTTCGAAGATGTATGATGTCGATATTTTGTGATTTGATTGACAAAGGAATTGAAATATTTATGGATGATTTTTCGAGTTTTTGGAACTTCTTTTGAATCTTGTTTGGAAAATATTTCCAAAGTTACGAAAAGATGTGAAGAAACAAACTTAGTTCTTAGCTGGGAAAAATGTCGATTTATGGTCACGAGAAGGCATTGTACTTGGTCACAAAATTTCACAAAAAGGAATGGAAGTTGATCAAGCAAAAGTGAACATTATTGTTGAACTACAACCACCTACTACTTTTAATGATGTCAGAAGTTTTCTGGGACATGTTGGATTCTATAGAAGATATATAAAGGATTTTTCTAAAATTGTTAAACCTCTGTCATTTATTAGGAAAAGAAGCTAAATTTGAATTTAATGAAGGCGTATGTTAATGCTTTCAATATTTTAAAAGAAAAATTAATAGCGCACTTTATAATTATTGCACCTAATTGGAATAAACCTTTTGAATTAATGTGCGATGCAAGTGATTTTGCAATTGGATGCTATATTAGGACAAAAATATGAGAAAATTTTCAAAGTTATATATTATGCTTAGTAAAACTCTTACTTGAAACTCGAAGAAATTACACTACTGCGAGAAAGAGCTTTTAGTTATAATTACATGCCTTTGATAAATTTAGACCTTATCTTCTTGGTGCCAAATGCATAGTTACATGCTGATCATTCCATTATTAAATATTTAATGTCAAAAAAATATGCAAAACCTAGACTAATAAGATGGGTTTTACTTCTATAAGAATTTGATTTTCAAATAGTGGATAGAAAAGAAATTGATAACTAAATTGCTGATCATTTATCTAGATTAAGAATGATATTATTATTGAAAAAAAGATAAATGAAAATTTTCCTGATGAACATGTATATGTTATTCAAGGATGCCAAACACCTTGGTATGCAGATATAGTTAACTATTTAGTTTGCAATATTCTACCTTATGGATTGAATAACAAATATATTAAGAAATTAAAAATGATGCTAAATCTTATATTTGGGAAGAACCTCATTTATTTAAATTGGGAAGAGATTTTGTAATTCGAAGATTTGTATCTTATGAATAAACTTTTGTTATTATTCAAAAATGTCATGATTCTGAATTTGGAGGACACTTTGGAGTAGATAAAACTGCATTTAAAATTTTAAATTCAAGATTTTATTGGCCTACCTTGTTCAAAGATGTGAGACAATATGTGAAAACATGTGATCGATGTCAAAGGATGGGAAATATATCTAGGAAATGAAATGCCTTTAAACAATATATTGGAAGTTGAAATTTTTGATATATAGGGTTTAGACTTTATGGGACCATTTACACCATCATCTGGAAAGATTTATCTTTTATTAGCAGTTGATTATGTTTCAAAGTGGATTAAAGCTATAGCTTTACCTAACTGTGATGCCAAAAGTGTTTTGAAATTTTTAAAGAAAAGGACATTTACCAGATTTGGAATGCCTAAGGTAATTATCATAGATGGTGGAAGTCATTTCGAAATATAAGAATTCGATCATTCTTGGAAAAATTTGGAATCGAACACGGAATTACAGTGCTTATCACCTACGAAACAAGTGGAATGGGTGAAGTATCAAACAAAGAAATTAAAAGAATTTTAGAGAAAGCTGTTAATCCTAAAAGAAGCTGATTGGGTTGATAGACTTGATTTGCATTATGGGCTTATAGAACGGCTTATAAGACACCGATCGGAATGTCACCTTACTAGGTTAGTTTATGGTAAACATTGTCGATTACACATTGAACTTGAACATAAAGCTTATTTGGCAATAAAGGAGTTTAATTTTGATTTGAATACTGTAGGAGAAAAATGATTATTACAATTAAATGAGATGGATGAAATAAGAAATGAGTCATATGAAAATGCAAAGATTTATAAAGAAAAAATGAAGATATTACATGATAAAAAGTTTTCAGGAAAAATATTTGAGCCTCAACAAGAAGTATTATTATTTAATACTCATTTGAGACTTTTTCCTGTAAAATTAAGATCTAAATGGATGGGACTATATATAATTGAGAAAGTATACAATTATGGAGCTATGGATATTAAAGGCCCCAAAACGCGAAAAATAATTAAAGTTAACGGGTTAAGACTGAAGCCTTATTTGGGAGACATAAAAATGATTTATAAAGAGGCTTACGAGTTAAGTCAACTTGATTAAAGACTTAATTACGTTGGGCTGACGACGTTAAAACAAGCGCTTTGTGGGAGGCAACCCATAATTATTTTTGTGTGTTTTTACATTTTTAATGTAAGGTTATGCCTCGGTCTTGACTAAATTTTATATAACTTTAGAAAATTGGATGCTAACAAGTCTTTATTGACTTAAGCTAAAGATTATCTCGAAGTATATAAAGTTTGGACTTTGAATCACTTCATTTTGTATGTGAGTAAAAAGGAGATCAAGTTAGCCTTCATTGTGATTGTTTATAATTTGAGTTAATTTTAATTATTGAGTCTATACTGATCTTACCATTCTAATTTACCTATTTTAGAGATCGAAACTTTGAAATTTGACGTTAGGCAAAACGGAGTCGAACATGGTTCCGGAGCCTAGTTGCCAGAATCCGGCGCCTAAGCGCCAAAGTAGACTGTGAATCGATGGGTCCGGTGCCTAGGCGCTGATTTGGTGCCTGAGCACCACAGTTACTGGGTCGTGTAAAAACCAAAAATTTTTCAGTTTTTCACACGATTTTCTCCTATAAACTACCCCATCTTCGTTCCCAATCCCTAAGAAACCAAAGATACGACCTTTACACTTCATTCTTGAGGAGATAAGAGAAGATTTTGAAGAAATGGAGAGAAGAAATCATGGAGAAGAGGCTAGAGATAAGAGTTCAAAGGATCCTCAACCTTTCTTCAATGGTTTTATTGTTGTAAGTTTGGAGAAGTTTTCGAGTCACCTAGATAAGTTTGAAGTGAAATTCAAAAGAAATGGAGATCGCCTCCATGAGATGTATCACTAAATCAAGCATCTGGAATGGCAGGCAATGCTTCAATTCGATCATCTAGCGGCCTATCAAGATGCTCAAGTAGAGATGTATGCTAAGAACAAATGGATCGACGAGAAAATGGCTATGAATTTTCCAAGGGCGTTAGTGTTCTTCCCAAGTAAGCCGGGAAATCTTCATTGCGATGAGAATGGAAATTTCAAATTTGAAGATTAGATAGTAAATGTGGTTAGATCAAGACTTTATCTAGTGTGTCGTTGCATCGATTTGGTAAATCGACTGTGTTGTTTGTGTGTTTGTTTTATTGTTCAATGTGTGTTGTATTTACTTTGAAATTGTGTTGTTTGATTATTTGTTAGGACTTGAATCTTATTATTATACTTATATGTAATGTATTGAGCCCGAAATTGATGATTATGAATGGAATTAGAAGAGTTTAACTTAAACTTGTGTTTAATTGGTGGATTTAATTTATAATTTTTAAAAAATTTTGGAAAATATTTTGGAATTTGGAAACTGAAGCAATACTCTTATATGAGTAATTGAAAGTTGAAGTTGTGAGTTTTGGTGGAAAATTAAATTTTTAAAATGATTTTTGTGAAAGGCGAGTCTGGTGCCTAGCAGCCAGAGGTCGGCGCCTAGGCGTTGTTCGGCCTACTAATTAAACCCCCATTAGCCATTGCCGACGCCTAAGCTTCATCCCCTTCCTCTTTTTTGCGAAAACCTACCCTTAGATCCATCTAGAAGCCAAATCTTCACATTTTTTAGCCCAAAATCACTTGATTTCTTCATCTTGAGGTCAGATCTACCTTCTAATCCATTTATTTTTTATTTCTACCATGGATTTTCCTATTTTTGCTAAAAACTAAAATTTTGGAGAAAAATTTTGATTTTTAGAAATTTTTCCATGGATTTTTAAACTCAGTTTAAGTTTCTCAAGCTTAAAAGAGTTTAGTTTATTTGATTCCTTAATTTATTTGTGTTTTCTTTCATGTTTAGATGGCACCTAAATCTAAGCGTGGAAAAGAACGAGAAAATTTCGATCGCAGCAAATTCGCTACTGCGGCAGCGTACTTTTGTTACCATGAATTTGCGTCATCGAGAAAATTTATCTCGGAACGCAGTTTTTACAATCCTGAAGAGATGATCGAGAACACGATCGTTGCAGACAATTGGCAGCGATTCTGTTATTTCACTGTCGTTGTTGTTATTCCTGTTGTACGAGAGTTTTATGCCAACTTTATGGATGTGGAAGACTATGAAGTCTTCGTTAGAGGTGTCGGAGTGAGATTAACTCCAGAACGTATCAACATTTTCTACAGCCTACCACCTACCATCGAGTGCTACTATTCTGATCTATCTCCATCTGAAGGTGATTTGGAGATGATCATTGCATATCTGACTGACGGCACTGGAGCTTGGAAGATCAGGAATGACAAAAGGGTAAACTTTAAATCTTCTAAGTTGAATGTTATTTCAAAGGCCTGGCACTATTTTATTTCTGCTAGACTACTTCCTTCCAACCACTTGAGTGAAGTTACCAGAGATAGTGCTATCATGAACTACTGTATTCAGGAATGAAAGCCGATAGATGTTAGTAGCATTATCTATGATTCTGTGGAGTCGATTGCACGATCCAGCACTTCTGTGGGATTAGGATTCCCATCTTTGATATGTTCTTTATGCATGAGCGATGGAGTTATTGCTGATATTTCTGAGGAGAAGCTGAAAACTACAAAGCCTATTGGGCAGGAGAGTGTTAGTATTTATGATCGTCTTCGCGGGAAGAGATCTACTGCTCATTCTACTTCTGTACCTGCTCTAGGTAAAGCTTCTACTTCTATACCTTCTACTTCTGCTACACCACCACCTAGTTTTTGGGAGACTATGGATGAGATTTATTCAGAGCAGCATAATGCATTACTCTTAGCTAATTTTCGCATAGATGAGATCGATGCGAAATTTGATCATCTTGCTGATTTTACCCTTAGGAAGAGCAATTATGATGTTGAGTATGATGAAGCTCTTGTTAGATTCCTAAAGGGAGAACAATCTATTCAGTTCCCTACTTGTCCTAGATTCACACCTTATGATCCAAAGAAGACTGAGGATGTTTCCTTTAATGTCGATGATGATGATGAGGAGGAGGAGACAGCGAGTGATGATTAGATTGTCGAGATTATGTTCTTGTTTTATTAATTTGTGTGTTAGACTTAGTAGTATGATTGGTTTATGTTTGTTTGATGTTTTGTTGATGTTAGCTGTACTGATGATTGTCGTACTATTTAGTTATTAATGATGTTATGTTTCTGTTATTGTGATTAGTATAGTCATTTAATTTAGCTACTGATATAAAAATTGAACATGTTTACTTTTATATATGCTTCATTATTTCAGTGATATTCATAAAAAGCATGTGTAGAAGTAAATTTTTCTTTGTAGACTGTTTTTACATACTTATAGAATTCCTTTTTAAATTATGCCTTTCTTTCTCTCATACTTATAGAATTCATTTTTAAATTATGCCTTTCTTTCTCTCATACTTTAGAATTTTTCATGATATACCAAAACTTAAGTTTGGGGGAAGGGAAAATACATGCAAATTTAAATTTTATTTGTCCTTAAGTGCTAATATTTTCTTTAAATATATATGTATATATATATATATATATTAATATAACATAAATAATGAAAAATATATTTAAGATCACTTAAATTTTTGAAATTATAAATAATTTAGTAGACTTAACCAAAATTTTAATAACTTTGATTGATTTAAGAATAGAATTATTCAACTTAAAGAAGAGTAAGATTAATAATTTTTTCTATTCATGGTAGAGATAATTGAATTTTAGAAGTATTAAGAAATCAAGAATTATAACTTAAAAAAGAAAAGAGTGAAAGTCTTTTTGAAAACTATTCACGTTATAGTGATTAAGTGAAGATGTATAAGTTTGTAAATATAAGTTAAGGATAGTGAAGTTCAAAATCATTAACAGGCTATCCAGATACAGTAATGCTCACTGTGAAAAAAATAAAGAGAGAGGAGAAGTTTGAGGAGATGCCTAATCAAAAATTGGTTTCACTTGAATTATCTTATAAGAAGAAAACTAATTACATATATTACTTAATTTTTATGCATGCATCTTTATTAGAAAAGATTTTCATGAAGAACATTTTCTTGTAAATAATTTATGTGATCTTAATATAATAAACTACAATTATTTCCAAAATGAATAAAAAATTTTTGAAGTCTTACGATTTGGTAGTTAAATATTCTTTAAATTCTTAAAATTAAACTTAGTTAGTGAAATTTGGTTAATGATTTACTAAAGCCTTTATAAAATCAAAAATTACAACGAATCTTAAATACTTACCTTTTATTCCAATTGTTATACATTTTATATAGTAAAAAGGGTTACTTGAGGACAAATAACGTTTAAGTTTGGGGGATTTTGATCCATGAAAAAAATACCTATTTTTATGCGTTGATTTTTATTAAATTTTTAAGGATATTATGCTTTAATGAAAGGTATTTTTGTGTTTTTGGATATAGGTGATGCAAAAATGTTCAAGAAGGAAAAAGGATAAAAAAGGAGCAAAATGGAGCCAAAATGGAGCCAAAAAGCAAAATTGCCAAAATAATGGGTCTAGCGCCTAGGCGCCAGAATCCGTCCCCTAAGCGCCAGCTCGATACCAAAACAGTTACGATTTTGTAACTACTTTGGGCAGTTATTTTGACGGTTAGAGCGATTATTGGACCTTCTAGAAGATTGGCAGTTATTCCTAGATTATAGGACATGTGATACATTGTATCTAGACGCTTGGAAACGGTTTGGATCGCGAAGAGGTGAGATCCAAAGTGAAGAGGTGTGAAGAACTGGACGCGGAGTCCGGCACCTAGGCGCCAGAATCCGGTGCCTAGGCGCCAGACACAGTTTCTAGAAGATTCATTGAACTTGGACACATTTTGAAGAGATGCTTTAGTCAACCCTTGAAGCCTATAAATATGAGGCCATTTCTACAAAAAAGAGCCCTCCCCCCCCAATCAGAGAGAGAATTTTAAATATAGGGCCACACTTTTAGTTTACTTTCTTTCATAAATTAGTGAGTTTATTTTATTTAGAGTTTGTATTGAGAGTTTGGAAGAGTTTGTGCTTTTGAAGTCTATTTCACTTTGGAGTCAGAAGGAATCAGAGATTCAGTTGGAGAAACACTTGAGATAAGTATTTGTAATTTGATTCAAAGTTTTATTTATATTTTTTGTTATTTAAATTCAATGTGTTCTGAGTAGTTATTTTACTTTCTCCTTTCAATTATGAAAAGATAAATAAGATAATATAAAATTTGTTGGAGAATTAAAAACTAAATATGTTTAAATATTGTGATGATATTAATACAGGATCTTAATTTACTATTTAAATTGGCCATTTAAGTTGTTAAAATCTGTTGAAGAATTTTGAGACCTAGAAGGAGATGAATTCTTAACTAGTAGATATCACATGAATCCTTGGGTAGTTGAAGGCCTTGTGCGGGTTATTCAAGGTGAAGTGCAAATAAATAGGAAAATATTATTCAATGGGCGTAGAATTAATAAGTTTTTGGAGTGACAGACTAAATTCTTTTAATTTGGTGTATAGAAAGGTAAAGGGTCACTAGTAGAGCCGACCATAGCCACCATTGGACATCTAGTAGTGTGAGCCTAGATTAACTCATTCTACTTAACAATACATCCGGACCGATCTATGGATTGCTGATGTTTTTTATACTTATAGAGCGAAGGTAAAGAATAGGAATGCTTCATTTGGCACAATACCATAAATTTATATTCTCCACGAATATTACATTATCTAAAAAGTCTTCGATTAATTGAAAGGAAGAAAGTTGTTTGCTTATTATTATTTACATCACTCATTATTTTAGTACTGCTTTATTTCTACATTTAGTAAATTAAATATTAAATTTGTAACTTTAAAAGAAATACATAAAAATAAAATTAAAATATTTAAAAATCTATAAACCTCCTTGTGGGATCGATACTGGGGTCTTTATTTAAAGTCTTATATTACTTGAAACGATACGTATACTTGCGTAGTACCTCTAGTGTGTAAAATATTTTCCAAAAAATTATATTTATATACACTAGCCACTATTATTATTTAGGTCAAAGTATGGGCTATAACATATTTTTGGAAGCATAAATTACTGCGTTATTTGCGGTCGGGTCAGGGAACGCCCCCAAAACCTCTTATTGCCAACTTGTTATATCGATTAGACCCTTTTACTAGTCTTAGTTGATTCATGTTTAGTTGGGATACACATCTCCCAAGCTGTTTGAGAGTGTCTCATTCGATTTGAGTTGTGTTTTCCTTTTGGCTAAGCTCTTGATGAGTGCATTTCATTGCTAAGACAACTATATTTGTCTAGTATTTGATTTAGTCAGTCTACCTTAAACCTGACTAGGCTATGGTGCCTCACCTTTCTTGAACCTTATTTACTTTTTAGTCTATTCTTGGTGATAGAGGCTCATTGCGAGATTGATCCATCTCATATATTCAATCTCATGGATATATTGTTTGACTTGGTTGATTCTTATCACCTTGTTAATAGTTATGTTGAACTAATTAGAATGATCTGTCTCGATAAATTAGTCCATGACTCATCATGATTTGTCTAAATCCGATATTACCAATTAGACTTTATTTATCTAACCGAGACATATCTTAACCAAGAGACAGTGGCTTCTTGTCCCTGTACCTGTTGGCGCATTTTATATTTTAAATTTAAGTATATATAAAGTTTTAAATAATTTGGAAAGTATCATTTGATTTTTGAAAATACTAGACCAAACCCATCTCATATCTAATAGTTGGAATAAACTAACCATACACAGTAAGCCATGCATATATCCCTAAGAATATACACATTTCTTGATAGTGAGGTTCGATTAAATAAACTAATACATTTATGATATTCTTTTTTTCTGCAAACCATTTTTATTTTCCAACAAATTCCCCTATTTAATACAAAAAAATTAAATAGGGTTTATATTAAGCTGGGTTCTAAAATTCCCTATAAGGGCAAGCCCCTATAGTTAATTACATCCTAAACTCTCGATAAAGATCAGTGGTTTCGCTTTTAAGAATTTCAAAGTTTAGGGTTTTCAAAGAATTGGATTTTGGAAATTTCAATTGGGAATGGATCAAATCTAGAACAGTTATTTTTCGGAATCCAAAGGAAGAGAAGTAGAGGATACCACGGATTCGAAGCGAATTTCGATGACTTCCCAACTGTCATATTGTTTGGCTTTAATTTACAGATATATTATTTGATGTTTCAATCCTGTCGATTTTAATTAACAAAGACTTGTATTCGTATGACATGATCATATAAATAGCCCGGAAAATAAGAGGTTTTATGTCGTAACGAATGACGACCTCGGAGTCCTAAGACGATTTTAGGGCTTAGATTGCATAATATAATTATGTAAATGCCTAAAGGGAGAAGTGAGGATTTATGTTGCACTAGGCAAACTACCTCAAAATCCTATGGCTTGTTGTCTAATTACTAAAGAAACGAAAGCTGACGAAGTTGACTGTGCTGCCCATCGCGCTTTCTCCGAGCTCCTTGTTTTTGTAGAGGATTTAGTTTAAGAAGTGACAATCAAGAGATGAAGAAGTGTCATGGTTTAGAGGTTGATTTTTCACTTCAATGTCCTAAGTTTTATTAGGGGTAATTTAAAGTTGGTTAAGCAGAACTGGTTAAGATCCCATGGTTCCATCATCCAGGCACCACTATTTTCATCAGATTCACTTAGTCCAAATGAATTTTCTAAACTCAACTGAATGAGTTCCAAACTTTCATTAAACCGTGGGAAATCTCGTTAATAACATGTGGGTTACATCATCCAAGGTATTCCTGATCATCTAACGAGGCATTTTAGTTTAGTTTTAATTGTAGTTTTATTGTTTTGTTTGTGATTAAATTTTGAGTTGTCTTATATTTTAAATGTTGTGGCAGTGAATTTTATATTGTGTTACTTTTAACTTAGTGGGTTCAGTTTTGCGGTTATCCTAAAGGTTTCAGTTTTCATGCAGGGTGATATTGTTTATCTAACATGCAAGCTGGCAAGAAAGGAAGTAAAGTACAGTGCAAGTAAGTAAATTGCAATAAAATAAAAGCGTACCTGGTGGGTCTTCTCGTCATTTCCAACTGCACTTGAAACACATGTTAGGGCATTTAAATATTTAAAGAGAACACCTAGGTAAAGCTAAGGGAAGGTTCTAGTTGTCTACCAAATCCCAGTCATATCACTAGTCAATTCCTAAGGTACATTTTAGGATGGTTTTCTGCATCAAAGAATAATGAAGTTCAGTTGTTTTTTTCTAAAACATCCCATCAGGTTGAGAAAGTGCTTAGGACTAGTCCTAAACATCTTTTCAATGCTTTTGGGATTATTTTGAGTCCAAGTGAATTTCATTATACGGATGAATTGATCATTTGGAGAATTTAGTTAAGTTTTGATTCTTGCTCAACAAACTGGGATGTTATATTATCCCATGGGTAAAGTGACATTTCATTTGATGCTTCATTTAAGAATTATAAAGGTGAAAGCCTTTAGGGGCAAATTAGTTTATTAAAGGACTTAACCATTCTTAATTGAAGTTGAATTGATGATTTAAAAATGATTCAATTTAGTTATAAACTTTTCAGGTTGATTTTCAATTGTTTTAAATCATTTAGGTTAAAAAGGTGTTTTAAATTACTTGGTTCAGTTAAGTTTTAATGATTTAAGTTTGTTTTAACTTAATCATAATATTTTAGATTAATTTTAATTGGTTTAGTTTTAATGTTTTGAATATAATTTGTTTTAAATTAACCTTATATTTCAATTTTATCCTAACTTAAGTTTTAGATAATTTAAGATTAACTTTAATTTGTTGAGTTTGTTTCAATTTGATTTAAAGTCTTTTCAAATTAACCTCTTAATATTTTAAGCTTTAATTTAATTAAAAGGTTACATGATTATTCCTGTTATTTTAATTACTAGTTTCAATCAACATCTTTATAGTTTCATTAATAAACTTAAGTGATATTTGATCAATCCATTGGTTAGGGATTCAATTCAAAAAATTAGAATCTTCCTATGTTAAAATCCCTTAACCTTAATAAGTCATGCCTTGATTAATTTCCAAAGTTTAATGATTTAATAAATTGAGATTCCTTCTTTAATGTTAAAGGTCATTAATGAGTTTCTACCCCTTAACTCTCTTATTTTCAATCATCCAAAAGGAAAAATAAGATCAAATGTATACCCTTCCCTTTGGTAAAGCTTAAATATTAATTAAGGTTAGAGCCCCTTAATTACCTTTATGCCCTCTTAAGCTTATTCATCTCATAATTCATTAAATCAAGCTCAAATGAATTTAATATTTTTTATTTCACCTCACTCACATGTCAATTAAGACATTAGAGGAGAAAATGTGATTTTTTCCATTTTTAATTTAATTTATATAATTATTTTTGCGAAAAATAGGGATTTTTAATGAAAATTCAACAACATTACCAAGATGAAACTTCTATCTTTAACAAAATTATGGGAGGTTCCTACTGACCAGAGGACCACCTGGACCAATTTTGGTAAATTTTTTTATTTTATTTTATTTATTATAATTATTTTAAGTTTTGGAGTATTAATTAATTATAAAATAAAATTGAGGTGAAAAATTAAATTTTATACTTTTTTTAAATCTCTCTAAGGTCACAGAACTCATAGAAAAAAAATTTATAGTTTTTTTATTTTTTTTTTTTTTGAATTTTTAGAATTATTTTAGTGAAAGGGTTGAAAAATCTATTTTTTAATATTAAAAACTACCCTAAGCCTTTAAAATTCAATAGCTTTACTTAGAGACTTAGGAAAAATATTTATTTGGTACCTAAGTGATTAGGAGACCAAATATGACATTTTTATGAATTTTAATATATTTATGATTTTTATATTTTTTTAATTATTAAAATACCCAAAAATAAGTTGAAAATGAAAATTTTTGGAAAATTCCAATTTTAATTTTCATAGACTCCTCTGATCTCAGAGAGGCCTCAAAATTGATTTGGTGAAATTTTAAGTTATATTTTTGGTTTTATGGATTTTTTAATTTCAAATATAGCCATGTAACTAAGATAATCCATTTAATGGGTTAAATCATTCCCAATTGACTTGAAATTTTTATGTGGGCTTCCCCTGACCCTAAAGGTCAGTGGAGAATTGATTTCATGCCATTTTGATGTGTGGTTATTCCAAATTAATTTAATTTCAGTTTTGAGTATTTGGCCAAATTAGGGTTTGTTTAAGCAAATTAAATCAAGTTGAAATTTTCCAATGTTCCACTAGTCATAGGGAAACTACCTTAATTTTTCTAGAACTTTCTAATCAACATGCTAATTTTCATAATTAATTCATTAAAACAAACACCTAAACTTGGAAAATATGGATCTCTGTCTAGAAGTCTCTTCTAACCTTAAAAAATTTAGGAAATGTTCCCAAAGGCAAATGGAACAAAAGCCCCATATTCCCAAGCTATGGTGAATTATGCATGCTAATGGAGAATTCAAATACTCAAAACAGTGTTTAATTAATTAAAAATTAAAGACTCAACAAAATAACTCAATTCTTTTTCCACATTATTCTCCTCTGTTCACTGAGCAAGAGGGTATTTTTCTTTTAATTTTTGGATTTTTCTATGCAAAGATATGCATTTTTAAAGTTTCTGGAATTTAAATAAATCAAAAATCCCTAATTTCCTACTTATCCGACGCGGCGCCACCTCAACCAAGATGGCTCCGAAGTCACACGCGTCATCTCCCCATTCAGCGCAGCCATCTGAGTCTTTTCATTCTGTGGTTCTGTCCTGCTCGATCTCTGCCATTCATTCGATACACGCGTCATCCAATGGTGGCTGGTCATTGTCCCCATCTGGTTAAGCCTGAATGCCGTCCACACTAAAACCTTAAGATCTCGAGCTATACTCAACTAAATCGAGTGTAGTTTGTTTCTACATGCTCGCCTAGCCTAAACGAAGCTATCCATATGGCTAACATGCATTGAAATCAAGCCAAATGAAATGGAGAATCGCTGGAAGCTCGGGAGGAAGGAAAGTTCAATACCTTTGCTCTGAGAGGTGAGGCCTCAATCAGAGATGCTCGGCACATTCGTTGGAGTTCCAGAAGCCTACGGATTGAGCCTCTAGTCGTGGTGAATTTTCTAGACCCAAGTTCGTCCAAGTCCGATTTGGAGCTCTAGCCGATATAACAGATGGCTGGCCTAGTGAGGGGGCTTTCACTGGGGAACCTCTTCTCTTATTGTGGGGATGGTGTGGGTGCAGTTAATTTGAGTTGGTGGAGTTTCTAGGGATGTCTTATTTCTGGCCTGAATTTCAACTGAGAAATTGACCTCGGCTGGTGGGATTCATGGCAGGAGGACAGTGGGGATCAAGTTCTTTTGGCTAGGGCTTGATTTGGGAGCAGTTTGGGAGGGATTCGTGAAGAAAGTTTCAGCACTTGAAACTTGGCCGTGAGGGGGGCATTTTATAGCCATGGCCGAAGAGGGGAGCTCAGGGCTAGGCAATGAGTTGTCTAGGCTGCTTAGGGGGAGGGCTGAGCAGGTCAAGTGGCTGGTGAGTGGATTGCTCACTGCCAAGGCTCAATTTTGAGTTTAAGCTCATGGAGGGCATTCGGGCGTGCCTATTCCAGCAGCTGGGGCGGCTGGCAAGGACGGGCAGGCGGCTGGCAGGCTGAGGAGGAGTGGAGGAGGAGTTCATTGCATTAAATCTGGGCAAGGAGGTTGCTTAAGGGGGAGTTTAAGGATGTGACTTAGCCTTAGCCAAGTGGCTAAACTCATTGGTCCAAAGTGGTGGACCATTGGTCCATGGCTCATGGGGTTTAGGTTGGGTCGGGCTAAATGATCCACTTAAAAAGTACCTATTTTTATGCCTTATTTATGATTCAATTTTTAAGGATATGTTTTTTGATATAGGTGATGAAAAAAGAGTTCATGAAAGAAAAAGGAGCAAAAAGGAGCAAAAATATATCTAAAAAGCAAAGTTGCCAAAATTATATGTCTGGCTCCTATGCACGCCAGAATCCGACGCCTAGGCGCCAGTTCGATACTGAACCAGTTAAGATTTTGACGACTTTGGGCAGTTATTTTGACAGTGTTAAGCGGTTATCAGACCTTCTAGAAGACTGGAAGTTACTCCTGATACATAGGACATGTGATACAATGCATCTGGACACAGGAAAATAGTTTTAATCGCGAAGAGGCGTGATCCAAAGTGAAGGGGTGCGAAGATCTGGTCACGGAGTCCGATGCCTGGGCATCAGATCCCGGCACCTAGGCACCACAGTTACTTTCTTGACAATTCATTGAATTTGGACAAATTTTGAGGAGGTGCCTTAAGCAACCACTGGTCATTTTTGAAGCTCTATAAATAGGAGACATTTCTACAGAAAAGAGAGCTCTCCCGGACCCGGAAATAGTTCTAGAGAGCCACCAAATACTTTTCTTAAATATTTAGTGAGTTTATTTTAGTTTATTTTAGTTACTTTGAGTGTTACTACTCAACTCCTTGAGTAGTAAGTGAGAGTTTGTAAGGGTGTTGTTGAAGTCTTTTACTTTGCATTGGAGTCAGTAGGAGTCAAAGGATCACTTGAAGGAAAATGTTAGATAAGTATTTGTAACTTGGTTCAAAGTTTTATAAATATGTTTTGTGGTGTGAATTTAATATGTTCTGAGTAGTTACTTTTCTTTCTCCTTTCAACTATGAAGAGATAATAAAGATAATTTGATTTCGTTGGAGAACTTAAACATAATTTTAAAAATTATTGTGATGACATTCATACATGTTCTTAATTTACTTTTTAAACTGGCCATTTGATTGTTAAAATCTATTGAAGAATTCTGAGACTTATCTGGAGATGAGTTCTTAACTAGTAGATATCACATGAATCCTTGGGTAATCGAAGGCCATGTGCGGGTTATTCAAGGTGAAGTGCATATAAATAGAAAAATATTATTAATTGGGCATAGAATTAGTTTTTAGAGTGAAAGACTAAATTTTATTAATTTGGTTTATAGAAAGGGAACGGGTCACTAGTAGGGCCGACCATAGCCACCCTTGAACATCTAGAAGTGTGAGTCTAGATTAACCCATTCTACTAATAATACATCCTGAGCCAATCTATAGATTAGCCAATGTTCTTTATATTATTGAGCGATGGTAAAGAATAGGAATGCTTCTATTTGGCGCAATACCATAATTTCAAGTTCTCCACAAATGATAGTATTTCTGAAAAATCTTGGAATAGTTGAAAAGGACAAAGTTGTTTAATTTATACTTGCATTAACCTTTACTTCATTGCTACTTTACTTACATCTAGTAGAAATTTCATAAAACTTAAAATCTGATTTTTGAAAAGAAATAAAAATTATGATTACTTTTAATTTAAAATTCTATTAATTTCTAAAATTAATCTTCCTTGTGGTATCGATAACCAGGACTCTAATAGAGCCCTGTATTACTGGATATGATACGTATACTTACGTAATACCTCTGGTGTGCAAAATATTTTCTAAAATTATATATTTATTTTTGCATACTACCCTTTGAAATATAAATTAAAGGATAAATTGTAGGCATAGTTACGGGTCGAGGTCTTCACCAAACCCATCCTAGGAGGTCTAGGGTTGGCTGCCATGGAGTTGGTTTTGTCCAATTTGACTTGGTTTGGTTTAATTTAGGCCATATGTTTACATAGGTTGGTTTGGGTTTCATTTAGACCAAATTGATTGATCAAAATGGCTTAAATGATTGTTACAAAGCTTATGGAAAAGGTTTGGAGTGAATTTGAATTGATTTGGGAAGTGGATTTGATGAATTTTGGTGATTTGGATAACTTGGGTCACCATGGATTAGGTTGGATTTAGGCTTGGTTAGATATTGGTTAGAGCTCAATTAATGGTTCAAAATGACGTAGGTGATAGTTATGAAAGGCTTTGGATAGAAATTGGGTGGAGATTTTGGGTTTAGGGGATTCAATTTAGGGATTTGAGGTCATGAGGTAATTTTAAGACAAATTTAGGGATTTTGGTTTCATGTGATTTTGCATGGTATTTCAATCAAATTTTTGGCCAAGTAATTGTTTTTTTTTGTATAGGAATGTGTTATGAAGGTTTTAGAACAACTTTTGGGAACATTTGAGTTGAATTGAATTGATTTTGGGCACACTTGGGTTCATGGGTATATTAGGGCAAAAATTAGACATTTTGGTTTGAATATGAGTTGAGGTTTGAGTTTAAATTGGGGGAAAATTGATGTTGCATTTTAATTTTGGAGGTGTTAGGAAGAGTTTAGAATTTGGTTTGGGGAAAATTGAGTGGTTTTGGGTGATTTTAGGGTGAATTGGGTCATAAGGCCAAAATTGGGGGTTTTTTTATTAAAGTTGAAATTGAATTCAAATGTGGACCAAGTTGGGCTTAGATTTAATTTAAATTGGTATTGAGGATGTTGAATATAAGTTTAGAATTAAAATTAGAGAAAATTGGGGTCAATTGGGTCAATATTGGGTTTAATTTGGGCTCTTTTGGGTTAAATGAGCCAAATAAGGGCTTTTGATAAAATTGGGTTAAATTGATAAAATTGGGGTATGTGATAGTTGAAGAAAATAAAATTGGTAAAATTTGGGAGATTTTTGGAATTTTTTGGGATTTTTTGGAATTTTGGGCTAAGAGGGGTATTTAGGATATATGGAGGTTATTTGGAGTGTATTGGGGTATTTTGGTGGATTTAAGAGGTGGGAATTGTTTTGAAATAATTTTTAGGAAATTTGGAAATTTTAGGTAATTTTTGGGGAATTTTGGGTAATTTGGTGGTTGTAGGGGCAATTTAGGTAATTTTGGGTAGGTTTAGGGGCCCGGGGTCAAAATTTAAAATTTTGAAAAAAATGAAGGGGCCTTCAAATAGGAGAGAATGGGATCATTTTAGTGGGGTCAAGATTGAGTAAAAGTGATTTGAAATGGAATTAGGGTTTAGAAGTATGAGCCATGAACTTAGCCAAGTCCAACCACTTTGGGACCAAGTCTAGCCAAATGGTAACCACTTTATGACCCTTCACATATTGACCCTAGCCATCTTAATCAAAGACTAGTGGCTTTGGTTCAATCATGTGAGTTTCTTAAAGGGTATAAGGTAAGGGTTAAAGGTTTAGGTTAAGTGGCTTAGGGGTGTGTGTGTGCAAGAGAAGCTCAAGTCACCCAAGGCTACCCTAAGTCCAAACATTCCTATGGGAACTCACTATTGGTTGCCCATATGATGGTTTTAACCTTCCAAGGTGATTTAGAGATTTGTAACCATCCAATTGGGGTCCCAAGAGGAGTTGGGAAGTGGCTGAACATTTCTAAATGGTGGGTACCAACTCTTGTCTTCTAGGATAGTCCAGGAGAAGTCCTATAGCTAGATCCTAAGCACTAAGAGAAAATCAAACCTCACCAAAAATGAGGTCAACAGTACCTCTTGATGTTTTGGCCTCAATCATAAAGGTGGTTAAGATGGTTCCAAAAGGAACTGTGCCCCTTAGTTGATTTTGCTTTAGGTTTACCTTTGATGATTCGATAGATCCTAAGAATGAGTTTAAGCCAGACCATGTATGCACCTTCTTAGGTTTTGCAAATCCTCATGTTCTGGGGGATTCAAATTATGTATTGATGATCAAATCCCTTACTTTAATGAACTTTCACCTCTAAGTCCTGAGAACAACTCAAAATGACTAGATGGGTGTCATTAAATGTGATTAGTTTCAAAGGCTATTTAGATCTCTTACTTTTCCGTTCAGTTAAACCAATGGAAGCTTGATAAGTAATGAGTCATAAAATCCTAACAATCTTTATTTAGGTGATTTTTTAGTCGGAAGAATATTACAAAAGAAACTCTACCATATATAGTAATTCCCAGGAAGATAAAAAATGTAAAAGGCTTCAAAATTAGAAAAAAAAACTACCCAACACTCTTGAGAAGAAGCTTGAGGTGAGTGGAAAATAAAAAATTCAATATAAGAACTTTTTTTCAAACTTCTCCTAATAAGATACTTGGAATATTAAGGTTCATATGAATTGTAGAGTGACATTGGATAGTCGATAAATTAGTAATTGATCTAAAGACATCTCCAAAATGAAAACATTTTCTTAACACCCGAATACGAATGACAAGGCCTATATAGGCTAAGGGTAAAAAGAATTAAAGGACAAGGGCTAGGGAAGTGTACTTAAGAAAATCCCACCTGGACTTGAATTTTGCAAACCTCATGTTTTGCACGGTATGTCTGGTTATGATTCTAGAATGCCCATGTGAGAGCTCATCATACCATATCAATTTGGTATGTCATGCCAAATCTTTCTCGATAACGGCTTATGCCCAAAATATAAAAAAATATATGTCAATAAAAAAATATGAATGACATGGAAGGTTCTCAGCAGCTTTGTGTGCATTTCGTAAGACATACCGTACACCCACCTTGTCCTATGTTTGATGCATTAACCCTCCGGGTTCAGCAGTCCTTCCTATGAAGTTGAGTTGACTTTTGCATGGGTTTCACAGACCTTCTACGTCTTAAGCATTCACCATTTTGGTTCAGCAGTCCTTCCTTGGAAGTTAACTTGCTTTTCATGGGAATTTACCTACCTTCTCTTACGCTTGATACGTTTATCCTCTGGGTCTGGCAGTCTTTCCTTCGGAAGTTGACTTGCTTCTCAATGTGGGTTTCACACACCATACTCTAATGCTATATGTGTCTACCCTCTATGTCTGGCGGCCCGTCCTACGAAGATGGCTTGCCTTTTATGTGGGTTTCCACCCACTTTGTCTTACGCTTTTTGCGTTGATGCCTTCTTTGTGGGAATCTTGTACAACACACCTTACACCCACCTTTTCTGTGCTTC
Source organism: Papilionanthe hookeriana x Papilionanthe teres (assembly GCA_022702705.1). Taxonomy (NCBI): domain Eukaryota; kingdom Viridiplantae; phylum Streptophyta; class Magnoliopsida; order Asparagales; family Orchidaceae; genus Papilionanthe; species Papilionanthe hookeriana x Papilionanthe teres. The sequence goes on from CM040427.1 coordinate 28,346,955, forward strand.
TTTACAAGTAAGAGAGGTTATGTGTAAGTCCTACAAATGGCTTATGCCTGACACAACTAGTAATCGGTGTAAGAGAAGCCAAGTACTTCTCTTATATTTTTTCTTCGGTTCCTCACTTCAAGCGGGTCCGAACGAGCGTGTCCCACTCATCATAAATGAATGGTTGATATGTTTATCCCACTCATCATAAATGAGTGGTTGATATGTTTATCCCACTCATCATTAATGAGAGTGGAAGATACCCTCTTTTTTAGAGGATTTTATCTTAGTTGTATGACTAAGAATTCCTTGGTTAGCACATATTTCCTAGCTAACTTTCGTAATATCTCGATTGATGGGGGTCAATTTCACTTGATATTTGCCTTATGCAGGAAATCCATATCCTTTTCTAGTATGTCTTTTTGGTTACCCATTCCATATAGGGTCTAAATCGAGCTCGTCCCATCCATCGTGGATGACTGTGACAGTTATGCTTATTCTCACTCATTTCAAATGAGTGTGGTATTTTCTCTTCTATGAGATATGTTTGGGTTTTGCCTTAAAGCTAACCACAATTTGATTTGTGCACTCTACTTTGCCTAATCTTTCTTTGGTCTCTCGACTGACCAAGGTCAGGTTCCATTGATACCTCTCTTGTGCGGGAAAGCTAAGCCTCTTTCCTCGACACCTCTATTCGGTTGAGCACCACGTGTGAGTCCGAATTAGAATTTCCCACTCACATTAGATGACATGGCATTTTTCCTCCTAGGAGGATGTTTTGGGTTGGTCTGAGATCCAGATACCCTTAAGGTTGGCATGCCATGTTTTGACCAACCACTCTTGGATACTACGGTAATTACCCAATGGAATTCATTCTGTCGAAATCTCTTGTAGCAGTAACTCATATAGGGTTGGTACGTTTTGACCATCCACCCTCTTTGATATTTCCGAATCAGTCTTTTCTATTGCCTTTCCAGAATGACAAGTTGTATCAGTTTTAGAATTCATCGAATTTTTACCCGATCAATGTCTTTAGTCAGTGCCACTTTTGATGCCTGATGTTTGCCCAGTATTTTCCCTGACGAGAATTGCCTTAGCTAGTTCTTACAGAAGATACCAAATGAGCTCTCCCCAGTGATAGCTACTTCGTTAGTTCTGCAGAAACTTTTAGAGTAAGCTACTTTCCTAGTGTGAAGCACCCTATGGTTGGATCTGTGAGTCTATCTAGACATCATGGGTATATTTTCGATCAGTTTGGTTGGTTTTGTTCGCCTCATCGAATGGCATGTTGTATCAGTAGCTCAGTTGATCCATGTCTACACCGAGGATGTCTCCCAATAGAACTACTTTGCTAAATGGGAGAGTCCCCAACGAGATTGGCCTCGCTAGTTCACTTGGGCACCCCCTGCTTATTTTATCGATAGTTATGGTTGGTTTCGTCCTCCATGTCGAGTACCATGTTGTATCAGTTTGGCGGTTGATCCATGGATCCCCAGCAAGATTTGCCTCGCTAGTGCTTAAGTAAAAGCACATTTGTGGTTAGATCATTTTGTTTACCTCACCCCGTTAATTATCTCGATTGTTTGGTTAGGTTTGTCTGCCGCATCAAGTAACATGTCACATTGGTTTTACCACAAATCCATGTTTGGTCGGATCACTGCGTGCGTCCAGCATATACTTTGAGCATGATACTTCAAGCTATTGAGCCTTATGGTCGCTCGCTTGATATGTGGTCAGGATAAATACCTCCTTTCCCTTTTGGTATGTATAGGTAGGATACCTACATCATGTCTTATTTGATATTTTTTACTACATTGGTTGCTTCCACCTGCCATGTTGAGCCACATGTCGTATCAATTTAACCACCAATTCATGTTTTGTCGGGTTGCCTTGTTCGTCTGACTATGTTTTGAGCATGTCACCTTAGGCCATTTCTCCATATGGTGGCTCATTTGATGCATAGATAAGATACATAACTTTTGTCATGTTTAATGTACAATCAGGATACATACCTCCTATGTCATTTGATATGTTTGGCCAGAATACATACCTTCTGCGCTATTTAATATATGAAGTAGGATACATACCTCCTACTATATTTAATGTGTAGTCGGGATAAATACCTCCTAGACAACCTTGATTGGGGTACATATCTCCCTCAACATTCGATGTTCCGATTAATAGAACTTTTCCCTTCACTTGGCCAACCCTTGATGATAAGACCACTTTTTGAGGCACATCGGTTTTCATAGCCATTTGGCTTTGAAGCCTCTTGAACCATATGCCCGCTTAGGTTGGTTCCTTTATGAGAACGCCTTCGGCTTTACATAGCCATATATTGCGACGTTGCTCGAGTCTACTGTGCTGCACTTGACTCAGTAGGAGTACATCTTGCCTTCAGACACTTTTGTCTTATATCTATGTTCCTCGAGCCATGTGACTTTAGAGTCGACTCTGTTATGAGGATGCCTTGTCTTTTAACATCTTCGATTTTGTAGTCATTTGATACATGTTCCTCGAGCCATATGACCTTAGAGTCGACTCTGTTATGAGGATACCTTGTCATTTGACATCTTCAGTTTTGTAGTCGTTTGATACAACATTTCTCGAGATGTATGACATTGTAGTCAGCTCTTATGAGAATGCATTATTATGTCAGATTTGTTAGCCACTTCGATGCTTCTCAGACCATATGTCCTTTTGGGCTGGTTCATATGTGAGATTATCTTGTCTTTGGACACTCTTGACCACATGACATTACGTTGGGTGCTACCAGAACCATATGACTTTATAGTTGGTTTGATGACGAGTGCACCTCAACTGGCTGGCCAGATGCCACCTTGTTCAAGATCTTTGGTTCTTTATAGCTACTTGACTACGGTGATGAATGTTCCTTTTCCATCGGAGCTGGTCCGACTCACAATCGGGTTCCTATCGAGAGAACATAATAGAATACTTGAGGTTGCACAAGATGATGGAGTCTCCTACCACTTTTGTCATTTCGGATAAGGTTAGGTAATTCTTGGGTTCCCACCTCTATCCATTCGAATGTTGTCAGATAGAGAGTGGTTACCTCCTACGACTAGGGCGGTCTTTAAGCCGAAAGTCTTTATGCAGGAGATGAAAGATATGGGTCACACGAGATGATCGGGCATTTTTGAATTTCCATACTATATAGTCACTAGAATAGTTGCCACTTCGGTCAGGATGTCTTGGTCTTTATGACCACTTGGACTTTCATGATGGGTGCCACCCTCCGGGAGAACGTTCTAGTTAGTTCTTCACGTGAGAACACAGCAGGAGACCTTGTCACACAAGATAATCGGGTCTTCTTGGCCGTTCATACTATATAGTCAGTTGTTTAATATCTAGCTCTGATCAGGATATGTTGTGCTTTATAGGTCCCTGATTAAAGTGTTGGGTGTTTCATCTCAAGGAGATCAATTAGACTCATAATTGAGGTCTCTTTCAGGAGAAACTAACAAAAGACTTGTTCGCACGAGATGATTGAGCCTTCTCCCCTACCATTTTGAATGTAGTCAGGTACAGATTTTTCATCAATTTTGTTATTTTGAATGAGGTCAACTAGATTGATATTATAATTTTGAATGAGGTCAGCCAAACATGTCTAGTTTATTTGGATTGGCTTAGTCCTTCTCTCCTACTGTTTCAAATGTGGTCGGGTACGAGATTTTCATCGACTCTGTTGTTTCGAATAAAGTCAAACAGATCGATATTATTGTTTCGAATGAGGTCAGGAAAATCCTTTCTCAGCCAAACATGTCCAGTTTATCTGTCCTGGCTGAGCTCTTCGATGGACAATTAGCTTTGACTGTTGACCATCACCCCTAACCATATCATGTTCAGTTTATCTGGCCTGGCTGGGATTCTTCTTGGTTATGCCTCTACAGCCTCTGAACCACCCTCCTAGGTTATGCCTTTACAGCCTTTGAACCTATTTTCGTGGTTATGCCTCTACGGCCTTTAAGCCACCCTTCTAGGTTATGCCTTTACGACCTCTGAAACTATCTCTGTGGTTATGCCTCTGCGACCTCTGAACCACCCTCCTAGGTTATGCCTTTACGGCTTCTGAACTTATCTCCATGGTCATGCCTTTACAGCCTCTGAACGACCCTCCTAGGTTATGCCTTTATAACCTCTGAACCTATTCTTGTGGTTGGCTGGTTTCGAATAGATTGGCCACACCCTCGACCATACCTTGTCTAGTCTATCTGGCCTGGTTGAGGTTTCTTTTAGTCTTCTCTTAAGGATGTCACCTTGACTACCAGGAGAGTTTTTCTTTTGAGGATGCTGCCAACATGTGCACTATGCCTCAGCGGCACACTACACTTGTTAGAGGTCATTTGTTGGCATCAATTTTTGATGTCACATGTACGGGATGTCCACTCGAGCTCATAAGGGTCGTACTTTATGAAAATGAGTTACCCTTGTAGTGCAAGATCCATTTCAGACCTTTCGGCGAATGTTGAGGGGCACGTAGCCAAGGTCATCCTGCTGGGCTTTGGCTTTCGCTTAAGCGGAGGTCAGCAGACATTTTGCACGCTAGACGGCTTTGGTTGTTTCAAGTAATATTATTCACAGTGCCACACCCGAAATTGGTTCAAATTGGTCTAACCATCAACAAATTTATCTAGATGACCTCAAACGATGAAACGGATCACATGAGTGTGTCTAGAATGTCGATTTCACCTAGGTGGGACGTTCATTTCACCACAACGTCGTGTCCAGAAGAAAAATGCACGGATGATAGTTATAAATAATAATATTATTATTATTGTTATTGTTATTATTATTATTATTATTATTATTATTATTATTATTATTATATGTCAATGAGCCGCTACCCATTTGGGATGTGAGAGACTCACTCGCTACCCCGACGGATTAGCAAGAGCTTTGAGCATCGGGGTGTCCCATACAGAATAACCTTTCTTTGATGGCTTATTCCCCAGTTCTATGAAAATACAACTGAAACCTCTTTTATCAAGAGTATTCTTGGGTATCCCCAAAAATGTAATTAACTAGAGGGATGTGTTCCTCTGGCTTGACCTCAAAACAAAAATGTTCTTTTTGGTTCTCTGGTTACAGGTGGTTTGTATAGGGATTCTCTTCGTAGATGTTATGTTTGGAGGTATTTTAATCTGATCTTGTTCAGACTTATAATCTCAATCCATCACATGAGGGTTCCCCATACATAAGCCTTTTGCTCTTTTCTTTCTATTTGTTTGGTTATTTGTTGTTGTTTTTCATTCTTTCCAATTGCTCTCTTCTTTGAATCATTTCTATGAGTGAGGAGAAAGATTTATTAAAATAAGAGAATTATAGGATGACATATAAACAGACAAGTTTGAGACTCCGAGTGCTTAAAATAAACTGAGAAAAAAAGTGAGTTCGTACATGTGAGGTGACATATGTTAAAGCCCTTAGAACCTTAGCACAATCATACTTGTGTTGATCTTGATGAAATAACTTGCATTGCAGACTGAGATTGTTCGGCAAGCAATGCTCTTTAAAACATTGCAATCAACATAGGGTCACTCACCTAATGAGTCTAATTTGTTATAAAGACACAAAAGGTGAAGCCGGTGCAATCATGCTACATAATATGATCAAGTTGGCACACATTGTGTACTCAAAGGTTCAAAGGCTTTATAGTGTGGCCCAAATTGAGCACATAACATGAAATGCTTACAACATTCAATTATGATGTCAAAAAAGATGAGGTGGTGTGATCTTTGTTTCAGAGACTTACACACTAGTGGGTTGGCATTGCTAGCCACAACTCACAAAAGATTTGCAAGCATTAAGCCACACACATATGGTGTCATATGTGTGTAGTGATATAGCAAGAGTTGATGCTTGAGGAGACACCACATGCAAGCATATACCAAAGGTGATTTTGATTTTTTTTTCATGGAATAGTAATTAACATATTTATTTCATTCAAAAATTCATTTTTATATGCACATGCAAGTACGAATTCAAGCGATTAACGTGACATACAAGAGATGCAAAGGCAAGTGCAAGAAATGCAACATGTAATTGCTTGGTTGATCTGGACTTGATGGTTGATCAAATCAAAGTGATTTTTTTTATTGATCGGGCATATGTGGCCAATCGAACCAAAGTGATTGGTTTTATTAATCAGACCTTGATGGTCGATTGAACCCAACTGATTGGTTTTGTGATTGAGCGTTGGTATCCGATCAAAACAAAATGATTGGTTTTGTGATTAGGCCTTGATAATCAATCATACCAAAGTGATTGGTTTTATTGATCGAACCTTGGTGGCCGATCGAGCCAAAGTGAATGGTTGTATTGGTCCGGCCTTGGTGGCCGATCAAACTGAAATGATTGGTTTTATGATCAGGCCTTGGTATCCGATCAAACTAAAGTGGTTAGTTTTGTGATTGGGCCTTAAGCCTAATCAAAACAAAGCATTTGGGGCCGATCAAACCAAATTGATTGGTTTTTGTGATCAGACATTGGTGGTTGATCGAACTAAAGTGGTTGGTTTTGTGATCGGGTCTTGGTAGCTGATCAAACCCAATGTGATTGGTTGATCGGACCATGGTGGTTGATTGAACGTAATTAATCGATCAATAGGGTCAGGGCGACCGATCGAATCAAATTGGGTGGTTGATCAGACCTTGGTGACTGATCAAACCTAATTGATCAGTCAATCGGGCCAAGGCAGCCGATTAAACTGAAGTGGGTGATTGATCAGACCTCGGTGGCCTATTGAACCTAATGTGATGGGTTGTTCGGGTTGAGGCAGCGATTGAACCAAATTTGGTGTTTGATCAGAACTTGGTAGCCGATCGAACCTAATTGATCAATCGATCAGGTCGGGGCAGCTGATCTAACTGAAGTGGGTACATATGCAACGAGTCAAGAAAGGCATGCAAACAAATGAAACCAAATGCATTTAATAGTAAACTAGATTCATCCTGGCATTCTCACATAGAATCTAGGGTTTGATGAATTCGTAGTTGTCATCTATTACGCAACGTAACGAAGGGCCTGTCTCTAATTTTTTAGCAAATGCAAAAGAAAATTTACACAAAGAGCCTTCACAAAAATTTTGGTTTTCCTTTGCAGATATGGCATTCGTGATCTAATGAATGAGAACCAACGGGTTTTCTTGTTCACTAGATCGCAGTTGCTTCAAAAACTTCATCAAGTGTTGAAGCTGCAGAATAACCACAATGTTGCTAGGTTCCCAGTCGTGGGACTTTTGTGTTAGGGTTTAGAAGAAGAGCTTAAGATTTGTAGGGATTTTCAACGAAACAATACTAACTTAGGACTTTTCCTCTAACACAAAACCTAGGCTCTTAAATCTCTATCAATCATAACTAAGGGGCTCTAGGAATAAAAAATTCAACATTATTTAAGGATTTCACCTTTGTGACATATGTTGAGGCCTTCTATTTGTTTGCTTCTACCATGCGTTGGCGAAGCTAGCTCCACTCCTTCAAAGATGAAAGAAGCTCCTCCTTTTTCCTAAGAGAGATGAAGCTCTCTTCCTTCTTAGTGCCCCTCACACTCTCTTTTCAAAATGATGAAGGACGGAGAAGGAGAATAAGAAGTTGAAGAGAAGGATTTTTTAGAAGAAAATGGAACTGAGAGAAGAAGGCCTTGGAGGAAGATGAGCTCTCTCCAACTCTCTAGAACTCCTCTCTAGCATTTTCCTCTCCTCTAAGCTATATATTTTAAAATGAGACTCCATACAAATGAATCCTCCTCTTTCTTTTCTTTGTCTCTGACTGAGACAAAAGACTCCCCTTTCTTCTTACATTGTTGGCTGATTTTCCTGCCTGTGATAGCTGGCTAAAGGATCTCTTTGCAAGAGAATGGCTAATGCTCTAAATTTTCTTTATCCCTTCCATAAGTGTCCTAGATACCATGCAAGAGTTTTCACTATCAGTTCCCTCCATCTGAGCATCTCAGGCCTAACTCAGCAATTTTTGGCGAAGAAAAATGAATTGAGTACGTATATGCCCATCTTTCTATTTCATGTAACTTAGCTGGGCATTTAAGCACCAATTGGCGGGCGCATGAGTGCCCCTTCTCTTTCTACAGCAATCCATGCAAAGTTGTGGCATCTATGTGCCAATTAGTGGCGTCTAAGCACCACCTTCTCAGGTTGATGCAAGAAAGCAACGCCAAAATAGGAGTTGGTGCAAGAAACACCCCTAAAAAAACTTCAATATTTTTTTCAATTTTAATCTTTTCTTCCTTTCTTCATCGAAGTTTGTCATGAAGGATTTTAATGGATCCCTGGACCTACAGAAGATATCTTGGAACGAATATAAGCTCGCCCACATTGGGGTGGACACCACGAGTTCTTCATATCGAATAAAAATCGTCGACCATCCCTAACAGTCTGAAACTCAATTTTACACTCGGATGTCCATAGAATATTTTTACTGATCTGAAAGCTACATGAAACAATGTATCATTAAAAATATCTTGTAAATTAAAAAAAAAGCATTTTGGAGTTTCAATTTGGGGATTTCAGTGTCGACATGCGTCTTGTACCCCTGTGCGGGTGCATCATTTAGAACTCAAATTTTCCCAAAACGGACGTGGGAGAATTTGATGACTATCATTGACCACGAGAGGCTTCGAATAGGAACATTATGGTCTCTAGACACAAGAATGGGCATTAAATAGGTTTCATGTCAGAATTAACATCATCCCATGATGATATCTCTCGAGTAGGGTTGAATCGGTACTGATCCCGATTTCATGCTTGAGGTACGTACGAAGAGGTCCTATCATATGCATTGGACTACGGGAGACTGAACAAAGTCCCATATCATTCAAGTACACATCCTATATATGTGACACGAAAAATGGATACCAACACATATATCATGGTTCAAACTTAGCTTGATATAATTATGTTATTCATGTTCGACTTGAGCTTGTGTCTAGCTTTCATATATTGTTCAAGTATGAATTATTTAAATTTTTCTATTTTTGAACATTTTATATTTGGTTTGTCTATAACAAGTGAATGTGTATTTAAATGAGCTAAAATTCAAATGTTTATCTAGATTTACATATAAAAAATTTAATAAATAATTTTACAAATCTGATTGTGCCTACTAATTTATTGATTATAGACTCTATAAAAATGAAAGGTAACTCATGAATCATGATCATAGGAGATGTAATATCTCATATTTTAGCATGATATACTTCCATGTGTGCACCCAACTCACACATTCCGATGTCGATGTTGGTTTTTCCATAGTGATATGCACTTGTGCTTTTTCTATTTTTTGGACAGTTTTGTAGATATTTTTTATTACTGAGTTATTGCACCATCCTTATTGTCAATCATATATAATTTGCAATGATTTCAATGCACTTTCTCAACATCACGTTTTAATCAGGTATGACTTATGAGCAGAGTAGAAATGTAAGATATACGAGTGACTAAACTTTCACGATCCTGTCATTGTCTTCAATGCTTGCATACACTAGCAACTCAAGGTTTCATATGTTTCAGGCTAACCTGGAGATGTGAAATTGTGAGAGACTATAGAGAAAATGAGGTTTGCAGCAGTTTAAAGTGATTTTTAATAAACATTTAATACATAACATGTCTTATGTATTTTCACATCTAACACTGAAACTTTAATAAAATATATATATAACTAATAATTATTGTGTTAGTAAAATAAACATATAATTAATAATTAATCTAAAATGTTATTAATATAATAATATATTAATATTAAATATATAATTAAATAAATTCTAGTTAATTAAATTTTATTTAAATAATATATCACATATGATTCGAGTTATTATCGAGCTTAATATCGAGTATTTAATAAGTTACTTGTTGAGAAACAAAAGAGTTTGTTCGGGAATATAAATGAACAAGTTCAATTATATTCATATTTAGTATATTTAAGCTTTAAGTCTTTAAAATTTATTCAAACTTATTTATTTACTAGTTTGAACAAACATGGTCGAGTCTTAATCAAGCTGAGTTCGAGCTGTTTATCAAGTGCAGTGGTTCATTTAGGGCCCTAAACATTTAAAGACTCTTCTATCCTACGCACCTGGTCCTCCAAAGAGGGACCTGTGAAGTCTTCACCAACAGGATAATATCTTATAGGGTGGAAAATGACAGAGGCTTGGCATCCTTGACTGTCCACTGGAATGGTGGGTGTTGGAGTGGGACGCTCTGTTGTTGTGTTTGTTGCATCTGGTGGTCATTTAGCAAGTTTCATAAATCCTTTGATTGTGGGATTATCCTTCCCACATATGGCATCAAACTGATGTATGCTAGAAGATTCACGGAGGCAAAGTGAATACGAAACATTGCACAAAAATCCAACACATACTCAGAGAATACAGGTGACAGGTAAAGACCCCAAAAGTTTTACGTGGCAAAACCAAAAAGGAAAAAATATCATGGGGTCCAGCCTAGTTAGAAAAAATCTACTATAATAACTTCATGAGTACAGATACATGCCTTTGCCCCCACAGGCAGAAAGGACTACATAATTGCAGTGTTCTTATGCAGGAGGATTCACTGCACAACCATCGAGAGTGATTATATTTGTCGGAACTTCGTTACACCATCTTCGAAGTGTGCCACTACGCCATGTTTGGGACGACGCGCTGCTCCATAGAATTTTCATCTCATCCATGACATTAGCCGCTACTCCGCACAATGCTTCATCACTCTGAAACGTTGATCACTACTTCAAACAACGCTTTGTTACTCCACAATGTTAGTCTTTGTTCAGCAAGGTATTTTGTTACTCTGCAATGCTAGTCATTGTTCAACAAGGTGTTTTGTTACTCCTCAAGGAGTAAGGATGGAAGCGGTAGTTGAGGGTGTTCGACAAGCGATGGTCGACGGTGGCTGGCGAGCGATGTTTGATGGCGGTCGAGGAGTGATGGTCGGTGGCCGAAGGCGGCAGAAGCGGTAAGTGTTCGTCAGATCTTCAATGCAGAACACTAGACTTTGGCTCCTTCTCTCCTTGATTCTCCTTCAACCTCATGTCTTAGTCCCCTTTCATGAAGGAGGTATGACTCTATTTATAGAGCTTATGAGACTCCTCTTGAAAAATAAGGAAAAAAACTTGACCATTCAATTGGATGTCTCAGAGAGATCCCACTAATGTGACGGTATTCTACAAACATTTGCATGTCTTAACGGTGTTAGAATTGAATGACCTTGAGCACATCAATTTCATCTCATCAAGGCACTCGCTCTAACCGTAAGTTTGTATGATTTGAAATCTATTTGACATTTCAATTGGACTTCAAAAGCTTTCAAAAATGATTGAACTCGGATTAAACCATGTTTGATGTTATTATTTTTGTCTCTGTTTGACTATAATTTTACTAAATTCGATGTTTTTTATTAAGTATGAATATTCTTTGCTCAAAAAATTATCTTAAGATTAATGTCATGCCTAAAATCCTTATCGGACGAAAAATTCCTTGATAGCCAATCAAGTTGGGTACAAGCAAGGGCGGCGCTTTGGCCAAAGTGGACTTCTTTTGAAGGATCCAAAAATGCTCCGCAGGTAGCATCTTAGTATGGCCCAAGGCTATATGGCTATTAACACTTCTAAATATTTAAGAATTGAGTGTTTGATGGTAATTTTTTTTCTATGGATGTATTAACATATAACACACCTGAACTTATACATGTACACACATAACACCTAAATGTTTAATATCACTAGGGCTGTCAAAAAAACTCGTTGTTTGCGAACAGTTCGTGTTCGATTCGCCAAAAAGTTCGTGTTTGATTCGTTCAATAAGCAAACGAGACGAACACGGACAATTTTTTTTTCATTTGGTTTGTTAAACGAACCAAACGCGAACAGTGATGTTCGTTCGTGTTCGGTTCTTTATTGTTCGAAATATAAAATAATTATATATAAAAAATTTATGATATTTTAAAAATAATTATATATTATAAAAATTTATCATATTTTAAACAATTAAATATCTATAAATTATAATATATGATAAATTATTAATAACAATAACAATATTATAGTATTAATTATAATAATATAAATATTATAATATTATAATTAATAAAGTAAACTATATATTAAAATAAAACCCTAAACGCCTTATTCAGTTTGCTTCATTTTGAGGAAGTATGGATTAACTGATGTGTACGGAATACCTGATTAATTTGCTTCATTTTGAGGAAGTATGCTATCAAAACTAGGGTTGTCAAAAATACTCGTTGTTCGCAAACAGTTCATGTTCGGTTCGTCAGGAAGTTCGTGTTCGATTCGTTTGATAAGCAAACGAGACGAACACGAAAATTTTTTTTTTTCTTTCGCTTTGTTAACGAACCAAACATGAACAGTGATGTGCTCGAATATTTCGAACACGAACACTAGCTCTATTTGTTCGTGTTCGGTTCATTTAAAACCTTAAATATCACATCAAACATAGTACTATTAATATTTTCAAAAAATCAAAGCATCAAAACGATATGTGTAAGGATGAAACTTTTGGCACGAAATGTAAAACTACATAAGGATTGTGGGGGTGTATGTATGTAAAATTTTTTTTTATTTATTTATATATTGCTACTCATACTTAATGATTCTAAATTAAAAAATTATTAACTTTATATTTTAAGAACCCAATCAAAACTTACATATTTTTAGATGACGGAACTAGAATAAAAAAAATATAAATTTTATTTTATCAAATATACACAATGATCAAAAGGATTCATATCATGATTTTATCAACAAGTTTTACGATGTCTGTCGACTACCTATCGCAACCCTCAACTTTTCACATCTGAGCTTGGGACATGCAATGCCCTAAGGTGCTAAATGTTGGTTTTTAAAAAAGAAGCACAATACTAAGTTGAGTGTTGTCGAGATAAGAATGATTAGGTGGATGAGTGACTTTACACATAGAGAAAATGTGAAATGAATATATTCGTGATAGGGTGGTGTAGCTCCAGTGATGAACAAAATTAGAGAAGGTCTCCTTAGATGGTTTGGTCACATTAATAGTCTGCCATCTGATGATCTGATTAGGAGAGTAGATGTTTTAAATTCGACTTATGTTAAGAAAGGCAGAGGTGGACCTAGAAAGACTTGGGGTTATTATATAAAAAATGATTTTAATTTATTAAAATTAAATGAAAATATGACACTAAATATGACACAATGGAGAAAAAGGATTAATGTAACATACCCCAGTAAGAGGGAGTAACGCTTTGTTATTGTTGTTTTTGTTGTTGTAATATTTTTTTCAAATATATTTATTACTCCAAAATAACAATCTTTATAATCAACACAGAAATGATTTATATAAACTTTATTGAACAACCATTCGTCAACACATAAATAATAATTCTTAAAATATTTTAAATTCTATTTGAAAATGATGGGTAGATTTTATATTGTTTTCCAGCATGGTTTACTAAGGGTCTATTTAGGACAGTTGCAGCTTCTTAGTTTTTCAACTGCAGTTACGCCACCCCAGGAAGCTGTTGCGGGGAAACTGACTGTTTGTTTGTTGCACCTGTGTGAAAACAGTTGTGGGGCAGTTGTTTGTGGAAAAATGACTATTCTACCCATGTTTAGTAAAACTGTTTAAAACAGAACTTTGACAGCCACATATTTGAAACTTCAGAAGCAGAAATTCTTTTTAAAGAAAAACAAAAATTCAAATACACAACTCACTTACTAGTGAGTACCAAAAGTGCTAAAGAAAAAGAGAAAAACTAACAAAAGTACAATTAAAATAATGATGATAAAAAAAGCTTTTCAAAGCTTAACAAATTGCAATTCTGGTTTGCGTGAGCATGCTCAAAGAGACAAGAACTATATATGTTTCATAGCAGTGAAAATAACAATGGTGGCAATGAAGTGCAGTTGTCATTTGATACAAAATTTTCTTACTATATGCACCATAGGCATATCAAAATGTATGCATAGTATGGCTTGAAAGATATTATTCAAAGGCTATCAATTTCTTGTCTCATTTATGGTTATGTGCATGTCATAAAAAAAGCTTGAAAGCATAATATTTTGCAATTCTGATTTGCATGAGCATGCTCAAAGAGACAAGAATACATATGTTTCATAGCAGTGAGAATAACAATGGTGTCATTGAAGTGCAGCTGCCCTTTGATTCAAAATTTTCTTGTCATATGGACCACATGAGTATCAATATCTAAGCCTGATATTGCATGAAACTGTTTTCAGATGTTTTTTTCTTTTACTACCACATTTATGGGAGTGTCACTGAAAAAAAAACTTTTCAAAGCATAAAAAATTGCAATTCTATTTTGCATGATCATGTTAAAAGAGACAAGAGCTACATATGTTTCATAGCAGTGAGAATAATTATGGTGCCAACAAAGTGCAGTTGCCCTTTGATACAAATTTTTCTTACTATATGCACAAAAGGAGTAACAATATCTAAGCATAATATAGCATGAAACTGTTTTTCAAAGGCTATTTCTTTTACTGTCTCATTTATGTGTTTCATTGGAAAAAAAAACATCAGTAAGCATAACATTTTTGCACTCATGTTTGCATAAGCATGCTCAAATAGACAAGAAATACAGATATTTCATAATTGTGAGAATAACAATAGTAAAGAAGTCATGTTTTCCTTTGATACAAAATCTTCTTACTATATACCCTCGAGGAGTATCAATATGTAACAATGGAATGGCATGAAACTGTTTTCAGAGACTATTCATTTTACTATCTCATTTTTTGGGTATGTGTGTGTCATTGAGATATATGCTTCAGCAGATGTTTTGAAATAAAGGGTTGTTTGCATCAACATTCTCATAGAGACAATGAACAACAGATGTCTTATGACTGTGAAAACAAAATGATAGCAATGAATGTCTGTTGCCTCTTCTTACACTATTTTCTTACTATATGTCCTAACGCATCAGTGCTACGCATCAAGCAGTAGGATTTCTTAGCTGATCTACTTCACTGACACATTTATGGGGCTAAGCATTACATCTCTATTTTGGCTTGCATAGCATTCTCAAACATGGATACACATAATCACTATATTAGAAACCCCCAGTCAAATCAGCAAGCATAAAGAAGCACCAAACCAAATAAAAACAACAAAAGCTTTACAGAGAAATTCCACAATAAATGTAAGATTTCTAAAAAAAATGTAGATTGCGAATGGTTATACCTGAAGGAGTTGATGTCTGAAACAACAGTTTGGCAGATAAAGGTCACGCTCAGTGGGGTAGCTAGAGAAAGGCAGGATAAATAACGAAGGGAGAACTACAGAAGGCGGGGTCGAATTGAGAGGTACGCGGGCAAAAAATCGGAGGGGTAACGCAGGCTGCAGGGTCTCCCCTGTGGCCGGTGTTTTGCTCAGATTTGCGGCCGCCACGAGTTAAACATCCCACCAAGCAATGCTAAATTGGGGCCTTCCGTCGCTCTATGCAAGAAACACCTTGCCAAACAAGACCTAAATATGAAGGAAATAGCAGTGTGGCGTACACACAATTAATGTGGAACAAATTAATTAAACCGAATAAAATTGAAATCTAAAATATTAAACTAACCCTAATATCACTCCAAATCAAACTGAAATATAATTTAATTTAAACATCAAACAATTAGATTTCATACTGAAAGAAAATGTTAATATTCTTCCTCAAAATTAAAATTTTATTATTTCTCCTCAAAATATCTTTGAAAATTTTAAATTAAATTAAAAAATATATCACATTCTAGGAAAGTATTATTTGGTGGATGTTGGATATCCATTACAACGTGAACCCTATCCTGACACCAAATATTATATATCTGATTTTGAGCCAGTAATGTTATACGAGACAGAAAGGAGGTGTTTAACGAAAGACATTCCTCCATGCAAGGCACATAGAGAGGACTTTTGGCTTTTGGAAGAAGAAATCGGTGATATTACGTGATATTTCAGTTACCCGTTTCTCAATCTCAATGATGAACCAACAGTTTCTCGAGGGGAAAAGAGTTTAGAAATTAAAGCCCCAAGTCGAGTTCCCATAAGGTGGAAATGTTCTAAGAGACTCGATGGGAATCCTAAAAAAAAATTTTTCTATGTTTTACCATTTCGTAGCCCACTTTGCTCCTCTAAGGTCTCAGACTTTCCTTTCGTTTGGAAAAGAAGCTCATTAAGTATGAGGCTAATCTGAGACCAAGGAAATGTTTACCTTCCGATGGGAATCCTAAAAAAAAATTTACCCTAATGAAAGGAAAATCATTAATAAGTAAAACCAAAAAGAAAATTCAAATCATCAAAATTAAATCAACAAAATAGAATTAAATCATTAAAATTAACTCGAAAAAAAATTAAAATCACCTCTAACAAATCACAAACAAAAAATCCAACTTAAAGCTAAAATGTCCCTAAATTAAAATTAAAATTCAACATTCATTAAAATTTTAAAGCTAAAACTCTAAAATTCCAAAGACCAAATGGACCTACACTTCAAATAAAACCAAGACTAAACCCATTTAAAATCAAATCAAATAAAACAAGAAAATGTTTCGATATAAAATTATTAAATTATTTCATAAAGAAATTAAAATCAATAACACCAAAATCAACCAAATATATCGCATCAAAAACCTCAAATACTAAAGTGTCAAACATCAAACTAAAATCCCAAAAAAAACCTAAACCCACCAAAATAAATCAAATTTAAGTCAACCCATATTTAAAATGATAAATTAAAATTCATAATAATTAAGCACTGACATTGTCTATGCCGATATAAGAAACAAAAACTACTAATTAATTAAATCACTAATTTTAAAATTAACATAAATCTACAAATTAAAATCTAAACCCTAATCCAAACATTAGTTAATTCCAAGTAACTCATAAGGCCAAACCCCAAAATTTATGCACAAACCCTAAAACGCATGTGACTTAAAGCCCATATCCAAACTCCATAACCCTAAAACTAAGCCATGATCTAATGGCCCATTAAGAGAACATAAACCCATACACGAGACCATAGAAATTTATTGAAAATTCTTTCAAGAAGTAATTGTATGGGATTCTAAGCATCTGCAAAGCCATAAGGGAAAAGAGTTTAAAACACCTTTTAACAAAGTAATTCTCCCCCCAAATGATGTATTGTAATTTGTCTATTCCCTAATCCTCGTTTTTCATTTTTTTCACGACATCATCAAATTGCAATTATTTCATTTTGCCTTTTAATAAATTGACTCCCAAATACTTAAAAGGAAGTTCTGATATGTTAAAGCCTACGTATTCATGAGCCCGTACCTTCAAGGAGTTGCATACATGATTCTTAAAAATAATCGACACTTTTTCCTTATCAACCTATACCGAATGTTTCTTGGAAAGAGTAAGTAGCTGATATAGCCATTTGATAGAATTTTAGTGGTATTAGCAAAATAAATCACATCATCGCATAAAGCTATGACTTATCCATGCTACCTCTTATTTTTATATTGAGTAGGAGTGTATCATCTGTCATTTAATTGATTAATCGAGAGAAATAATTAAAAACCAAAAATGAAGATTGTAGGTGATAGAGGTTCTCCTTGCTTTATTCCACTACTAAAGAAAAATAATCATGTGTCATTCATCGATCAATACTCGATAATAGTTTCCTTCTAGGAAACCTTTTATGAAATTGTAGAATTGAGAATTGAAACCTATTTTTCTAAGGACATCAATGATGAAATCCCACATAATGGTATCATGTGCTATTTTTAGATCTAGCTTCACAATTAGATTACCCCATATTTTAAATCAAGATCATATATTAATTACTGTGCCAATAATATATTATCAGTGATTCATCTTCCATGAATGAAAGCATATCATTAGGAATGTGAGTGTAGATAAGCAGGGCTTCAACCTATCAACCATTATCTTGCTGATAATTTTTAATACCACAAAGATGACAAATAGATAGGCATAAAAGGATCTCACATTTCTTTGTCAGTATTTTAAGGAATAGTGCAATGATAAATAGCAAAATACCCGCACACAGGTATACCCTCATAATAGCATATTATAGCATATATTACTTCTTTAACCACTTCCTAGTATGTTTCGTAAAACTCAAAGAGTGAAGTCATCGTGACTAAACACCCTTATTACTATTTATGTCTTTGACAATTTTCCAAATCTTAGTCTCAGATATAATATCCACTAGATTTAGAGAAGCAATAACATGTTCACCATCTCATATTATATCTTCACAAAAAGATGAATGAATGTCTTCTTCAAAAATAGTATTTCAAATATATAATTCCACTTTCAATGATGTCATCTTGTTCAGCCAACATTTCTCCATTCTTATTTTTAATTTTCAAGATGGCATTGATTCTCCATCGAGTATTTATGCGAGCGTGAAAGTAGTGGGTATTCCTATCATTCTCCATGAAATGAACCTTACCAACCTTTTTTGAAGATAGCCTTCCTCACATTTGATAAATTTCTATTTCTTAAATTTCTTTATTCAATAGATAAGTCATCTAAGTAAGAGTCATGATAAATGTCGAAACTTTCCATCATAAGCATCTCCTCTAGCCCTCTTAATTTTGTGATTTAACTCTCCAAAGATTTGCCAATTTTAGAGTTTTAAAGCAAGAAGCAACCTTCTTATGAAGTTTCCAAAGCTTTTCCCAAGGATTTCCCCAATCCTCAATGTGCCAATTTTGTTTCCGATGCAGTCCAAAAATCTACTGTGATTGATCCACATATCGAGAAAGCGAAAGGGAGTAAATATAGGTTTAGTGGTAACATAAATACCGAGAAGGAGAGGTTGATGATTGTTGACCTCATTTTACAATGAGTCAATAACATTTTGACCTAAAAGTCAACTCGGTCAAACCGGTCAAACCGTACCTAATGACCTACCCCGTTGACCCCATAGGTCAACCTTTTAACCTAAAAAGTCAATCTCGTCAACCGGTCAATTCGTACGCAATGACCTATCCCGTTGACCCCATATGTCAACCTTTGACCTAAAAGTCAACTTTGGTCAAATTGGTCAAACTGCATCTAATGACCTACCCCGTTGACCCCATAGATCAACATTTTGACTCTAAAAGTTAACTTTGGTCAACCGGTCAAACCAAACCTAATGACCTACCTCGTTGACCCCATAGGTCAACCTTATGACCTAAAAAGTTAACTTTGGTCAAATTGGTCAAACTGTACCTAATGACCAACCCCGTTGACCCCACAGTCACCCTCGTGACCTAAAAAGTCAACTTTGGTCAAACTCACCAACCAGGACCAATGACCAACCCCCGTTAACCCCATAGGTCAACCTTTTCGACCTAAAAAGTCAACTTTGGTCAAATTGGTCAAACCATACCTAATGACCTACCTCGTTGACCCCATAGGTCAACCTTTTGACCTAAAAGTCAACTTTGGTCAAACCGGTTAAACCGTACCTAATGACCTACCCTTTGACCCCATAGGTCACCCTTTTGACCTAAAAGTCAACTTTGGTCAAACTGGCCAAACTAGACCCAATGACCTACCCCCGTCGACCCCATAGGTCAACCTTATGACCTAAAAAGTCAACTTACCAAATGGTCAAATCCAAACCCAATGACCAACCCCCGTTGACCCCATAGGTCACCCTTATGACCTAAAAAGTCAACTTTGGTCGCATTGGTCAAACCACCTAATGATCTACTCAAGGACCCCATAGGTCATCCTTATGACCTAAAAAGTCAACTGGGTCAAATTGGTCAAACTAGACCCAATGACCAACTCGTTGAACCATAAGTCAACCCTTTCACCCAATGACATATTTAAAACTCCACCTACGATGTACCCAAGTACCGGGGTCAATTGGGTCAACTCTCGTGTCAAAATTGTCAACACATATCTACTTTGATTGTGTCAGATAAAGATGAAATAAAACAACAAAATTAATCAAATAATTAATTTCAAAATATTTTAATTAATTAAAATGATTAATGATTTAATGTTCAATATTTTAATTAAATGACATAAATTAATTAAAATGAAAATTAAATTAAAATCATAAAATCATAAAAATGATAAAATTAATCAATTAATTAAATCAAATTATTTTCACTTAATAAATCGATTAATAAAATATTTTTCCACAATTTTAATTAATAAAATAATTAATTAAAATGGGAAATTAAAAAGAAATGAAATGAAATATAGCCTTCATACCACTGCTTACCTGATTCCAAGGCTTAATTATACATAATTAAGCCCACATTAAGACCACTTAGCTACGGGTTAATACCCATCATGATGCATGGGGTGAGGTGTCACTTCCTCCACCAAGCCTCATTTATTCATGAGGTGTCGGCCAACATGAGGCCTCACCACCCACCTCCAATCCACCCAATGGAAGGAAAACCATGCATGAAACTCCCCCCTTACCATGGTTAGAAGCAATGATGAGGATGAAGCAGTGTCACCATTTGCTAAGCTTAAGAGATGAGTAAGCTCCCTAAGAAGAGTAAAGGCAGCTCACCATGCACCTCTCACAGCGAGCCAATGGATGAGAGACAAAAACAACGAAGATCATCATGGAAAACTTAGGGAGAAGACGCGTTCATTCTACCAATTCCTTCATCCAATGGGCTGATAAGAGGAGGTAACTACTCCCCAGAACACTTCTAAGCTGGGGTTACAACTCCTCCTTTGCTAAATAAGACCCCATGGCCGAAACTATCAAGGAGGGAAGAAAATTAGGGAGAACTATAGGCTGCCCAAATCCACCTGCTCAATATAAAAAGCCCCTAAGAGTCCTTGTGCGCAATCTTTTAGGATCAAATCAAGCCATAAGCCTGAGCCCATTTGTTTTGGACTGACCAAATCAAAAACAACCCCAAATTAGGTACTTCTTCAAAATTCCTCCCCAAGCCCGACTTTTGATCAAATTGCTTGCAGCAATAACCTTCTATTGGAGTCCTAGAAGGCACTCATAAGGTCTGATTCAGCTTGACTATTGTGCAAAGGTATAATTTTCTTTACAAAATATATCGTATTTTCGACATATCATGTGTTATAGTAGTCCAGAAGTTTATCATCACCGTAGGGATGGATACTTCTCATCCGCATGATCATTTTAAAAAATCACTCAATTTCATCAAGAAATGAGTGAGAAATTGTCATTTCAGTTTAATGGTTCTGGGATTTTTCAGTTAAACCGGCGAATTATCCCGCCGTCCGTTCCCGTGTTTCTGGAACAGACGGCGCTGATCTCTGCTTCTCATGTGTTCGTTGTTCCGAGTCCGCACACCGATCCTCCCGCTCTCATTCTACGCGTACGAGGACACGCGTCGAACGGCGGTGAGTTTGGCGGCGCGGTATTTAAAAAAAAAAAGCAAAAATCCATTAAATCCTTAAAACTTCAAAAATTAATATCTTTTTATCTAGAGGTCACAAAAATAAAATAAAAATACCTCCGGAAAGCCTCAAGAGGAGAAAATTATGAGACCAAAATCATAATTTTATTCTCGGTATTTAATTTTTAATTAATTAAACATAATTTTATTTCAGTATTTAATTTTTAATTAATTAAATACTTCCGAAGTATTTTAATTATTAAAAATTATTTATAAATCAAAAAAATTATGAAACTCGAGGCATTTATCTTTATGTTCTTAGGGACCTTCCATAATTTTTCCAAGGACAGAAAACATGCCTAGGACACTTTTCTTTAATTTTCAAGTTTCTTTACAATTATTTCAAATAATAATTATAAAAATTGAAAATTAAGGAAAATAAAAATGCAAATGGCTAGGAATGATAGGGCAACATATTGCCAACTCATAAGAAAATTATTTCTAAGTCACATAAATCATTTGAATGGTATTTTGAAATTTAGTTAAAATCCTTTATTAATTAAATAATTTTAACTTGCAAATAACCTTTATAAATTTAATATATTTTCATCAACAATCAAAGTTTTAAAATGGTTCTAATCTATGATAGACTAGTGAGAAATTTCACTTAAGTCCAAAATGACCAAATTGACTTAACTAAATTTGTACACACTAAACTCATTAAACCTTATTTAAATTAGGTTTAATATAAAAACTAAATCTTAATTAAGTTTAAAGACATCCCTAAGAAAATTATTTCTAAGTCATAGAAATCATTTTGAATGGTATTTTGAAATTTAGGGTTAAAATCATTTATTAATTAAATAATTTCAATCCTAAAAATACCCTTTTATAAATTTAACCTATTTTCATCAACAATCAAAGTTTGAAAATGGTTCTAGTCTATGATAGACTAATGAGAAATTTCACTTAAGTCTAAAATGACCAAATTGGAATTAACTAAGTTTAAAACAATATTTAAACCCATTAAACCTTACTTAAATTAGGTTTAATATGAAAATTAAATCTTAATTAAGTTTAAAGACATATTAAACTTAATTAATCAAAATTAATCCTTTTAATTAAGTTTAAAGACATAATAAAATTAATTAACTCATTAAACCTTACTTAAATTAGGTTTAATATGAAAATTAAATCTTAATTAAGTTTAAAGACATATTAAACTTAATTAATCAAAATTAATCCTTTTAATTAAGTTTAAAGACATAATAAACTTAATTAACTCATTAAACCTTACTTAAATTAGGTTTAATATAAAAATTAAATCTTAATTAAGTTTAAAGACATATTAAACTTAATTAATCAAAATTAAACCCTTTAATTAAGTTTAAAGACATAATAAACTTAATTAACTCATTAAACCTTACTTAAATTAGGTTTAATATGAAAATTAAATCTTAATTAAGTTTAAAGACATATTAAACTTAATTAATCAAAATTAATCCTTTTAATTAAGTTTAAAGACATAATAAACTTAATTAACTCATTAAACCTTACTTAAATTAGGTTTAATATAAAAATTAAATCTTAATTAAGTTTAAAGACATATTAAACTTAATTAATCAAAATTAAACCCTTTAATTAAGTTTAAAGACATAATAAACTTAATTAACTCATTAAACCTTACTTAAATTAGGTTTAATATAAAAATTAAATCTTAATTAAGTTTAAAGACATATTAAACTTAATTAATCAAAAATTAAACCTTTTAATTAAGTTTAAAGACATAATAAACTTAATTAACCCATTAAACCTTACTTAAATTAGGTTTAATATAAAAAAAATCAAATCTTAATTAAGTTTAAAGACATATTAAACTTAATTAACCAAAATCAAACCTTTTAATTAGGTTTAAAGACATAATGAACTTAAACCATTAAACCTTACTTAAATTAGGTTTAATATAAAAATCAACACTTTTAATTAAGTTTAAGAATTTAAACTTAATTAATCAAAACAAACCTTTAATTAAGTTTAAAGACATATTAAACTTAATTAACCTTCTTACACATTAGGTTTAAAAACAAACACTAAAACCTAATTAGGTCACACGCAGTTAGACTAATTAAACCGATTAGACCTTAACTAACTAAGGTTTAATCGAACCTAAACTACAATTAGGTACTAACATTAGAACTAATTAAGCCAATTAGACCTTAAGCTAACTAAGGTTTAATCGAGCTTAAACCACTAATAAGGTACAACCCATTGAACACAATTAAACCATTAGACCTTAACTAACTAAGGTTTAATTAAACTTAAACCACAATTAGGTCTAACCCATTAGACACTAATTAAACCATTAGACCTTAACTAGCTAAGGTTTAATCGAAGCATAAACCTTAATTAAGTCTAACTTATTAGAACTAATTAAAGCTATTAAGCCTTAGCTAAGTAAGACTTAATCGAGCACAAATCTAATTAAGTTACACTACATTATACTTAATTAATTATTAAACATTAATCAGCTAAGATTTAATTAAACCCCGAATCTAACTTTTAGTCAAGTCAACATAAACATCGAACATCGAACATAAACCTAACCTAGCTAGAGTTATTGGAGTCTCGGGAGCTCGAGGATGAAACCTCTTGCCACTAGTGAATTGCTAGGTATGAAAGTGACCGAGGCCGATTTTGAGCTTTGATGGAAGTACGGGTGCGAGAGGCTCTCTGTGAATGGGGATCCTCTTCTTTCACTGCGGGAAGGTGTGGGTACGATTAATTGCGATTTGATGCACTTATGGAGCTATGGAGAAATATGTCTGGTTTCAGAGCGAATTTCGGTGATGAAATTGCTCTCAGACAGTGAGGACTAGTAGCTGAAGACAATGGAATCAATCTTAGGACCTCTCAGGGAAGCTCTAGAAGCAATTTGGTGGAGTTTTCTTGAGAAAAATTTCAACACTTGGTTTTGGCAGTGAAGAGGTCTATTTACGGCCATGGCCATTGGGCTGAGCTTAGGGGCTAGCAATGGATGGATTCAACTGCCTAGGTGGAGGGCTGATGAGCTCCAATGGCAATTCAGAGCTGACTTGGCCATAGGGTGAAGTTTGAGTTCAATTTGAGAGGGGTGGCTCTCGGTTTTGGCATTTTCTGGCCACTAGGGTGGCTGACAGGGCCAGGGCTGGTGGCCAGGGGGTTCAGGTGAGCCAGGGGAGGATTAATGATGCTTTACCCCCAATGGCAAGTGATTATGGTGAAGATATTTTGATTGAGGCCAAATGTGGGGTGAAATCCCCTAATTCAAGGGACCTTTGGTCCATGGCTCCATTAGGGTGGGCTAGGTTGGTCTAGGGTTGTTCCTAGGGGTTACTTGGTGGCTGTGGAGTAGTTAGTTTGGTCACATTTGGTTCAATTTGATTAAAGTAGGTCATGGGTTCAATTTTGGTTCACATGGGTCAATGTTGGGCTAGGTTGGGTTTGGGCTTGGGTTAGACCTAATTGATTGAGCAATATTGTTTGTATGATTGTCATGAAGTGTTTAGAAAAGGTTTGGAGTGGTTTTGGATTGGTTTGGTAGATCAATTTGGCTTGGTTTGGGATTTTGGTCAATTTGGGGCAAGTTGAGTTAACTTGGGTTTAGGTTGGGCTAGGATTGGGTCCAAGGCCAATTAAAGGTTCCAAATGGTCTAGGGGTATGTCATAAAGAGTTCCCAATACCAATTGAGTGGAAATTTTGGGAGTAGGGCAATCAATTTGGAAGATTTTGGGCATATGGCATGTTTGGGTCAAAATTGGGTAAGCTTGGTTCAAGTGGATTTGAATGGGGATAAGATCCAAATTGGGAGCAATTGATGGTTTAATTGAGTTTAGGAGGGTGTTATGAAGGGTTTAGAATTGAAATTGGGGAGAAATTGATTGGTATTAAGTCAATTTGGGGGATTTGGGTCACTTAGGCAAAATTGGGGATTTTGGGTTTTATGTGAAGTTAAACTCAAATTCGGGTCAAATTGAGCTTGGATTTGATTTATATTGGTATTAGAGATGTTGAATTAAAGTTTGGAATTTAAATTTGGCAAGATTCGGGTCAAGTGGGAAGACATTGGGTTTAATTTGGGCACTTTTGGGTTAAATGAGTCAAATTGGGGCTTTTGGTTAAATTGAATTAAATTGGCCAAATTGGGTCATGTGGTAGTTGAGAGAAATGAAATTGCGAATATTTGGGAGGTTTTGGGAATTTATGATAATTTTTGGAATTTTTTGAATTTTGGGCCAAGAGGGCCATTTTAGTCATTTCGGGGATTTTTGGGGAAATTTGGCAATTTTGGATAATTTTAGTCAATTTGAGTGGTAGGGAGTATTTTGGGATGATGTTTGGAGAATTATGGGTAATTTGGGTAATTTTGGAAATTTTGGGGATTTTAGGGCTTTGGGGGTATTTTAGGTGTTTTAGGACAAATGGGTTAGAAATTTTGAATGTTCGGGAAAATTGGGATTGGTTGAAGGTGAGTAATATGGATTTGTTTTGATTGAGTCATGGACCAAGGGTCACCCTCATTTGGTCCTCTATGTGATGGTACTAACCAAACCCTAGCCTGAGGCTAAAAGCTTGGGAAAACAACTTACATGAGTTTCAAAAGAGTTAGGGGATCAAAAGGTGATGTGATTTGTTTAGGGTTGTGAGTGTGTAGTGTGAGTGTGGTGTAAGCTCCAGACCTCCCAGGGTAGATACTATGCCCTGACCACCTATAGGAGACTTTCCCTAGGCTTCCTTATGCTTGGTCTCTTTCTCCCAAAACTGGAGGTTATGCCATAAGCATATGAAAACTATCAGTGAAGTGAGAAAAGTATGAATTTCTATGTGGAGGGGTGACATGACTAGTCTTCTGAGAAAGGCACCAGGAGAGTCCTATGGCTAGACCCTAGGTTATTCTAAAGAAAAACTAGACCTCAACCAAAAGTGAGGTCGACGATTATAATCTAATTGATAGAATTAGTTACTTGTTTTCTTGGTTGAAAGGAAAGTTTTTATCACATGCTTGTGATTTCAACTTATAAAATTTACTTATTTGGAGTTATTTTTATTATTGGCTTCATTCTTCCTTTCTACACTAAAGGTCACAGGAAGAAAATATCTTCTTTAATTTCTAATTTTTTTCTTAACATTGATGATAATAAGAAACTTCATACTATTTATTGGAATAAAATAAATATGCCTATGCAGAAAATTGGTTTAGGTATCCTTGTTCTTGATTTTATACACTTGATGTGTCAAAATAAAAATCATTTGAAAATGTTACAATTTTCATTCTTATTTGAGCAATTAGTTCTTTAATCATTATGGTTCTTTGTGGCAGAGGATTTTTTCTATGGCTTCTCCTTTTGGAAATAACTTGTTAGAATTTCTACTAAATTCAGGTATGCTATAAGTTTTCATGTTACTAATAATTATAATATGTTTTTTTATTTTGATCCTTGGTTAGAGGGGGTTTCACTTTTGGAGAAATTTGGTGTTTCGATATTTAATTGGTTTAATTTTCCCTTCAATTTTAAACTTAAAGATATTGCTCATAATAATTATTAGAATTTGCCTCTAACACCAAGTTCCTAGTTGTTGTATTGATAGAACTTGTATTTCAAATGGTCTTATTTGTGCTTCGAATAGGTGTGCCACTTTATTCTCTTAAAGATATATATATATTTTTTTTAATTCCTCTTATCCTCAAGTTAATTGGTTTAAGCTTATTTTGTTTAAAGGTTTCTCTTTAAATTATGTTATTCATGTTTGGAAATTTATTATTAAATGACTAAAAACTTGTGATGTTTTATCTTAAAGAGGGATGCATATTAATTTAAATTGTACTTTATGTTTAAATAATTTTGAATCCAATGATTATCTCTTTTTTTAATGTCCCTGTTCTCATATGCTTTTTAAAAGTTGTGTTCATAATGGTAATTCTTTCAGTACACCTAGTAATATTTTGGATGTTATTTATCACTTTGATACTTTATCTTGCAAAATTTCTAAGCTTCTTTTATCTCTTGGTTTTACAAGTAGTTACCGGTTTAATTTGGTATGAGAGGATTGCACGAATTTTAGGAATCAGCAATCATTTATTAATTCTAATATTCGTCATTTTTTTGGTTGATCTCTTATAAGAGCAAGAAATGGAAGTTTAAAAATTCACTTCCTTCTTATATTAATCAGGTTTATAAACTTTGATTGGTTGATGATCTTCTTCAAGTTTTATTTGTTGAATCTGAATTTGTTTTCATCATGTACGGATTTTTATCTAATGAACTATTTTTTTCCTCATTTGATAAGTTGTTAATCAGTTGTTGATATTTTTCTGGTTTTCTGGTTTTTCCTCTATTGTAGTTTTGGCTGGTTATTGGATTATATTTGTTGGTTTTGATCTTTTTCTGTGATTGTTTTTAAGATTGCTTTATCTCAGCCCTCCTGTGATTCTCTTTTATTACCTGATCTTGGCTAAATGCCGT
Source organism: Papilionanthe hookeriana x Papilionanthe teres (assembly GCA_022702705.1). Lineage (NCBI taxonomy): Eukaryota > Viridiplantae > Streptophyta > Magnoliopsida > Asparagales > Orchidaceae > Papilionanthe > Papilionanthe hookeriana x Papilionanthe teres. The sequence continues at coordinate 28,374,791 of CM040427.1, forward strand.
TGTTGTAATTGTTTCTCTTTTATTACCTGATCTTGGTTAAATTCTACGATTGGTATTGATTTACTTTTATTTTCAGATCATGGCTTCTTGCTGTGATTGGTATAAAACTGTCATGATATCCAACATTTATTAAAATTCAACCATGGGCTGAATATATTCTTATATATTCAGTATATTAGGATGAAATTTTAATATGATTTGTTGAAATCATTTGAGATTTTTCGCTGCAGAAACCGTTCATAAAATTATATTGAAATTTATTTATCGCTAAAATTGATTGATATTTTTTTCTTCAGAAATTGAATTTGATGTTTCATTCATGACCTATCATCAATATTCAATAATATTATTTTTCTTTATTTATTTTATATCATAATTTGAAACTATATTCAGTAATTTTGACATTTATTATATTCAATTTCGAACTTTCCTCTCCTTCCGCTTTGATCGAGAGATTCCATTACATATAATTTGATTTTTTTTAATTTTTTATTTAAGAAGTAGTTATCTGATCTAATGGGGTCCATTCAAGTCAAGCAGCCTTGTCTAATGACGCAGGCATTTACGTAAAGAAAGTTTTACAAAAATACCCCCGAATTTCCTATGAATTTACATATCCAGCTCTATATGCATGAAAAACGGTGTATTTCACGTTTTTTACGTTAAAATAGTGCGATAGGGAAATTATACGTGGTGTAATAACAACAAAATAAAATTTAGATGATGCATTTGTAATTAAATAAGAATTAGATGATATTTTTGTAAATGTCTCTTATTTTAATTTAAAGAGTCGGACCCCACAGGGCAAGTTGATACTTGGCAGAGAGCGGGCCTCGATCGCTGCCATTAGCTTTGGCTTTCATGTTTTTTGTCCATATATTTTTTTTCTCTCTTTAAATAAATTAAATATTAGATTAATGGATATATTTTAATAAATTAACATTCTATATTTTGTCTACTGAAAATGATATCACTTAAGGTTAATTGGTCCGTGAGAAAGAAATTGAAAATACAAGTATTGTATTTGAAATATTTTGAATTTATTTGATTTAGTGAAGAATAAATGAAAGACTTCTTATTTTCTTATTTGATTAAAAAAAATCAAATTAATGTAAAATATATGAGCATTGGACAGTGGTGGTTGACCACGACGATTAATGATGCATGTAAGTAGCTTGCTATAGAAGGTCGTGCTACAATTGGTTTGTAGGTGGTGAGTTGCAGCGTATAGTTTGTGGATAACACGCTTTGGGTTATGATGAAGAGGTGGCAGGTGAGTGACAATGACGACCAATTACTATTGATGATGGTGGAGGGCAGCAGTAGAGAGGTGGCGAGTAATACTATAGACAAAGTAATATATTTGAAATTCATTGGATATATTTAAAGTTCTTCTAGAAAATGAATTCTAAATACATTAGGTTTACATTGTAATTTGAATTCAACTGATCAAACAACTGATTTTTTAACACTCCTGTAAAGGAATGCATTACACGATCTTTTGCAACAAACTGATTCACCTCATAGCTAACTGTTGACCTCATTTTTGGTGAGGTCTTCTCCTCTTCTGCTTTAGTGCTTGGGATGCGCGCCAGAACTTCAGCTGACTATCACAGAGGATTAAATTGGGCACATCGCTTAGAAATTAAACTGCTTTCAACACTATGAACTCCATGAACTTGATTGTAGACACTAATCACCAGAGGGTTGAAATTAAATGTGGAAGTTTAAAGGATGAGTTCTAATGGGACTGCTTTGGCGCTTAGGATTGCCACAGGTGGCTGCAGTGCAGTGAAGGGGCTGACTACACACATTATACTGCTATACGCTACGCTTTCACACACCTCTTAAAACCACACCCACATGACTTGACCTCTGACTCATAAAGGTGATTCGCATGGATGGTCCTTAACACTAAAGCCGTTGGTCAAGAGGGTTAGGAGCAACGTAGTGGATGCGCAAATGAGTCACTTCATGACTCATGTGGGCTTGATATGGCTTACATGGCTCAGCCAAAATGATTTCATTCCACTTACATTCACCGATCTTGATTTTCAAATTTTTAATTTTTTGACCTCAGGACCTCTGCACCTTGCTACAAAGCCGTGAAATTACAGAATTTCTCAAAATTTCAAATCACCCAAAATTCCTCAAAAACAATCCCAAACATTCCCACATTACTCAAAGTGATCATTCATAGTCAAAAATACCAAAAATTCCAAAAATACCTCACGATACCCTCAGAATACCAGAAATGCCACACTTAGCCAAAAAATCCAAAAATTCAGAAAATTCCTAGAAAATTCCAGAAAATCCCAAATATTCTCAATTTCATTTTGTTCAACTACACCATGGGCCAATTTTGTCGATTTACCCACTTTTGTCAAAATCCCCAGATTTGACCATTTTAACCGAAAGTGAACCCGATGTCAAACCAAACCTATCCAATTGACCCAAATTCTGGTCCAATTCAACTCTAAACTTCAATTAAACATCCCCAACACCAATCTAGACCAAATCCAAGTCAATTTGATTGGCATTTGGATCAATTTCACTTTTGGCCTTAAAGCTGATTTTGGACCCATGACCCGAACTTAGCCCAAACTCACCCAATTCAACTCCAATTAACCCCAAATCTTTTCTAAACCTTCCTTAACATCCCCATAAACAAAAAACTAACATGATTTGCCCAAATTTTAGACCCAAACCCCACTTCAAATTCAACCTAAAATCAAAAAGCCCAGATTTTGACCTAAACCCGAAACCTAACCCAAATAGGCCCAAACCTCAAAATCAAAACCCAACCAAAGCCAAAACCTCTTTGAAACACTCCCATAAACATTTCCCAACATTTATTTTACATCAATTTCAACCCTAGCCCAACATTGGCCCAAGTTAGCCCAATTTGACCTACATTGGCCACTTACGAAATGAGCCACGAATTCGAGCCAATTCGATTCCAAATCACACCAAATTGACTCCAAACCATTCATGGAACATCCCTAAACCAATTGTAACATTTGTTTGGCCCAATCCTTCACAAAATTCCCATCCATAGATTTATTTTTTTTAAACCAAAAGCACCTTCTTAAACCTTCCTAAAAGCCCGAATTTCATGCTAAAGCCCATATGACAAATTCTTCTCATCATACCATTAATTAAAATCAATCCTAAGTTTGAAAATTCATCATGAAGCCATTCCAAATTAAGCCCCATACAAATTCCCATCAAAATACCAAAATTTTTCTTAAATCCATTTCCATGAAATTGACTTAACTTTTCCAGAACGAAGATGAGCCATGAAGCCATGCATGAGCCACATGGGAGCCATGAGAGCCATGGAATCTACTTTCCACCTCACCATACCCAAGATGGCAAGAGGAGGAGGCCCTTTCCATACTCTCTTAAGAGTGATTAACCACTTCCATGACTCCACTCAAACCATGCTTAAACTTAATTGTACTTGGATTGTGACTTGACCCCACTAATCGAGTGATCTAAATCACTTTCTCTTCGACCTAAACCAAGCCTTGGGTGGTGCACCTAGCCCAAATGGATGGGTTGACCAATTTGAGCCAAAATGAGCCCTCTCCGCATTCCATTCTAATCCGAAGCCTTTTACACATGGCATTTGTCGATTACTGCACTAAACCCCGACCACGACCCACACGAACAAGATGGTGACCGATGCACAGCTGGCCCGACCACCAGGTCGTCGGAAAACACCATGGCCGAGACCTTGGGAGGAGCCGAACTTTGGAATTCCACCTTGCTGAGGCTGCCTCAGTGCCCGATGGCTCACCATAGTTGCTATTCTTCCCATGCCGGGACGGCGAGTCCGACCCCTTGGCCATCCCGTGAGGCTCTCCGGCCACCTCTGCTTAAACCCGACCCCCTCGCGGCCATGGAGGAGAGTTGCAAAAACCTTGCCGAAACTACGCAAAATTGTTCCAAACCTACTCCATACTTAGAGCGAGTTGATCCCGGGTGTCGATTTGCCACCAATCCCCGCGACGAGAATCCGATTTCTCGGTGAAATCTCACACGAAACCGGGACACTTTGCCGCTGTGAGCCAATCCTCAAATTGGCCGGTCCTACACCTTCAACTGGACCGAGAGGAGAAGTTTCCCACTGAAAGCCCCATCTCCGGGCCACCCGGTTGCTCCGGCCTCCGAAGCTTTGTGATCGGGCTTGGTCGAAATCATACCAGAGCGATTCACGGACCGGGAGACTTCATGCGGAGCTTGCTGGGATCCCGATCGAAGGTGAGACAACCCTCGGATTGAAGCCACACTTCTACGAGCAAAGGTATGAGCTAACTCTTTATCTAGAGCTTCGGAGATTCTCCATTTCAAATGCTTTAATTTCTATGCATGATCACCGTATAGATGTGTTTGTCTCTTCAAGACGAATCCATAGAGCACAAGAACACGAAAATCCGTTAGGTATTGAGTGAGATATTAGGGATTTAGTGTGGAAGGTTCTCGGGTTAGGAGGCTTGGGGACGATGAACGGATGCCGTTCATTTAATACACGCGCGGACGGACGGCTCAGATGGCGTCGGACGAGGAGATGATACATGAACGGCGGGCCGCGTGGCGGCGGGTCGGAAGGCGGCGCGCGAATCGGGAGGCGAAACGTGTGCGTTCGGGGCGCTCTAGGATGAGTCGGCGCTGCCGTTTTAAATAGAAAATTAGGGATTTTTTCTAATTTATTTAATTCACTGAACTTTGAAAATTCATAACTTTGTGTAGAAAAATCCTAAAAATAAAATAAAAATACCCTCTTGCTCGGTGAACGAGAGGAAAATAATGTGGAAAAGAAATCATTTAATTTCATCGAGTATTTTATTTTTAATAATTTATTTACCCTCTGCATTGTTTTAATTCTCCATGCATATAGGAAGTTCACCATGGCATGAGACCATAGGGTTTTTGAAGCCTCCGAATTTGGGAACATTCACGAGATTTTCCAAAGTCGAAGGCCATCCAATGAGAAGTTATTGATTTTTCGAATTCGTATTGCTGTTTTTGAGTATTTTAAATCCAATAATTAGCACGTTGTGAAATAAGTTAGGAAAATTTGGTGATGTTTCATATGACCAGAGGTCACTAGGAAAAATAGGTTTTGAATTAATTCGCTTGGAACGACCTAATTGGCTTAAACACCCTAAATAGGTCCTTAATTAATTAGAGCTAATCATACATCAAATTGACTTGAAATCAATTCTCCACTGACCTTTAGGATCAGAGGAACCCACCATAAAAGTTTGAAGTCGATTGGGTTTGGTTAGCACTATCGAATGGGTTGATTAAAAGTTATTTAGCCAATTTAAAACTTTGAAAATTCATAACTTTCAAAATACTTTTCAAAAATTCACCAAATTGGTTCTGGAGCCTCTCTGATATTAGGGGAATTTAAGAAAATTAAACTTTCAATTTTCTAAAAAAGTTGATTTTTTTTATTATTTTAATATTTTAATAATTAAAAAATAATAAAAATGACAAAAATAATAAAAGTCACCAAAATGTCATATTTTGAATTTTAGTCATTTGGGAACAAATCCCATATTTTTCCTAGGTCTCTATGATGAGTTATTAAATTTTAAAGCCCTAGGGTAATTTTAAAATTAAAAAAAATGTATTTTCTAGCATTTCTACTAAAATAATTCTAATAAATCAAAGAAAAATCAGAAAATTATAAAAATTGATTCTCTAATTTCCTTGATATTAAAGAGATTTTTGAAAAATATAAAATTCATTTTTCAAACTTTATTTTATTTTTAAAATTAATTAATACTCCAAAACTCAAAATAATTATAATAAAATAATATAATTCAAAAAATCACCTAACTTGGTCCAAGTGGTCCTCTGGTCATTAGGAATGTCCCATAATTTTTTTAAGAACAGAAAAAGTTCCCTTGGTCATCTTATTGAATTTTCCTTGGAAATCCTTATTTTCCACCAAAAATAATTACATAAATAAATTAAATACAGAAAAATCACATTTTCTCCTCTAATGTCTTTATTGACATATGAGTGAAGTCACATAAAAATTTCAAATTCATTTGAGTTCAATTTAATGAGTTATGAAATTATTAAGCTTGAAGGGTAAAATGGTAATTAAAATTTTAATCCTTAATTAAAACTTTAGGCTTAATAAAATGAAAAGGTAAAATATTTGATCTTAATTTGATTTGGATGATTGAAATTTAAATAATTGAAGGGTAGAAACCTATTAAACAATTCAACAACAATTGAAATGAACTTTAATTAAAATAATTAATTAAATTTGGAAGAATAATAAAATTGGAATTATTAAAATAGGGATATTATTAGGAAGAGATTTGTTCTTTAATTTAAGAATCCCTAAATTAATCATCCCAATAATATTTAATTCCTAATTAAAATGATAATCCAAGTTTAAGATTTAAAATCTTTAAAAGACTTAATCATTAAATTAAGTTAAGGTTAAATTATTTAAAGCGAAATCCTTTTAAAATAAAATATTAAATTAAATTAAATTAAATTAAATTAAATTAAATTAAATTAAATTAAATTAAATTAAATTAAATTAAAACATATTAAATTAAATTAAATTAAATTAAATTAAATTAAATTAAATTAAATTAAATTAAATTAAAACTAAATCGAAATTAAATTAAATCGAATTGAATTAAATTAAGCTAAAGCATATTACGTTAACTTAAATTAAATTTAACTTAAATTAAATTAAAATAAATTAAACCACATTAAATTAAATTAAGTTAAGTTAAATTAAATTAAATTGAATTAAATATAACATGCACTAAGACATGAAGAATTAGAAATAAATCTAAAACAACTTGAACATTTATTCGAGCTTAAATCCATTAACTAAAATCAAATCATGAACCACTTGAACATCCATTTGCCCTCGAAAGCTCGTGATGTCATAACTCTTAAAAGGAGTGTTAAATGAAGTGTTACTTCATTCATAGGATATTGAATGTCACGGATTCATTTGACGAGACAACGAAAACTTAAACTCTCGGACGATTAATTCATTTGTATAATTAAATTCATTTGGACTTAAAACAATCCTAGAAATGTTGAAAAGATGTTTAAGATTCGTCTTAAGCACTTCCTCGATATGATAGGATATTTATAAGAACGAATTGAACTTTGTTGTTCTTTGATGAAGAAAATCGTCCTCGAACTAAAATACAAGAACACAGACGTCATAGGAAATGACTAGCTACTAGGATTAGGAAGCTTGGTAGAAAACCATAATCCTTCCCTTAGCTTTACCTAGGAACTTACTTTAAATGCTTAAATATTCTAGCTGTGTTTTAAGTGCGGCTTGGGATGACGGGAAGACCCTCAGGGTGCGCTTTTATTTTATTGCGATTTACCTTACTGCTAATTTATTTAATCGCATTGCACTTACTTTTCTTGCATGATAAACAAGCTGTTGCATGAAAACCTACACCTTTAGGATAGTCCTAAAGCTGAAACCAAAACTAAATTAAAAGTCATTACGAGATAAAATTCACGCACGACATTTCGAAATATAAAACGACTCGAAATTTAATTACGAAACGAGACAACAAAGCTACTGACTACTGACTAAATTAAAACGTCTTGTTGGATGATCGGGAATACCTCGGATGATGTAACCTACGTGTTCTTAATGGGATTTCCGCACGGTCTAAATGAAAGTGTGGAACTCATTCGATTGAGTTTAGCAGATTCATACGGAGCTAAGTGAATCAGATAAAAATAACGATGCGGAAGGATGGAACCGTGGGATCTTAGCAGGTGTTGTTATAACCAACTTTAAGATTTGTTTAATTAAAATTATTAAAAACAACTTGAATTTTAAGATTTTCTACAAGCGAAACACTTCTCTACATCTCACGATTTATGACTTAAAACTAAACCTGCCGACGACGAGGAGCTCGGAGCATGGTGGGCGGCACGGCCATCGTCATCGGCAAAACTCGGATCTACTTCGACAAAACTTCCTTAGAATTAAATAACGAAGCCATAGGACTTCGAGGTAGTTTGCACAGTGCGACATAAATCCTCGACTCTTCGTTAGGCATTTGCATGATCATGTCATGTAAATTAAGCCACTAACGGTCTTAGGATCCGAGGTAGTCGTCCGTCTGACTACGAAACCCTCACATCTTCGAGACTATTTGTATGATTTTATCATACAAATATAAGTCCTAACTAATTAAAATTAGCGAATCGAAATACTAAATAAACATTAGGACTTTCCTAAATTGAAGCAAACAATAGGATAGTCGGGAAATTACCGAAGTTCGCTTCGAATGCTGTGATTTCTCCTACCTTTCTTCATTCGAATTTCAAAACAAAATGTTCCAAACTTGATCCATTCCACTTATTGAAATTCTAAAATTCAATCCCTTGAAAACTTAAACCTTGAAATTCTTGAGAGCGAGAGCTGCGATTATTATCGAGAGTTTTCTTAGGTGATTCCGTCATAAGATGTAATTAACTATAGGGGCTTGCCCTTATAGGGAATTTTAAGAACCAAGTAATATAAACCATGTTTAATGTTTTCATATTAAGCGAGGGAACTTGTCGGCTTATAAAATTGGTTCGCGAGACCAGAACGGATGTCACTGAAATCTCCTAGTTTATTTAATCGAGCCCCATCATCGAGCGGTATGTCATTCTTCGGGATAGATACACGGTTTGTGGTGTGGCGCTCGTTTATATAAACTATTTGGGATGTGAGATCGGTTTGATTTCATATCTTAAAACTTTTAAACTTAAAATTACTTTGAAAATCAAATGTTATTCTTTAAACATATATATACTTAAATTAAATTTAAAATATAAAAATTCGCCGACAATTTACGTAGGCGACTCCCTTTCAAAATAAAACACCAAAACCGAAAATAAGCCGTACACTAGCGACTCTACGATACTACTATTTAAGGGTACGTTTGGGCGGCTTCGAGCTTATCCGGCTATCAGGATAATGTAGCACATTGATAAGCGATGATAAGTAAGCTGATCCGGATAAGCGGTTTATACGTTTGGTTTAAGCTTTTGCGAACGGATTATTTGCGAGTTGTTTGGGAATAAATGACCAGTTACACCCACAGAAATGAATAATACATTTAGTTTGTTTGATTCTGCGGTTTGAAAACGAACATATACATGTTGTTCGTAGAAAAATTAGAAATTTTTTTAAAATCTTATTTCAACTTAAAAAAAAACTATTTATAATATAAAATTTTACTTTGAAATACAAAATCTTATTTTAAAAAATTACATATTATTTTCAAACAGATTATAAATGTATTTATTTCATTTCTTTATTGTTGTATGTTCAACAAACTATTCACATCTCAACCATTACGTAATTTAAAACCGGTCCAAACATATCGATGAAAATATTTCATAGTTTAACGAGCACACTTACATAACTAACGAGTTATCAGAATCGAATACTAAGTACATTATGAAACCTAAGCAATGAGTTTCAAAAAACCTAAATACATTAAACATGGAGACCACACCTAATAGTAAGTTTCACGAAACCTAAATAAAAAGAAAAAATAACAAGTTAAAAGTACGAGGAGAAAAATGACAGCATTCATTTTATGATGTAAGAGCACGTCACGACGATCGTTATTTGGTTCTGACGCCATAGAAATGTCGAAGTTGATGTGCTTAAAAAAAATAACTATAAGAAATTCATTAGAGGTTAAGCACTACATGTATACATTCACCCTTCTCATGCATATGCTATATATGAACTGTATGGTGAGACAATCCAGCAAACCAGCAAAGTAAAAACCATTCAAAGGGTAAGAAGCAGAAGAAGTGAATGTCATATGTTTCAACTCATCAATCTTGTAACCATTTACTCCTCAATTTATAAATTCATTTAGAAAATGCATTAGGGGAGGAGCAATTCGAAGTAATTAGAGAGAATAAAGCACTGCACATATGGAGAATGCTACTGATAATAAAGCACTGCACATATTCGATTTAACGAGTTTCCTTTGTTGCCTTTACTGATCTTGAAATATTGAAATCTCACTAACGAGTTTGAAACCATGCTCATTTCATTTACTCATGCTTATAACATCGATGTAGAAATGAAGTGTTAAATGGATGTGTAAAGAAGTTCAACAAATAATTAGAAGCAAGCATAGTGATACGACTCCTAGCTGACAATATTCCACAAAGACATAAGGTCCAAAATTTTCAAGTGGACCACTAGCGGCTCAAAGGAGGTTGCGAAAAATGGGAGACATACATGCCATTCAAAGCCTCCATGCAAATGAGCATGCCATTACACGATAAATGGATACTGATTCAAAATTTCTCATTACGACAATACATGCCATTCTTCGAATACTTAACGGATCTGCTAAGATGGTAGATACGCAATAAATGGGAAACAAACCCTCGAGCACCCGAAAGTCGCGGCGGGATCGAGCCTACTCCCAACAAAAAAAAAAGAGAGAGAGGCGAAGAGGATAGAACGAACTCCATTTTAAGATGCGTAATATAACGGATCGACCATATGGAAAGGCAAAAAAAAAAAAAAGAAGAGGGCGAGAAGATCGGAAGGTTTGGCAACTTCATTTTAGCAGATCTACCATCTTCAACATCATTTTAGCAGAACTACCATCGGAAACAATCGAAAGGTTTAGCAACTTAACAAATCTATAATTCTATAGATCTATAATGCAAAGGCAAAAAAAAAAAAAAAAACCTAATGTCGGGTATTGGGAAGAAGAGAAGAAGGAGATGATACCACGACAACTAGCAGTCGTCGGTAAGCCGCTCGACGGCGAGGGGGAGAAGTCGGGGTAATCCGCTCGACGGCGAGGGCGAGAAGAGATGCGGGATCGAGAAGGGCACAGAAGAAATTTTCGCCCACGAACGCGCGATAAGCCGCCTCGACCCGGCTTACGACGGTATTAAGGAAAAAGATAGGCGCGTTGGGCTGCGGTACCAAAAGGAGCGCCGAAAGTTTTTATCGAACGGGGTGCGGCGTTCAGACGCCACCGCACCACAGCTCCCCAGACGGCCCCTAAGTACTGCTAGTAGTTTGATTGCTTTAGGGATTATAGCTGAAACTCTCATTGATAATTGGAGCTTTTGGAGAGGAGTCAAGTTGAGTCGAGCTAAAGACAAACTCTATTTTTCGCTTGAGCTTAATTCTACAAATTTGAGCAGATTCATGAGCCGACATCATTATTATTAAAAAGAAAATTTTGTTGCACATAAGTGCTATTAAAATATGATAAAAAATGAGTAATTATGATATTTTAAAATCACTTGATATAGCAAATTATAATACATATTTTAATTAAATTTAATAATGTATACTTAAATTCTTGAATTTTACTAAATGATAAGTACATTTTATATTAATTTTTTTTATATGCGAACTAAGGGCGCATTTGAGGTAGCTTATTTGGGCATTTGGCATTTTGAAAATTTCGAATGTCATTTTTGTTCGCGGGTTGGGTGAGAGGCCCAGAAACACACGACATAATTTCTTAAGGAATCACGCCGCGAGAATGACCACACGGGTCCGTGATACATCGGAGCTTAACAACTGTATACCTTAGATCCCTTCCACAATCGACCTCGTTGCCCTAGCTCTGTGATCGAATTCTCATACTCGCGCCCCTCTCGTCTACCCTCCTCTTCTCCCATCTCAGTCTGTGATCTAGTTATTAGCCCCTGTCTTGGAATTTCTCTCTGAGAACATTTTGCATACAATCAGCCTGCTTTTTAGGTCGTGAACAGATTAGGAAATCCCTCTTATGGCTTATAGTTTCACACGAGTCTTCTTCCATCTAAGTAACTAACGGTATCCTATCTGCATTTGTTTTTTGAATTTTTTTTCATTTGTTTCAGAGATTATTGGTTTTGGTTCTTAGAGAAAAGTTACTGAAGTTTGTTGGAAAAGATTGATGAATTTCTTTTAAACATTGCATGACATGCATAAGTACATGGTGGAAAAGTTCATTCCATTTGTATAACTTGTTTCTACTAGATATTCGTGAACCTTGGAGTAGGTGCAACTGAAATCGTGTTGTAGTCTTACTTAACATGCTTATAATGCTAAAATATCAAGGGTAATTAGCATTATCATTTTTTAGCACTCTAAAGTATTTGAGATTTGCTTTGAGCAATTATTTAAAGCTTCAAAACGTATTTTTCAGTGATCATCATGAATAACATGTTGGCATCATCTTCATTGCATCTAGAAAGCCATCGAGAAAATATGCATTTAAAATGATGATATTTTGGATGTGTTAAGGTGAAATCATTATATCTCTTCTACCTTCTTCTTTCATGTCTCAAGGTGAAATCATTTCATCTGTCGGCTTCTTCTACCAGCTTCTTTAAAATTAAGATATTTTTGATGTGTTATGTACTCTCTTCTACCGGCTTCTTTCATGTTCTAAGGTGAAATCATTACATCTGCCATAGTTGATGTGGTTTTTGAAGTTTTAAATCAGTATGATTGTATTGGTTGTTAGCAACTGAACGGTAAGGTGGTATTGGTTCTTGACAGGCTATGGAAGCAACTGTTTAGGTTGTTGTTGGTTTGCATGAGATATTTTCATGTTAAGCTACTAAATCATCCTTTATTTAGCTCTTAGATATTTAAGGCCAATTGTTTAGAATGTCATAGAAAGAAATCTTGTGATATTCTTTGTTTATTTTCTGCAACAGTTTGTATGATCTGAAAGGTTAAGTATTAGCTGAAGCATGAGATTGAAATTGGTGTTATGTGTAAACCCTTGGATTGTCCCTTTTGGGAATTATCTTGAGGCATACCTATTACAATTTGGTAACCCTTTTTTATTTCATCGACGGGTTTGACAAATAGATATGAACAAGCCATTGCATTATTACTCAAGATGACTTGATGATTTTAATCATTAAGGTTCAAGAATATTTTTGGTTAATGCCGTCTGCTCCTCACGTTATATGTTAAACCCCATGTGCCTTTCATGTTTGATGGTTACATGCTCCAACTATTTTTGTGGAAATTTATCTTTAGCCAACTGTTGGTTTTAGAGTTCATGATAGAACTATCATAAGTTGCAAAAATTTTGCTTTAGCATCTTCTATAATGTTTTATTTTGTGACTCAATATTATGTATGGGATCAATAAGGAAACGTGTGAAGTGTTAGCATTGAGTTATAACACACAAAATTCAAAGTTTTGCAGTTCAAAAAATGCCAGCATTAATAAGTAAATAGCAATCAGGAACCTTGGATGTTTATTTTATTCTATTTTTAGCCTATGATAATCTTGGTTTTCATAATACTTTAGGGAAAGTAGCGTACTTTGTTCTCTATAATAAGCTTGTTTTTCATCCTATAATCAGTGCACTTTTGGGAAAGCTGGGTATTTGGTTGTGGTGTCTTCAATTACATGTCATGAAGTACTTTATTTTATTTTCATAATCAGTCTACTTTTTTTTTTAATAATCATATGTGATAATGCCATGTTTGAGTAGTTATCTATACAGTTAAAAATATGGCTCCAAGGAAATGTTGCATGGCATACTCATTTCCCCTATTAGATAATGTGTTCGACTCTTCTCTTGTCTTCATGCATCCCTTAACTGCTATCTTTTTACTCCATTTTCGAGCTCGGTTGGAAATAAAGGTTTTGGCTTCCCTGTTTGAATTGGTTGTTGTTGATTATCTGTTGGAAGAGGACAAGATGCTGCTTGGAAAATGTTGTGAGGTCCATTAGATTTTTTGTATCATGGGACCCTTCTAACTGTATTTGTAGATTGTGCTTATGGATGTTTTTGGGTGGAAAATAGTGTGGTTGAAAGAGATGCTTCACTTCGTATTCTACCTCTAATCGAATTTTGGCTTGCAAATTAAATAGCTCTTCTATTTTTAACTCTCCGGTTTGTATTATGAATCTTCTCGACTTTAATGATAGATGGGAGCATTTTTCCTTTAGATTTTCTTTTTTTTTTTATTATACTATGGTTTAAAGGATGTTTTATGGATGGAGGAGAACTTCCTTATAATGATTAGGTGTTATTTAATTTCTCTTTTAATGATAGAGCACCTCCATATTATCCTCTATGGATGGAGATCTCCTTGTTATCCTTTATTGGTATTTAATATGAATTTTTTTGTTATCATTCTAAAATGAAAATTAACATATCGAGTTTGTTATGTGTTAAGTTATTTTTTTTAACTATCAATTCTTCGATTAGTTCCAACATAGCTAAGATGAAAGAAGGGGGTCCATCAGCAATGTACGATAAGGAAGTTAGATACATTTTCTGTGATCTTTGCATTAAAGAGATTGAGGCTAGAATAGAACTACCACATACTTTAGCATGGAAGGTTGGCTAAATATTTTGAAAAGGTTCAAAGAATTAACTAGAAGGCAGTATGATAAGCTAAAATTCAAGAACAAGTGAGATCAATTGAAGGAGTGGAAGTTATGGAAGGAGCTGAAATGGGGATCCACTAGGTTGGCTTGGGATCCCAATAAGCGTACCATTGATGCTTTAGAGGAATGGTGGACTGAGAAGTTAGAGATAATAATGGCGGGCTAACATGCATTTTTGCTCATTATCATTTTTGTTTTGTTTTAATTAATATGCCCCTCTCCCCCCTCCTCCTCATAACATTGTAGGCAGTACCGACAGCAAAAAAGTTTAAGGTGTGCAAAATTTACCCGGACTTAGGAAGATATGTTGGACGTAATGTTCAAAGGTGTTGTCATAACGGGCGACATGCGTTCAACCCAAGTGGACAGGAGTTTGCAAGCATCTCAGGTTACTTGCCACCCGAGCAGGTAACAAGTTATGGTGAAGTGCCTAGCATAAACCCTAAGGAGCTCGAGTCCACGTGTCATTTTAAGAAGCGCAACGTAGAAAAATGGAGGACAGAAAAGATGTTTTTGTGAAAAGCTCGATAGATGACTGATAGAAGTCTTTGTACTTAATTGTCCTTCACATAATTATGCAACGAGTGCTACTATTCATATGATGTTTGTATATATGAAAACTAAGGTGTGAGATAGGTAAATACGAAATTTTTTGCTACTATGTATGTAAAAGCACAAAAAAACAAATACTTTTCACTCTTTTGAATTTATTCGGCTTCTAACAAGCGACCAAATAAATTTATTTTTTTACTTTCAGTATTCATGTTTCTTAGGATTTCTCACCCTAGGTTGCCATCAATGCTTTAAAAAGTGTGGGCGTTGGGCGGATCGTTTTAGCTATTATGGGGCAAGACGTGAGGCCCAAAGTATTGGGCGTAAGCCCCACATAAAAAAGATATAAGGAATATAAATATTTAGAGACAAAAAAAATTTAATTGTACTTAAAAAAAAATTATTAAGAGACATTAAAATAATTTATACTCGTTCAATTTCAAAATAAATTTTCTAAGATTAGAATCTTCAAGATATTAACATAAATCCACCATAAAAAGCAGAACATATAAAATTTAGTTAACATGTTTGAACCATAAAATAAGCTTGTGCTTGATTGATTTCAATCCTTGAATTTTTTTCATTTTCAAATTCATTATTGAAATCTTCGTCTTCACTAATAGTTGTGTTCAAATCACAAATAGGTCTTTCATATTGTCTGCATTCAATGTTCACTTCATCAAAGTTATCATCATGCTCAATCTTATGTGCATTCACAATTTGCTACTCCTTATCATTTTTGACTAAATTTTAAAAACAAACAAATTGACATTTGAAAATATTTCGAATTTTTTTTATAAGAATGCATAATTATGTGAAGAAAATTAAATATAAATATGAGACTGCTACCTTATAGCTGAGTTTAGGCTAGTAATGCTCTCAGACATTTCATGTTCATTTATGGTGACTAATATTCATTTCTTGAACCATTTCTCCTAATGTATTGAGATTGAAGCTAATTCATTAGCCAACTCCTAAGAGTATAGGGGTAAACCTGTAATTTTGAAAGGTTTACAAACCATGTGACTAGCACTTTTTTATTGAAAGGATTGGATTTTGCTTTTTTATTGGCTGAGTGTTCAAATTAGTGAACCTCCCAAGCCTTTACCTCTTCTAATTCAAGAAAATTCAGAGAAATACAATTTTGCCCTTTTGTAGAAATTGTTGTGAGTGAGTTGCTACCCCCATTACCCTTAGGTTTGAATTATTTTTGAAAACTAAACATCTTATATTAATGTCCCTCCACTCTTATTTACTCTAAAATTTAAGATTGGAATTTAAAATTCAATAATTATCGTTATACCCTTATAGTTTGTACACCTATAACTTTCGTATTTCAATTCCAATGTTCATGAAATTTCACTGACCTCTTACGCATGCGCTAATCAAGACCTTAGAGGTGAAATTATTTTTTTTGACATTTATTTATTTTCTATAATTATTTAAGCTAAAAAATGTAGATTTTCAAGGATAATTAAGTTAGTTGATCAAAACATGTTTTTGTTCTTAGTAAAATTTTGAGATGTTTCAGAGGTTAGAGACACATTCAAGGCAAATTTTGTGATTTTTTGAAATGTATTTTAATTTATGTGTTTTTTTAATTAATTTTAAGGAATAAATAAAGAAAAAATATATTTTAATTATGAAAAATCCAATTTTTATTTTACCTTGACCCCTCTAACTTGAGTGAACTCAGAGAGTACAATTTTGTATTATTTTTATTTTTATTTTATTTTCTAAATTTATCTGAACTCAAAATAGTGAATTTTCAAGGGTGATTAATTTAGTTGACGAAAATGTGTTTTTGTCCTTAGAAACATTTGAGATGTTCCTAAGCATTAGGGTGCCAACTAGAGTGATCTGCATGATTTTTTAAAGCATGTTTTAATTTTTGCAATTTTTTAAATGTCTGTGAAGAAGAAATAAGAACACAAAAAATTTTAATTCTCGAAAATTCAAATTTAATTTTTTCATGACTTCTCTAACTTCACGAACTAAGAGAACTTAATTTTGCATTTTTTTTGTTTTTATTTCATTTTAGAAATTATCAGGCTGAATATGCATAAAGTTCAAGAAAAATAAGAGTTTTGACATTATGGATGTCCTCTGACTTTGAAAAAATTAGAAAACATCCATAACAACATATTTTCAAGTTAAGTTGAGTGTTATTCAATTTTTTTTATGATTTAATTATATTTCGGGGATTTTAATTAATTCAAAACAGAATAATGAACAAATGTCATCAAAATTTAGTCCATGATATTCTCATCTGTTTACTGAGCACGAGGGTATGTTTGTTTTGTTTTTATGAGTTTTTACACCAATATATGAATTTTTAAAGGTCAAATTAATTTCTGGATTTAATTAAATCAGAAAAACATATCAGGTTAATCAGAACCGTCCATGCAAAAATGTTAAGATCTCCACAGATTTAAAGCGAAATTGAACGTTGCTAGCTTGTATACGATCATCTAAACAAGATGCTCCTATCTATACAACTAGGGGGACATGAAAATGTTTATTTCTTTTGCAAAAGTAAAAGAGTGGAGAATAAGAGGTCGATTCGATAGAATAAACATGCAATTGTGGTTTCTTTTGCCAACAATAAAAGAAAACAAGGTGACAATGTGTACATGCAATATTCATCTTTTTTGCCAAAAGCATAAGAAAACAATACGATAACGCGTAAATGAAATATTCATCTCTTTTACTAAACGTAAACGAAAACGAGGCAACTAGGTGAATTCTGAGATTTTACCAGAGCCCATGTGTTTCAGCCTCAACTATATGGTTGTAGAACTTTTAGATATCATGGATTCGGGTTCGACCGAGACGCTTTTTTTCTCTCTTGTTGTGTCTCTCAACGTCTCTCCAATCTCTCAGTACCTCTCAAATTAATC
Organism: Papilionanthe hookeriana x Papilionanthe teres; assembly: GCA_022702705.1. Taxonomy (NCBI): domain Eukaryota; kingdom Viridiplantae; phylum Streptophyta; class Magnoliopsida; order Asparagales; family Orchidaceae; genus Papilionanthe; species Papilionanthe hookeriana x Papilionanthe teres. The sequence goes on from CM040427.1 coordinate 28,392,671, forward strand.
CTTCAAATAATGATTCTAGAAGCTCGATTATTTAGTTAAAACCCCTTAAAATAGGCGTTAACATGCCAATACGGAGAGGAGCCTCCATAGTTAACTGCAATGCCTAATTAAGAAGGTCATAACACCTAAAATAGTGTCAATTAACGCCTGGTTTACAGACAACTAATTCAAATTTTGATTTTTAACTGCAGATCGCACGAGCTGGTGTTATTCGCAGTGTTATTAGGGTTTCGTGGGCTCGATGTTATTCACGGTGTTATTCTACGTAGTATTCCATTGTTATTAGGTCTTAAATGCGGGAATAGAGGCGTGGTGTTATTCGTGGTTAATCGAGGGTTTATTACGGCGTTATTGCACTCAAAATTGGAAGAAAACAGTCTTATTAGTCGCGTGGAATAAAAAAAAATTGATACTATTAGAGTTTATGCAGTGTTATTGGGTCTTAAACGCGACATATGTGTTATGATAGTGTATTACACAGCGGGATGCAGGCCTCTATCTGCGGCTGACATTCAAGCAAAAATGTGGGACGCTCCTGCCCCGACACGCTCCCAAACGGCAGAACTTCGCGGCCGCTCACTACACCATGCTCTTGAAACCCGAGCCTTAGGGGGTTAAAGATTTTTTTGTTGTTGTTATTGAATTTATTTTATATCATTATTAATATGTTTTGAAAATTTATTCAAGTAATTTTGACATTTATTATATCTAATTCAATTTTGAACTTTTCTCTTCTTCCGCTTCATCGTGAGAATCTATTACAAATAATTTGATATTTTTATCTTTTTAATTTAGCTAGTTAACCAAAAAATATATACATGAATGTAATTGTCTGATTTAAAAGGTTCCATTCATGTCAAGCAGACTCGTATTGTCCCAATTATTTAAAGAAAGATTTACAAGCATACCCCTATTTTCCAGGGAGTTATTACATCAGTACTCTGCAGGTAGAGCTACGTGCGGAGTCTAATAAAATCACGCCACATTGTACGTGGAAAAATATATATATATTTGTCCGGTAACGCAGAGAATATTGCCCCCATGTTATTCCGCGTTATCCAGGTGTTATTTTGTGTTTTCATGTGTTATTGATGTGTTACTGTGTTATTATAACACGGAAATATTCTCATAATAGAATAACACCTGAATAACATATAATAATATCTGAATAACACACAATAATATTAGAAAAACACGGAATAACACGAGAGGAATATTTCGTATATTACTGCAACAATTTTTTTTTTTGTTGCCACATGCTACGTGCGGAGTTCTAATGTAATATTTTCTCCTATTTTCCTATGTATTTACATGTCCAGCATCTTACTTTTAATTTTACAGATATAGCACCTTGCCGATATGCATGAAAAATCGTTTTTTAAGTTAAAATAGTGATAATTTAATGGCGATAGGAAAATTATACGTGTTGTAATGACAACAAGATTAAATTTAGATATTGCACATGTAAATAAATAAGAATTAGGCGATATTTATGGAAATGCTTCTTATTTTAATTTATGGGTCGGACCCCACAGGCCACTTGATCGGTGCCATCAGTTTTGGCCGTTTGCATGCGCTTCTAAATTTTTGTCCATAATTTTTTTTCCCTCCTTTAATAAGTTAAAAATTAATTTAATGTATATATTTTAATAAATTAACATTCTGATTGATTACTACCTATATTTTGTCTACTGAAAATGATATAACTTAAGCGTTAAATGGTCCCTGAGAAAGAAATTGAAAATACAAGTATTGTATTTGAAATATTTTGAATTTATTTGATTTAGTGAAGAATAAAATGAAAGACTTCTTATTTTCTTATTTGATTACAAAAATCAAATTAATGTAAAATATATGAGCATTGGGCAGTAGTTGTTGGCTAAGACGATCAACGATGCATGTAGGTACCTTGCGATAGAGAGTGACAGGTCGTGGTAACATTGGTCTACGAGTTGTGAGGTGCGACGTATAGTACGCGGGCAACATGCTTGAACTTATGGTGGAGAGGCCGATGGTGGTGGAGGGCAGTAGCAGAGAGGCGAGTTTACATTGTAATTTGAATTCAACTGATCAAACTACTGATTTTTTAAAACTCCTAAACTAATGCATCACACTATCTTTTGCAACAAACCGATTCACCTCATTGCTAACAACTCTACAATACTATATTTTAACTTTGCTAGCAATTTGATTGGTTATGAATTATAGCTGAAACTCTCATTGATATTTGGAGCTAGTGTAGAGGAGTCGAGTTGAGTCGAGCTAAAGTCAAACTTTATTTTCCGCGTGAGCTTAATTCACGAAGTTTGAGTCGATTCATGAGCTGGCATGATTATTATTAAAGAGAAAATTTTGTTGCACATAACTGCTATTAAAATATTATAAAAGTGAGTAATTATGAGATTAAAAATTCAGTCTATATAATGTATTAAAATATAAATTTTAAATAAATTTAATAATGTATACTTAAATCCTTGAATTTTACTAAATTTTAAGTACATTTTTTATTTATTTTTTTCTTACGCGAACTAAGGGCGCGTTTGAGGCACCTTATTTGGGCGGTTGTCATTTTGAAAACGGCAAACGTTAGTTTGGTTCACTCGTTGGATGAGCGGCCCAGAAACGCGCGACGTAATTTCTCAAGGAATCACGCCGCGGGATAGACTCTGCGGTCCGCATTCTGTCGGAGCTTATTACTGCTAAGCCCCTGATCCCGTCCCCAATCTCGCCTCGTTGCCCTAGCTCTGTGATCGAATTCCCATACCCGTGCCTCTCTAATCCACCCTTCTCCGTCTTTGATTTGGTTATTAGCCCCTGTCTTGGAATTTCTCTCCAAGAACGTTCTGCACATAGTCGGTCTGCCTTTTAGGTAGTGAACGAACTAGGAAATCCCTCTTATGCCTTATAGTTTCGCATGGGTCTTCTTTCATCTAAGCAATTAACGGTATTCTTCGCATTTGTTTTCTTAGATTTTTTTTCTTTTATCTTACGAAATTTGTTTCGGTGATTCTTAGTTTTGGTTCTTGGAGAAAAGTTCTGAAGTTTGTTGGATCAGATTGATGAATATCTTTCAAACATATGACATGCATGAGTACATGGTGGAAAATCTCTTTGCTTTTGTATAACATGTTTCTATTGGATTTTTGTGAACCATGGAGTAAGTGCAACTGAAATCTTGGTGTATTCTTGTTTAACGTGCTTAGAATGCTAAAATACCAGGGGTAATTAGCATTATAGGTTTTTTTAGCATTCAAAATTATTTGAGATTTGCTTTGAGAAATTATTTAAGTAATGCTTCAAAGAGTATTTCTCAGTGATCATCATCAATAACAATGTGGCATCATCTTCATTGAGTCTACGAGAAAGCTGTCAGAAATTATGCATTTAAAATGATGATTTTTTTGATGTGTTGAAGTGAAATCATTACATCTCTTAACCGGTTTTCTTTCATGTGTTAAGGTGAAATCATGTGTTAAGGTGTGATTATTATTTCTACCGGCTTCTTTATTATGTTGATATTTTGATGTGTTTTGTACTCTCTTCTACCGGCTTCTTTCATGTGTTACGATGAAATCATTACATCTGTCTGACTTTTTATGTGGTTTGTAAAGTTTTAAATCAATATGGTTATATTGGTTGTTAGCAACTCAACTGTAAGGTGGTATTGGTTGTTGACAGGCCATGGAAGCGACCGTTTAGGTTGTTATTAGTTTACATGAGATTTTTTTCATGTTAAGCTATTGAATCAACTATTATTCAGCTCCCAAATATTCAAGGCCAGTTTTTTGCAATGCCATGGAAAGAATTCTTGTGATATCTTTCTTTGCTTATTTTCTGCAGCAGATTGTATGATCTGAAAGGTTAACTATTAACTGAAGCACGGGATTGACATTAGTGTTATGTGTAAACCCTTAGGCTGTCCCTTGTGTAAATTATCTTATGACATACCTATTACAATTTGGTAACTTTTTTTATTTGCATCAATGAGTTTGGCAAATAGTTATGGATAAGCCATTGCATCTTTACTCAAGATGACTTGATGACTTTAATCAATAAGGTTCAGGTTATTTTTTGTTCATGGCTTCTGCTCCACTCATTCTATGTTAAACCCATGTGCCTTTCAAGTTTGATGGTAACATGGTGCAACTATTTTTGTGGAAATTTTTCTTTAGCCAACTGTTGATTTTAGAGTTCATGATAGAACTATCATAAGTTGCAAAAATTTTGCACTAGCATCTTCTATAATATTATATTTTGTGACTCAATATTATGTATGGGATCAATAAGAAAATGTGTGAAGTGTCAGCAATGAGTTATAGCACATGAAATTCAAGATTTTGCAGTTCAAAAAACACCATCATTAATAAGGAAATAGCAATCAGGAACATCTGATGGTTTATTTTATTCTATTTTCATTCCATGGTAAGCTCAGTTTTCATAATACTTTAGGGAAAGCGACATACTTTGTTCTCTATAATAAGCTTGTTTTTCATCCTATAATCAGTGCACTTTTGGGAAAGCTGAGTACTTTGTTGTGGTATCTTCAGTTGCATGTCCTGTAGCACTTTATTGGATTTTCATAATCAGTCTACTTTTATTTAATAATCATATGAGATATTGCCAAATTTGAGTAGTTACCTATACAGTTAAAAAATATGAATCCAAGGTAATGTTGCAGGGCTTGCTCTTTTCCCCTATTAGGTAGTGTGCCCGACTCTTCTCTTTTCTTAATTCATCCCTTATCTTTTTACTCCATTTTCGAGCCAGTTGGAAAAAAATGTTTTGGCTTGCCTGCTGTAATTGGTAGTTGTTACTTGTCTGTTTAAAAAGGACATAATGCTACTTGGAAAATTTTGTCAAGTCCATTAGATTTTTTTGTATCATGGGATCCTTCTAACTATATTTGTGGATTGTGCTTATAAATATTTTTGGGTGGAAAATAGTGTGATTGAAAGAGATGCTTCACTTTGTTTTGAACTTCTAACCGAGTGAACTCTCTGGTTTGTATTATGAATCTTCCGAGCTTTAATGATAGATGGGAGCATTTTTCCTTTGGATTTTTTTTTTGATTATACTATGGTTTAAAGGATGTTTTATGGATGGAGGAGAACTCCCTTATAATGATTTCAGGTGTTTTTTATTTCTAGTTTAATTATAGAGCACCTCCTTAGTATCCTCTATTGATGGAGGACATCTCATTGTTATCCTCTATTGGTATTTACTACAATTTTTTTCGTATCATTTTATAATGCAAATTAACATGTTGGGTTTGGTACGTGTGAACTTTTTTTGTTTAACTATCAATTATTCAATTAGTTCCAACATGGCTATGGTGAAAGAAGCGGGCTCATCAACAATGGAGATAAGAAAGTTCAATATATTTTTTTGCGATCTTTACATTAAAGAGATTGAGTATGGTAATAGACCACCGCATACTTTAACGAGGAAGTTTGATGAAAATATTTCGAAAAGGCTCGAAAGATTTATTTGGAAGGGAGTATGATAGGCTAATTCGAGAACAAGTGAGATCGGTTGAATGAGTGAAAGCTATGGAAGTATTTGAAATGTGGATCCACTCGGTTGGTGCGGATCCGCATTAAGCGTACCGATTGATGCTTCGGAGGAATGATGCGCGAGAGAAGTTAGAGGTAATAATGGTGGATTAACATGCATTTTTGCTCAATATCATTTTTATTTTGTTTTTTACTAATATGCCCCTCCCCCCTCCCGTGACATTGCGGGTAGTATCGAGTTACAAAAAAAATTAAGGTGTGCGGAATTGACCCGAACTTAGAAAGATAGGTCAGACATAATTTTCAATGGTATTGTCGTGATGGGTCGACATGCATTCAACCCAAGTGAACAAGGGGTTTGCAAGCATCTCGAGTGCCTTACCACCAAAGCAGGTAACGAGTTATAGTGAGCTCGAGTCCATGTGCCATTTAAAGAGGCGCAGGGTGGAAAAATGGAAGATAGAAAAAGATGTTTTTGCAAAGAGCTCTATAGATAGAATGATAGAAGTCTTTGCATTTAATTGTCCTTCACATAATTATGCAATGAGTGTTATTTTTCATATGATGTTTGTAATTATAAAAGTTTAGGTGTGAGATAGGTAAATATAAAAATTTTGGCTGTTATGTATATAAAAGCCCAAAAAATAAATAATTGTCACACTTTTGAATTTATTTGACTTCTAACAAGATGACGAAATAAATTATTTTTTCTATTTGTATTATTCACGTTTCTTAGGATTTCTCACCCTAGGTTGCCATCAATGTTTTAAAGGTGTAGGTGTGGGCGTTGGGCGGAGCGTTTTAGCTGTTATGGGGCGAGGTGTGAGGCCCAGAGCATCTAGTGTAATCCCCACGACATAAAAAAAATATATAAGGAATATAAATATTAAGATACAAAAAAATAAACTTATTGTACTTAATAAAAAATTATTAAGAGACATTAAAATAATTTATACTCGTTCAATTTCAAAATAAATTTCTAATATTTTAATCTTCAAGATATTAGCCTAAATCCACCACAAAAAGCAGAACATATAAAAATAAGTTAACATGTTTGAACCATAAAAAAATTATGTTTGATTGATTTCGATCCTTAAATTTTATTTATTATTCGAATTCATTATTGAAATCTCATTCTTCGCTAATAGTTGTGTCCAAATCCTAGTTAGGTGCTTTCATGTTAGTACGCATTCAATGTTCACTTCATTAAAGTTATCGTCGTACTTCAATCTTATGTGTATTCAGTAATTTCTTCTTTCCTTATCATTTTTGACTAAATTTTAAAAACAAATAAATTGACAAATTGACATTTGTAAATTTTAAAATTCTTTTTATAAGAATGCATAATTATGTGAAGGATAATGAAATGTTAGTATGCAAGCTGCTACCTTCTAGCAGGGTACGAGTTGATAATGCTCTCAGACATTTCATATTCATTTATGGCGACTTATATCCTTTCCTTGAGCTATTCCTCCAAGTGTATTGAGATTGAAGCTAATTCACTACCCAACTCTAAGAGTCTTAGGGTAAACTTGTAATTTTGAAAGGTTTACAAACCATGTGACTAGATCTTTTTTTGAAACTATAGGAGTTTGCTTATTTATTGGCTGAGGGTTTAGTGAATGGTGAACCTCCTAGCACAACCCTTTCACTCTTGGCTTCCCAAGCCTTTACCTCTTCAATTCCGGATATTTGCTTGTGAGTGAGTTGCTACCCCATTACCCTTAGGCTTGAATCATTTCAGAGAACTAAACATCTTGTATTAATGTCCCCCACTCTAATTTACCCTAAAATTTAAGGTTGGAATGTGAAACTCCAAAATTATCATTAAGCCCCTAGGGTTTATACACCTATAACTTTCATATTTCAAGTCCAATGGTCATGAAATTTCACTAACCTCTTACGCATGCGCTAGTTAAGACCTTAGAGGTGAAAATTTTTTTTTTTGACATTTATTTATTTTATGTAATTATTTAAGCTAAAAAAATGTGGATTTCAAGCCTAATTAAGTTGGTCAAAACATGTTTTCTATTCTTCGGAAATTTTAAGGTGTTCCTAGAGGTTAGAGGTACATTCAGGCCAAATTTTGTGATTTTTTGAAATGTATCTTAATTTTTGTAATTTTTTAATTAATTTCAAGGAATAAATAAAGAAAAATATATTTTAATTCTGAAAATCAATTTTTACTTTTATCTTCACTGCGCTAACTTTAGTGAAGTCATTGAATACAATTTTGTATTTTTTTTAATTTTATTTTATGTTCTTAATTTATCTGAGTTCAAAATAGTGAATTTTCAAGGGTGATTAATTTAATTGACCAAAACATATTTTTTTGTCCTTAGAAACATTTTGAGATGTTCCTAAGCATTAGAGGCCAACTAGAGTGACTTGCATAATTTTTTAAAGCGTGTTTTAATTTTGTAATTTTTTAAATGTCTGTAATGAATAAATAAGAAGAAAATATATTTTAATTCTGAAAATTGCTATCTAATTTTTTCATGACTTCTCTGACTTCATGAACATAGAAAACTCATTTTTGCAATTTTTTTATTTTTATTTCATTTTAGAGAATTATCAGACTAAAGAAGCATGAAAGTCATGAAAAATAAGTGTTTTGACATTATGAATGTCTTCTGATTTTGGAAAAATAAGAAAACGTCCATAACAATATGTTTAATAAGCCCTTAAATTTTCAAATCAAGATGAGCACTATTCAATTTTCTATGATTTAATTATGTTTCATGGGTTTTAATTAATTCATAATAAAATAAAAATAGATGACATCAAAATTTAGTCTATGATGTTCTCTTTTGTTCTGCGAAAGACGAAAGTATCTTGTTTTATTTTTGTGAATTTTACACCGATATATGATTTTTTAAATATCAAATGAACTTCTAGATTTAATTAAATCAGAAAAACGTATTAATTTAACCAGAATCATCCATGCAAGAATGTTGAAATCTCCACATAAGCGAAATCGAACATTGCTAGCTCGTATACGATCATCTAAACAAGATGCTCCTATCTATATGGCTAAGTGGACATGAAAATGTTCTTTTTATTTGCAAAAGCAAAATAGTGGAGAATAAGAGGTCGATTCGATAGAATAAACATGCAATAGTTGTTTCTTTTGCCAACAATAAAAGAAAATAAGATGACTATGTGCACATAAAATATTCATCATTTTTGCCAAAGCAGAAGAAAACAAGATGATAACACATAAATGAAATATTCATCTCTTTTACCGAATGTAAACGAAAACGAGGCAATTAGGTGAATTCTGAGATTATACTTGAGCCCAAGAGGTTTAGCCTTAACCAGATGATTGTAGAAGCTTTTGGACGGCATGGATTCAGGTTCGATTTTAGCAAATTCCGGTGAAGGAATCAGGAATATTGCTGCACGAGGTAATGAGTTCCTTTTTTTCTCCCTTGCTATGTCTCTTGGCGTCTCTCAAGTCTCTCGGTACCCCTTGAATTAATCTCTTGAATAATGATTCTATAAGCACGATTATTTAGTTAAAACCCCTCAAAATAGGCGTTACATGTCAATTATGGAAAGGAGCCTTCTTCATTACAACAGTGCCTAATTAAGAAGGTCATAACTTCTAAATAGTGCCAATTAACCCTGCGTTAAGGACGACTAATTCAAATTTCAAATTTAATTTCAGTCCACACAAACTGGTGTTATTTGCGATGTTATTCAGGTTTCGCGGGCTCGATGTTTTTCGCAGTGTTATTCTACGTAGTATTTCGGTGTTATTAGGTCTAAAATGCGGGAATAAAGGCGTGGTGTTATTCGTGGTTGACCGAGGAGTATTGCAGTGTTATTGGATCCTAAGCGCGAGAAATGTGTTATTCTGGTGTATTACGTAGCGGGATTGGGGTTATTTCAGTGATTTTTGGTGATGTGTTGTGTTATTGTGGGTGTATTTGGGTTGTATTGTGGTGTTATTGCTGAGTTATTGTGGCTTTATTGCAAGGTTTGTTGCGGGGTTAGTGCGGCGGCGGTGTAGCTTGGTGTGTGGTGTTATTGAGGATTTAAAGTGGTGTTATTAAGGTGTTTTATTCAAAAATCAGTGTTATCATGGTTTTAGCCCAAACTTGAGCCCGAGACGAGCACAAATCCCCTTCTCTTTAATTAATTCTTCATTTGCCTCAATTTACATGCAATTTGCTCGTGCTCAAAACTATATTAATATGAGTGTCTTGTGTAGGTAAAATCAACGTTCCGGATAAGCTCGCATGATTCATTTCATCTTTTAAGGTCATATGGATAATTTCATAGACGATTGGGCCAATTTAAGTTAACATCATGTGTCGTGCAGTGAATGACTTTCGTCAATCCAACCAGAGTGTTGACCAGTCCTTGCTTAAGCGACGACTAATGTCAAACTGAACGCTTTCGACTGCGAGCCGCTCGATTCTTGTTGAAGAAACTCAATTTTGTGTCGTGAGGGTTTTCAATTTGTTTGAATTTTAATTTTGGTGTCGTTTAGTAAATTGTGGTGCTGTGAATGTGTGAGCAACCTGCTCATGGTCAAAAGAGTGTTGCTCATGGTCAAAAGAGTGTTCCTAAAGCCTCATGCTCCTATGGAACTCATTTTTGAGTCTTCAAAAGTCGGTCTCAATTAGCTCAATCAAATACCGAGGATTTAAGACCACTCATATTAGACTTCTTAAAGAGAGTTAAGAAGTGGTTTGAAGTCCTAAAAATGGTGGGTCCCGTCACTAGGTTTCTTGGATAGTCAAAAGAAAACCCCATGGCTTAATTCCTAAGAGGAAGCATAAACCTCATAAAAAATGAGGGCAACAATCCCACAACTAAGAATTAGAATTAGTTATCTTGTATTTGATACAAAAGTGGAACGCAAAGGGATAACTCAAGCCAAATCATGCCCAAGACATTGACATGAATGACATTTCAATGCAATAGTAAGGTTGCCCCATATCTTATAATAATTTTTTTCATTATGAGATTTTTTTTTTTCTTGTCTTGAGATATTCTTATACTTCTTCATGGGTCAGTCATTTTTTTTATGAGCATTAATAACATCATCTAAACTGCTCTACGCTTTAACATGAGAAACGAGTTCAACATCGTTTCATGCATTAATTATGAGTAAAAGGCCCAGGGTGGGCCCTCTAATGAAGATCACTCTTAATATCTCTGTATCAATCCGCAAATATTGATGAACTTCAATAGAGAATCTATAGAAGTATTCCTTAAGTAACTCTCCTTCTTTGACAATTTCATAAAAGATGAGATGAGCTATAGATAAATTTTTATTTGTTATAAAATGTTGTAAAAAGTGTCTGTTGAGCTTATTCAAGGGGTGAATGGCCCCTCCCTAAAGAGATAAAACTAAGTGTGAGTTTCACCTCTAGTGCTAGGGCGAAATGACAAAGGAGCACATTAAAGGCCCACTAAATGTGTATGATGGCTCCATAATGGTCAACGTGTTTATAACGATTAGATGCTCTAGTATAGGATTTTTTGCTTGGTAGCTTGAAGCCCAATGGAGAAGAAGCTAAAGGATTATCTTAGCTAAGACAAAAGTCCTGTAAAAATTGAAGTCGATTTTAATTGACTTGTGCCTCAAGAAAAAACTCTTCTTAAAAACATCAATAAGATGAGAATTTATCAAGTTCCTTCTAAGTCTTAAAGGGTTGAGTGCATGTTGGGTCATATGGGATGAATTAAGAGAACAAGCAATATCTAAAAGATCAGTTTCTTGGTCTAACGAATGAGGAATCTTAAAATAATAGGGATAGGACCCTAGAGAGGCAATCTCAAGTGGCGCATTCCTAATTTGTAGTTGATCTTGGAGGGATGTAAAACCCATATGATTGCGGTAATAATGCTAGTCTAATTGCACATATAAGTTGAAAAATCTTATTTTGAGACTCCTCCATTCTACGCACCCAATCTTCCAATGCCAACCCTAATGCACCTTCGCTAATTGGATAATGCATGCCGGAGAGATAAAAATAGAGGTTATACATACTATGCACTTAGATTCTCTCTCAGAATAATGAATGTTGAAATGGGAGGCTATGTTATTAAAAGTATTATGTTTGCTAGCCACTTAGTGAGTGTCACATATTTTGTAAGGGTGGGATTACTTACACACAAATAGTGTCAAGTAATTAGATGTAAGAAATTTTATGATAATATAAATATATCAACATCCTAAATTGTATAGAAATCTAACATACATATAGATAAAAGAAGGGCTAAAATAGGGAACACACGAAGGGTTTTATGTGGAAATCCCACGAGGGAAAACACCATGAGACCTTGCCCCATTAAAGTGATTCCACTATTCAAATGTATATTATAAGACTTTCTTTACCCTTGAGTGGTAAAAATTAATATTACTCGAATGTGAACTATCATATTGACTTTCACTAGAGGAGTGGTAGAAAAATGAAAAAGAAACTGTGATGATGAAAGGCCAACAATCGAGGCCGTGTGATGGAGATCTAATGCTAGCATCTTCGATAGAGGTGGAGACAAATCCATGCTGGTCTAATGGTATTAGTAGTGAGGGCTAGACGGTAGTAGTCAGAGATTGAGATATGGCGTCAGCTGGGAGACAATGACATAGCAATGGAGAAAGATGTCAGATAATGGTTACTATGATTTGATGGTAGCGATGGAAGTGTTCTTGTGCAATGGTAACCACGTGACGGTGATGATGTGAGTTGAGTAATGATAGTCTGATAGAGGCAACAATTGAGCAATGATGGTTCGGTGATGGTTGGGCGATAGTGGTATGGCACGGCGGCGACCTGACAATGGTGGTCCAGTATTGCAATAGCCTATTGACGGTGGTCTGATGATGGTGGAGCTAGAGAATTGTTAAGAGCTTCAAGCTCCAATTAGTCTTGTCATCTCAATCCAGTCAGCATTATCATTTGTAAATAATGCATGAGTCTAAACCACTTCATCGAATGGCCCGAAGTGATTCACTTGATCATATGACATTTTATGAGCATTTCAATGCCTTAATGATATCAAACTCATAAGATTTGTTTAATCGAGATACTTCGTTTGACTATAAACTTGTCAGCTTTGGAGATTACTTGATCTCTCAAAGTATACCCCAAAGTTTTTTAATATGCTAAGTGCATGATATGGGTCCACTAGGTTTCAAATTGTACTATTTTTATGTCATTTGATTCATCTCATTGAAATATTTTATTTGATTATAAATTTGTTTGTAGGCCATTTTTAATACAATATTTTGAGTTGTTGGTACCAATGTGCTTCAAGATTCCTGCCTGATCAAAAAGATTTTTTGGGGATGTATGAAGCATACCATATGTGACCTTTCTGGGGGTGAATCAGGATGCATTTGAACTTTTAACGTGTGCTAGATCAACATAAACATAGATAAATTTTACCTCAAAGAAGATTTTAGACAATGTAAGTTTGGCATGAAATACATTTCTGATTAGGCTGACTTTTAGTTATGCCCAAAGCAAGGAAATAAACCTTGCCCATTATTCTAAAAATGTTTTAAAATTAAGGAGTTATGATTAGGATTGATTCATGGAATACAACGAGGAATGTTGTCAAATGTTTTTTTTATATATAATATTAGTACAAATGTGAAGAATTTATGGACTGCATGTAAATCATAACTCAAATAATTCAACAGTATAAATTAGTTAAATACTATACTAAAAATATTCAGTACATATTTGTTTAGTGATTCGGTGCGTTTGCTCCAATCACACTCTAGGTGTTCAAACCAGATGTACATTAGTATGGAATTTAGTTTGTTATATTTGCTCAGACTCTCATAAAAGTAAAACTTATAATGAATTTCTAATATCAATCTTTTAAAACTTTAATAAATATTTATTAGTTCCACCATATTTTTAGTGGCATTTTTTTGTTACTCTGTTTTTTAAAATAAAAAATTAAGAATGCATAAAAATATTCAATTAAACAATTTCAAGATATATAAGGTTGAATCTTTTATGACACCAGATTCCGTATTGTATGTGGGTTCACACAACTTAAGAGAGACTTGAGTGAGAAAAATAAAGAAAGAGATTGGATGTGTTCTCCATACATGAATTGTTAATTTTCTTTATGATCCTCATACGACTGAGATTAAAAGATGATCTAATGAAAGAAGGTGGCAAGAGAGGCCTCGTGACAATGAAGGCATGAGTTCCTGGTTGATCTCTCATGATCAGTTCGCCCAATGAATCAAACGGATAAGTTCGACAAATTAACTCAGCAGCTATTACATCAGCAAATAAGATTGGTGGGTCACCTTAATGGTCACTACAATAAAAGTGATGTCTTCTTAATAATTGAGCTTATAAGACCCACGAGGCCTGCTAGATGTGTGCTTTGGTCCACAAAAACTTTTTATAACATACATATAAAAAGAGGTAACATCACATCATACGACTTGAATATTAAGAAAGGGAGAGAAATTTTGATAGGAAATTTTCCCCTTTCTATATTTTGAAGTATAATCTCAAAAAAAAAAAAAAAAAAAAATACCATTTCAAATAAAGTATTATCATCATTCACTCATTTTTTTTTATCTCCTTTACTTTCCACTATTATATCTTGCATACATAAAATAAAAATATATCATAACTCTTTATATATATATGTACAAGATAAGGAACATCAAATGGCTTCTTTGTAATTGTAAGTTGTCAGGAATCCTATTTGCCCTATAACTATTCATTTGCTTTTCAGCTAGCTTCCAAGCACCATGACAATTATCTAGTTTTGGGCGGCAAGCGATAGCTCAGCTTTGGAAACATATCGCTATCACACTAACAGATTATTAGTCCTACTTAATTAATTAGTGATTTGGGGCATGGCTTGATTAGTAATTCTTCATTTAGTTTTCTTTTAGGGCATTTACGTACATTCCACCCAACTCACAGGTATTTGCATGTATAACATCTAAAGTTTACTTTTTTACAGTTATACCGCACAAATTTTTCATATATAGAGGTGTAAGCGAACCGAGCTGACTCAGCTAGTCAGATTCTACTCGAGTTGATGACTTCTTCAAATGCGCTGCCATGACGCTTCTTCTTACCATTGATCACTTAGATGACTTCTTCGATGAGTTCCCATGACGATTTAATTCAAGCTAATGAGCCCACTATTAGCATCGTGAATGGAGCTTGTGCTCAAACCCTTTATCCTGACAAACGAGTTGAGCTCATGTTAGACATGACTCGAGCTCGACTCAATGTTTCTACACCTCTATTCAAATTAAATAAAAAATATAACTATTTTAACTTTATATATATATGTATGTATGTATGTATGTATGTATGTATGTATGTATGTTTGTCATGCATTTCATATCACATAATAAATTAAATTATTTAATTTCTATAAAATGATATACACATCTTTTCATATAAATAAGGTGGCATATCTGTAAAAAGCTGAAGTTAATGGGTTATTTATGTTAATTCATATGAATTAAGTGGTATGCATGTAAATCTTCTTCTTAATTACGTGAGCATGATGCGAGGGATTCTAAAAAATTCCTAATTACTAATTAATGCGTTATCACGAGAAACAAATATTTTGTCCCTTATAAAGCAATTTTTATTAAAAAATATTTAAAAGGTTTGTTTTATTATTTTTTGGTAGAATAAATATTCAAATTATCTAATTTATTTTAAGATAATGTAAAAATTTATTATGCAATAATTAATTTTATTAATAGTTGTAATGCCGCGATGTCGGTATCTGCCCATCAGTATCAACTTTTCAAGCCTTGGTGTGATTATCAAATTTGCATTAACAAATAAATCATATACAAATGTCTTTAATCTTAAATTTATTTATTTTTAAGATTTCTTTATTATGTTTAATTAAACCCTAGAAATTACAACATCTCTATATAAATAATAAAATTTACTTTTTTTTAATTTTAATTTAGTAACTCAATAAGTTTACCTCCTCTCAATATATTTTTTTATCCAATAATTAAATAAAAAAATGGACATTAAAGTGGCTTTGACCAACTTAAAAAAGAATATTGGTTTTGATGAGTGGAATATATATTACATTAATTAGAAATAAAGTGAAGAATTTGAATATATCACTCAAATGTTTATCATGCCTAAATAATATTAATAATATTAATAATATTAATAATATCAATAACATTAATTTGTGAGAAGGAAGGAAAGTAACGGAAAAGAATTTCTTTTTAGGGTAATATGGAATCAATAATTTGATTTTGCTTGTCATTTCATTTCACTTAATTTCTAGCATCCAAATGTATTATAAATTTAGTGGTATTTTGAGATAATTTTTTATTTTTTTATTTTTTTATTTTTAATTTAAACTAAAATACTTTTTATTCAGGTAGTTATTTTTAAAAACACTCAACATATTTTTAAAGTGATTTGGATATTTTTAAAAGTAAATTGGTTTTATAAAAATAAAAATAATATCAACTAATTGTGCTTTCAAAGATTAAAAAAATAAATAAATAAATAAATTGTGGAGCCAAATGAATCTTTTGGATCCGTTTGGGATTATATTTGATTTTTTATTTTTATTTTTACTTGAAATAAAACATATTTAGTAGGTATGTTATAACATGTTAAGTATTTTCAACAGCACTGAAAAAATTTTTTAAATATAAGCTAAAATTTTTCTAAGTGTGCATCACTTTCTAACTATAGTTATTTATTTATTTATTTATATTTGGAAAATAATGAGTTATAAAATAGAATTTTAAGGTGAGTGGAATTTAACTTTATGATATTGACAATAAATTTTAATATATATTTTATAGATTTAGCCATAAAATACCAAAAAGCAAAGACATATAAAATCCATAGTGGGAGCCAATTATCAACCCTATACAACAAAAAATAATTCATAGTTTTAATAAATCCCGATCCGCTTGAATTTGTCGACACGTTGGCAAGATTTGGCGCCAAGGAGCCCCTTCTTTTTTTAAGGGGCGATGTATAATTTTCTTATTTGTTGATGGCTGAATGGATTTGAATTAGTTGCGTGGAGAATTTGGGTGAGGTACCCATCTTATTGTATATCAAATCAGGAAAAGAAAGGTCGTTGTCCGATCGATCACTAGTCCTTCGATTTATTCACATGGTCTTTTTCTATAAATTTAGAATATAACATTATTTTTAAGTTTATCCTTTTTTTTATTGTTTTGAAAATATTCTCATGTATTTACATATTTCACCCATAAATTTTCATACTTACAAAGATGTTTTTAGGGGCATTTACAAACATACCACCAAATTCTTATGTTTTCATATATAACCTTTTATATTTATATTATTCAAAATTTTCATATCACAAACTAAAAATAATAAAGTACATCATGCATAAGTAAAATGATATACATGTAAAAATTAAAATTTAGTTGTTAGATACATAAATGCATGGGAATTGAGTGCCGCTCGTCGTGATTCTTTGGTTGGCAGCTGTGTTGTCTGTCGTGAGTTTGTGTGGTCATGGGTTCGAGCCAGCCTTAGTGTATCTGCCTGTAGCGCGGGATCAAGTGGTTAGGCATATGAGGTTGGTTGGGGGCTCGTATCATCATAGCCTTCAGCCAATTTTTAATTTATAAAATTAAAAAAAAAAACATTGGAATTGAGTGATAATGTATAATTCTTCGCAGAAATAATGAATTTGTTGACTTGGATCATTTATCGAGATAATATCATAATTGTTTTATGTTATTTTGAAATTATTTTAATTACAACTTAATTGGAGAAATTGCAAATATAATATGCATAAAATTTTAGTCATATGTTTCTAAAGTTATTGCTGTATTTGTCTAATATTTTGCAAAAATCAATAATATGTAACGTTAGAATAGCTCTATTACAATAAAAAATATATTAATATATTTGGCAGAACTTTCTCTCTAATTATTCAATTCATCTACTCATCCTAAAAGATAAATTTAAAAATTAGTTTTAATTAAAATCTGATCAAAAGTCTAATTTTAATTATTTAATGAATTTTATTATTTACATTCTCTTAAGTTCAAAAGTCTAATTTACTTGAGATGATATCTTTAATCTAATTTAATCAAATTGGACATAATCTTTTCGCCTAACTATTTTTCTAACTTATTCCTTACTTTAAAGCTCTTTTATATTCGAACCAAAGTTGACCGGTCAAGAGGAAAAAAACAAAAATAAAATTTTTTTAAAAGAGATTACATAAAGACACCAAATAAATTTAAATTTTATTTATGTATTTTGTGAATATTATGAACTTATAATAATAGAAATTTCAACATGCTTTTTCTTAAAATATGGTAAAAATATATTTTTGTCATATTTCTGTCTTTATATGCAATTTTAGAAAGATAAGAATATTAATGGTATAGGAAACTTAACCATATATCTTTATTAGGGTCCATTTGGGGCAGCTTATTTGTTGCGGTGGCGTTTTGAAAACGCACCTCACCTGTTTGAGTAAACTGCGTTTTGACAGCTTATGCATTTTCAAAACGCAGAAAATAACTTTTCACATCGCACTTCTATCTCAGGTGCGGTAGTACTTCTCACGCTTGCGGTTTAGTTTTTCAAAAAATAAAATTTTGTAATAACTAGCCATATCTGAACTTTATTAGCAGATTATTTTTAATCAATTTATCAGCAGATTATTAATAAGCTGCAGCTGACCCAAACAAACCCTAAATTATGATTAAATAATTATCCTTAATCACAAATAGTACTTTCTTAGTCACGATGGTTGAGATATCACTTTAATGGTCTTTGTAGTGGAAGACTGACCAGAGTTTTTTAATGAAGCCTATAAGTTTGCTTTTGTAGGGTTCAAACTTATTTGAAATAGTTTTCAAAACTGCCAAATAAATTAATTATCCTTAATTTAAAATGATTAGAAATCATTAGCAATAATTGCTCCATTAAAAAATTATTAAATATTTAAAAAATGTTAAAAAAATTTAAATTTTTATTAGTGGGTATTTATTGTTTTTAGGTAGAGCTAATCATGATTTTGCTTTCATCATTGGTGGATTAATTCTTTGCAAACATTTATTTATTTTTTGTTATTATAGGATATATTAATTATAAACTCTAGACAAATTAGGGACACGTCTGTCATATTTATCTAATTTTAATCATAGCGAAATGATTCCCAAAACAGCGACCGCGGGTAAGGGCATAGGAGAAAAGATTATGTTTTCCTTTAAACAATTTAAAATGTTGGTTAGTTGATTTATAAAAATCAGTCATATTAAGTTCCAAACTTAGAGGTGTTATTAAAAAAAAGGTGTTGATATGCCGCTATCAAATTAATTTAATTATCCGACATGGATCTCAAGATAATTATCACAAATTTCATAGTATTTTTAAGACATAAAAATTCAAACTTCAATTAAAAGATAACCAGAACTCCAATTTCAGCAAATTAATAGTCAAATTGACTGACTGAACAAGATGGACTCAATGTACCAAAATTAGTCTAATCCGAGTCTAATCAATTCGTTAAACCACTTTTAAAAAATTTCAATGTGTAATCGGAAGGTTAAACAGATTCAAAATTTGGCATGTTTAAAGTCAAATCAAGCGTCTTGATAAGATGAATCCAACAAGCTCAAGATCACCCAATTTCTAGATCATTAAGGTACTCAAATGTTCACTGAATAACATCAAATCACAAGAAACTCTTTGGATCTTCTGATTGAGTAATTTGAATTGTTTTCCTTATTTGTAGATATGTATCTCTAAGAATCTAAAAATAGAGCCCTATGAGATCTTGAGCCAAAAGTGAAGCTTGGTGGAAGAGCTAATGTACAGCTTCGCTTTTGCATCACAGATCCGGCGAATACCTCCGACTTCTGCAG